>JARGCV010000553.1:612500-759690 GCA_034064705.1 Bothrops alternatus
TACTCTGCCCTGGGCCTACGAATGTGCCTCCATCAGTGGCTGTGTGTTGATTGTGATTGTATGCTGTATGAATGTGTTTGGATTGGATGGTTGATTGTCATGGTAAATTATTTTATTGTATTATTGTTGTAAGCCGCCCTGGGTCTTAGGAGAAGGGCGGCATAGAAATTTAAATAAAGTAAAATAAAGTAAAGTAAGAAACCCCAGGCAGCCCAGGCAGCTGGAGCCCCGGATGACCAATCAGTCCCTCATTTGGAGGGGAGCCTCTGTTGAGAGCCTTTCTGAGCCTTTCTGAAGGGCCGCATGGATGCAATGGCCACCCAATAGCCCTTCCAGCCAAAGTGGGGCCAGAGAGGAAGAAATAATCAGGAAGATATTGGAATGTGCAGAGATGGACAGATTAACTATGAGGCTGAAAGATAAAGAAGATACACAGACTACTATCAAATTTGGAATTTATTTTATTCTTGGTTAGAGAAAAGAATGAAGGATTAGGAATTGAACGTATTAGCATAGCAAACTCCAGACAACTTGTGGATTGGAAAAATTAACATATGTTGATGAAAAAAAAATCAATAAAGAATTTTATATAAAAAAAACAAAAAAACAAAGTGGGGCCAGAGAAGCCAAAACATGTTCAGCAGCAAAACCCAAAGTAGGCAGAAACAGTGCAAATGTAGGAATGGGGAATGGAAACAGTGTGGCATGGATGGGAGACCACGAGGAAATCCCAGGCTGTGGATTAACAGGAAGTAGAGTGCTCGCAGGGCATGGTCACAAAAACGAGGACCTCAGAGGTGTCATCAAAGCGATGCCCATTTTTATGCCCATCCCCCTGCTGAAGGGTGGGGGGGAAAAGCTTTGAGGCCCTTACAGCCCCCATTTTTTTGATCACCCTCTGCAGACATCCCTGGAAGAGGTGAAAGAAGCAACTCAGAAAAGCAGGTTATTCCCTTCCACGGAGAAAGTGGGGTCCCTGTGCTGGTGACCTCATCAAGAGGTGAGCTGAACTCCAGGGCTCCGAAGGACGGGGGGGGGGGCCTGATGATGGATTTTTGACGGTTGAAAACATGGGGGTGAGGGAGGGGAGATAAAGCCCCAGTCACTTTCAGTCTCTGCCTGCCTGTGTGACAGAGACAGAAGCCTAGAAGTCTCTGTGTGCGCAACATGGGATTGGTGGTGGATTTCTCCCGAGCTCCCCACGGTTTCTCCTCCGAGAGAAAGGGCCCACCAATCCAGGCCATATGCCGCCGCCGCCGCCTCACTCCCGCCCTCCCCGTTTACGCCGAGTTTGCCTGCCGTTGCAGCCGTCAGGAGATGGCAGCCTCCCAGCCCCGGCGAGGCTCAACAGATTTCTGCTCCCGAGATCCAGACGCTCCATATTGCCTCCAGGAAAGTGCGCAGTTGGGAGGCGGAGACGCCCGAGGGCCATATCCTGCCACCAGGCTCGGCAGGTAGGCGGCCTGCTCCCCGCCGGGAAGGCCTGGAAGCGGGGCTTCTGGGGTCGCCACCCTCCGCCGGCAGGGGGGACCCTTGGCCTCCGCAGCCCCGGCCGCATCGCAGGAGGAGGAGGAGGGCCTGCCCCCCCGCCCCCGGGGGCTTCCCAGGCCTCGCCCGCCGCTGCTGCTGCCCCTCTCTGGGCTGGCAGGCGCCCGCCTGTCTTCCAGCCCCGCTCGGGGCTCCCTCCGAAGAACAGCCGGCGACCAGGCTGCCTGGGTCCGCCGAGGGGGAGCCCTCCGGCCGCGGAGCCTCTCCCGCTCCTCGCCTGGCCCGAATCAGGGCGCGGCCAGGTACCCCGAGGCCCCAACCGCCGACGGGCGCCAGGCGATTCCGGGCGGGGGTTGGCGGCGGGAGCCCCCGGGGGCGGAAAGCGGGGGGCTTTGGCCCAAGTCAGAGCCTCGCTGCCTCCTTTGCCCACCGGCGCCTTCGATTCCCAGGCGGGAGCTCCGGGTTCACGGAGCCTGCAGGAAAATTTCGGCCTCTGGCAGAAAAAGGGCCCTCGGGATGCTGCGGGGGGGGCGGCGGAGGAGAGCCCGGGGCGGGAACGAGCAGGTGGGGGGAGGGAAGGCGGGGCTCCTTCGCTTCGGCTGGAAGAGCGGGCGTGGGCTGGGCTGGGGGAACCGAGCGGCAGGGGATGAGAGGAATGTGCGGGGCGCGGGGGGGCAGCTCTCCTTCCGTGGGGCGAGAGTTGCGCTGGCGGGAAAGGGGCGACGAGGGCGGTCGGGAAGGGTCCGGAGGGCGGCAGGTGGCGCGGATACTATGGCGAGACCGGCGGGGGTGGGCTTGTGCGGGACCCCCCCCGTGCAACTCCCAAACCTTGACTTGGCCCGCGGGGTGGCTTTGGTAGGGCCCGGCTGGAGGGGACGGGGGAGGCGAAGGGCCCGGCTGGAGGGGAGGGGGCTGGAGGGCCGGGGCGTCGCGTCTTGCCAGCTGAGGATTTGCTAAGGATCGGGGCGGCCGAGGGGGCGGCGACCAATTTTGGCGGCTTCTTTCTGCCGGGGAAGGAAGGGGGCAGCGCTGGCCCTCAAGAGCCCGGACTGGGAGGGAGGACCCCGCTTCAATCCCACGGAAAGCCCCCCGCCGCCCGCTCCCTCCGCTGGGTCTCCCGCTCTTTTCTCCCCAAACTCGTAATTAATCGCTCAAGGCAAAAGTAATGAATGTTAATTGGCCATCTGTACAAAGGCTAATTAAAATCTACCATGCTGGGGATTCGAACGTCCTGCGAGCGGGCGGCTGAATAGAGCCGAGCCCAGCCGAGGGGGGGGGAAGGGAGGGGCGGCGGGCGCAGAAACCCGCTGAAAGGACGGCGGAATGGCGAGCCCGGCCTGGGGGGGGGGCGACGGCGGAGGGCCGGGATCCGGCTGGCTCCTGGCTTTCCCGCTTTCTTCCTTGGGGCGGGAAGGCCCAAGCCGGGCGGGGCAAAGCAGGCCTGAACGGGAGGGAGGGAGGGAGGGAGGGAGGGACCGGCTGAAAGCGCAGCCTGGAGCCCCCCCCCGTCCTTGGCCGCTTCCCCCAGTCGAGACTCGACTTATGAAGGCTGCCTCCCTCCCCTCCCCCCCAGGGAAGATCCTTGCAGGGAGGAGGGAGGGGGCGACGAGGGGGGGAGCCCCGGGTCTCGGCCATCGCGTTGAGCCTTTCGCTGCAGCGCTGTGGGGCACAGAAGAGGCGCCCCCGCCCAGGAGACTCACCTGCAGAGTTCGTGGTGGGGGCTGCCGCCAACCCTCCCTCCCCCTCCCCTCCCCTTCCCTCTTCCGATTCTTCCCCCTCGCCCGCTTCCTTCGCACAAGGACGCGGCTGCCGTAAACAGGCAAAGTCAACGCAGCAAAAACCTTTAACGAGGATCCGTCTCGCAGAGCGGCAAACGGAGGCGGGGGTGGCCGAAACGGACGAGGCTTTCAGTCGTATCTGCGGGACAGGAGACTCCGCGGAACAATCTCCGACAGGTCGCTTTCCGAGGGGGGGGGGAAAGCTCGTTTCTCCTAAAATTGACCGGAAAGATCGCAGCTGGTTTCCAGATTTGATAATCGGGGGAAGCCAGAAGAGCGACCCCCTCGCCCCCCCCCAGGCGGAACCGAAACGGTTCGCCAATCGAATCATTCCTGGGATGGAATCGGACCCCTGTGATCCAGTTAACGCAAGCCGGAGGCTCAGCCCCCCCCGCCCGCCCCTGCACGAGCGGCCCTCCGGCCTCTTGCGAGCCCAGCCGAGACCCCCTGCAGGACCGACCCAGCCCCACCGGGCCAGCAGAGGAGGTCAGCGGCCTTTCCAGCCGCCCCTCCCTGTCGCCGCCTCCCCTGCTTTCTGCCGGGCCGGTGAAGAGGCGCCCGGCGCAAGCCCCGGGCCTGGGAACCTCCCCGCCCGCCCTCCCGCTCTCCCGCCCCCCCCCGACCCGCGCGGTGCGCTGCGCCTGGGCTCCAGCCCTGACCTTCGGGGAGCCTTACCCGAGGGGGAGGCCGGAGAGCGCGCCCCACCCGGAGGTCCCTGCAAGGAGCCCGAGGCGGCCGGCTGCGTTCGCGATGGGCTCCCGAGGCGGCGACGGGCCCAGACGGCTTTGCTCCGTTTTCTGGGGTCGCCGTTCGGGGGGGGGGAGGCGGAGGCGCGCGCGATGAGGCCAGTGCCTCGCCTGGGTATCCAGGAGACGCGTTTCCATGGAAACTGGTGGCAACAAGGCCTTCATTTCATCCTCTGAAAAGGACTAAGGTGCCCTCCCCCCCCGTCGAAGATCTGGGAAGGGAAGGAAGGGGGAAGCAGAGACCGGCCGGTTCTTGAGCTCTCGATCCGCCTTTCTCCAGGTGTGCAAGGCGGTCTCCGTCGCGCTAGTTCCCGAGGCGATCCTGCGGAGCGCCCGCGGCCCCCGACGGCCCTGCCCCGGGGCGCCCGGCGTTTGTTTGGAGATCTTCGGGGTCTCTGCGGCTCGCCGGAGAAGCGCTGGCTTGGCCAGGGCCCCGGAAGAGCCGCCGGGAGACGGGGAAACCGGAGACCCTGGGCTGGAGGGGGCGCGGAGGGGCGGCGGCGGCGGCAGGAAAGCCTGGTCCGAGATGCGCGCAGCCGAGAAGCCTCGGAGCCGAGAACCGAAGAGAACCGGGGCGGCGGGGCGCAAGCAAGCGCCGGCTCTTCCCAGGAGGGGGGGCCGTGGGGCCAGCCTGAGCAGCCACGCGAGTCTTCCTGGGAGTGGAGGAGGGGGCACCCCCGGGCGACGGGAGCCCCAGACAGCAGACCGAGGGGGGGCGTCGGCGCAGTCTGCAGCTCTTCGACCGGGCAGCGGGGCTGTTTCGGGGAAGAGGCTCAGTGTGGACAAGGGGGGGGCGCGTGGAGGGGGCTCCCACTCTTCCGTGTCTCCGGTTCAGTGCAGTTTGTGCAAATAAATAAATCTCAAAGTTGAAAGCTGCCTAGGAGACCGAGCAGAGCGTGGCTGCTGGAGAAACCGCCACGTGCCTCAGACGGATTCTTGAAGTGCGTGTCCAGTTCTGGGCGGTGAGGTTAAGAAAGAGGAGGGATTGCGGGGTCCTGCGCCCTCTCTGAGATAGGGTGTTTTCTTGCAGACGTTTCATTACCCAACTAGGAAACATCTTCAGTCTTGGAGGAGGAATGTCCTGACGGTGAGAATGATTAATCAATGGAACAGCCTCCCTTCTGGAGCTATTATGGGGGCTCCATCCCTGGGGGCTTTCAAGAGTTGATTGGACAACCATCTGTCTGGGAGGGTATGCGAACTCCTGCCTTGGGAAGAGGGTTGGACTAGAAGACCTCCGAGGTCCCTTTCCAGCCCTAGGATTCTACGAAACAGGAGAATCTGGATCCCATTTGGTTTGGAAACCCCTGGAAAGCAGTCAGCAGAGCTGGGAAAAGGGGTCAAAGAAGAGACCAAATATTTGCTTCACCGGAGGAGGGATGAAGCTCCTCAGGGCAGGAACAGAACCACTCAGAAGGGAGGGGGTTTAGGGGGCTCTGAAGGGTGAGGGTTGTGATTGCAACCCCGGAAAAGGGGGAGAGGAGCCCTGGGCCTTGCCAAGGAAGCTTAGGAGCACAAGCAGGCATCTACTTCTACTCTGCAGAGAGGGGAGCCAATGAATGGGAGAGGCTGCAAAGGACAGATACAGTAGATAGACCATATATAAGAGAAACACCAATCAAACAAAATGTATTCGGAGTATACTTGAAGATGGAAGGGAGGAGGGAAGAACGTTTACTAAAACAGATGTTTACAAAGATTAATACCTAATGTTGTATGCTATGTTCTAGGATGATTGCTTAGCAATAGGATCTTATGCTTAATGTTGATCACATTAATATTGAACCAGATAAGAGAAACACCAAACAAATAAAGTGTAACAGGAGTATAGTTGAGGCTAGACACGAGGAGGGGAAAAAGGCCTACTAATTCAGACGTTTTCAAAGACTAATACTTAGTGTTGTATATCAGGTGCCATGATGATTGCTGCATAATATGTTTTTATCTTCAATGTTGATTGTTTTAATAAAAGAATTTTTATAGTGGGGAAAAAAAAAGGCCAGGTTCTGAATTGTTTTGTTGCTTTCCCAGCCAATGAGCTCTTTTCATCCCCTCTTGAGCTCACCTGGGCTTCTCTGCCCACCTTGGCAGGAGAGCTCTGGGAACAACCTCTGGATTCCAAAAAGGGCCAACAAAAGGCTGCCACACAACACTGCCCCCTGCCCCCCCCCGTGAAGAGCGGCAAAACCTCTGCTTCCTCAGCCTGACCACACTGGCTTTCTTCACACAGCCTTAAGAACAAACTGTGTAGTTTTCTCCCCCTCTAAGCAGTCAGGAGGAACAAGGATCCCTCTCTCTCTCTCTCTCTCTCTCTCTCTCTCTCTCTCTCTCTCTCTCTCTCTCTCTCTCTCTCTCTCTCTCTCTCTCTCTCTCTCTGTGTGTGTGTGGGGGGGGAGGGAAGGGGGGCTCCAGCCACCAACTGCTCGGTCCTGTCATCTGGGTCCTCATTAACAGGAGTGGAAAGTCCAAGCAAAGTTGCTTACAAGGCTGGCCAAACCACTGACCCTTCTCTCTCTCCCCCCCCCCCGTTTCCCCCTCCCAGACTGGGAATTCTGCCTCTCCTGGATTGACTCCTTTGTGGGCTGACCAGGGAGGAGCCCAGGGCAGGCAGGGGGCGGGAGGGGGGCCGTTACTGAGGGAATGGGGCTGCCCCCCACCGGGCTCCAAGAGGATCAATGGAGCTGGCCCATCCTTGGATTCCCAGTATGCAGGCCATCCATCCTCGTCTTATGACTATTGGCTCACGACCGTTTTTCACCCTTGTGACGGTTGCAGCATCCCTGTGGGGTCACGTGATCCAAATTTGGACTCTTGGCAACTGGCTCAGGTTTATGGCGGTCGCAGCGTCCTGGAGGGGGGTCTCAGGTGGTCCCCCTTTTTTCAACCTTCAAGCCAATGGGGAAGCCAGATCCACTTAGCAACCCTGTTACTAATTGAACAACTCTTAACTGACTCACTTAACAACTGTGGAAGAAAGGTCATAAAAGGGGCCCAAACCCATTTAACAACGGTCTCACTTAGCGGTGGAGATGCGGGGGGGGTCAGTGGGGTCGTAACCTGAGACCCCCTAAGCAGAGGCGAGGGGGGGCGTGTCTGGCTGGGAGACTCTGACCTGGTTCCTCTGACGAGGGTCCGGACAAAACACCCCCCAAATGCTTAAAACCCCAAAAGGGGGCGGAGCTACAGCCTCAACTCCCATTGGAGGTGCTGGCTGGGCTGGTGGACCCAGTGGCTGAGCAGCATCTTGGGGGGGGACAGAGTGAGGCCCCCCCGGATAGTGGCTCAGGAGTCGAACGGGTCCATCTTCAAGGGGGGAGGGGGCTCTGGCCACTGGGGGTCCTGCGGTGCTGATTCCGGCTGCTCTCCTCCCCCTTCCGAGGGAACTGCTGAAATGAGGAACCAGCTGCCCTTCCCCACCCGACGGGAGACACCCCCCCCATCCATGGGGAGCTGAGGGGGAGGGAGGGACTCGAGAGGAACACCGGGGATGATGCCCCTCCGTGGGGACAGGGCAGCTGGAGAGCAACTGGGCAGCCCGGCTGGCCTTGCTGAGGCTTAATTAATAACAATATTTTTTATGGAGCATCTATTAACCTCGACTGAATCATCACTCATTGAAAGGGGCCTGGGAGCTGGACAGTTTTAGAGGCATCCAGGTGCCCCCTGGCACTGAAGCAGGTTAATCAATTACCTCTCCAGGATCCTGGCCAGCCCATGCAGGAGCCAGCCACCCAGCCACCCGTAGCCGCCATGAAGACAGACGGTATGTGTGTGTGTGTGTGTGTGTGTGTGTGTGTGTGTGTGTGTGTTCCCTGCCATTGCCTCTTCTGTCCGGCAGCACCCCTCCCGCCTGGCCAGGCTCACCCAGGCTCTGTCCCTCAGCCAGCAGGCTGCTCCAAGGGAGGACCAAAAAATCTGCTCATCCAGAGAATGGGCAAGGCTGAATGGGGAGGGGGCTTGGTGGGTGCCGGAGTTAAAAGTGGGGGAAGGAGGGAGGGCAAAACAGGGAGAAGGTACAGTGAACCCCACCAAGCTTCGCTGGGCACCAAAAGAACTCCAGTTGGTCAAGACAACAGCCCAGAGGGTGGGCAGGGCTGGAGCCAGGAGGCCAGGGTGTGTGGGGCGGGGGGGGCGACCCAGCCAAATCAGAGGGAGGGTCCCGGTCTTTGGGGCCAGCGGTGCTTGTTGAAGGGATCTCGCCAGACAGCTGTTGTGAGGATGCAGCCACCAGGAGCTTCGAATAGAACAGAGCTGGAAGGGAGGCTGAAGGTCTTCTAGTCCAGCCTCCCCCTCCCCCTCCCCCGCTCATTTGATCATGATTTGATTATGGCAGCATGCAAGTGGAACCCATCGGCCTGGGCCAGGGGTCGCCCTGGCAGAAATGCCAGGCAGGAGTCCTCCCCAGGGCAATCTCTGCACCCTGCAGGCCCCTTTCTGATCCTGGGGTGCATCATGGATACCAGGACCCTCACCAGGGGGTGCTTCCCACTTTATTTACAGTTAAAATAAGCTCTCCAGGGGGAGAGGTAATGTGGTACAATGGTTAAAGCATCAGGCTAGAAACTGGGAGGCCCTGAGTTCTGGTCCTGTCTTGGATACGAAACCAGCTGGGCAGCCAGTCACTCTCTTTCAGCCCCAGGAAGGAGGCAATGGCAAGCCACTTCTTAAAACCTTCCTAAAATTTGACACTCATTCAAAGGCACAAAAAATAGAGGGGAGGGGAGTAGAAAGACACCCCTTTTAGTCCTTTAGAAATAAAAACAGTCTTCATTGAAGTTTCCTTGCTTTGTCGAGACAGCCTGTGAAGGAGGTGGGCCCAGGCACCCATAACTTCTGGGGGGAAGTCGTCCCACTCTCAGGGAATTCCTCCTGAGTTCCAGGTTGCTTCTCTCCTTGGTTAGTTTCCATCCTTGTTGCTTCTTGTCCTGCCTTCTTTTTTTTTTTAAATTATTTTATTAAATCCATCAACATTATACATGAGTTCATATTAAAAAGCAATCATCATATATCCTGCAATACAACTCGTACATTCGTCTCAGTAGTAATGCAATCTTTTATGGTCCCTAACAAAAGGTCCTGAGGTAGAAATTCAGTATCCTGAGGTAGAAATTCAGTACGCTTTTCCAATATTAAAGCAATCAACATTAAATCTGGGCTCATATTAATAAGCTGTCCTCATAAGGCCTGAAATACAGCTCTTATATATGGTCTATCTACATTCATACAAACAGCATTGAACCTGAAATCATAGTTTGTACCAATCTTCATAGCACCTGGTATACATCACTAAGTGTTAATCTTTATAAACGGCTGGTTTGGTTAGCATTTTTCATTTTGTCCTGCCTTCTTCAGGGGCTTTGGAGAAGAGCTTGACTCCCTCTTCTTTGGGGCAGCCCCTGAGATACTGGAAGGCTGCTATCACATCATCCCTTGTCCTTCTCTTCGTTAAACTAGACCTACCCAATTCCAGCAATCGTCCTTTATATGTTTTTTACTCCAGCCCCCTGATCTTCTTTGTTGCTCTTCTCTGCCCTCTTTCTAGAGTCTCGACATCTTTTTTGACACAGAATGCTGGACTCGATGGGCTTTGGCCTGATTCAGCATGGCTCTTCTTATGCTCTTATGTATCATGGTGACTTTAGACCAGCTCACCCAGCCCACCTCACAGGCTGTTGTGGGGAAAAATGGAGGCAGGAGAATCAGATTTGTTTGCTTTGAGTTGACATACATGCATAAACACACACACAGACACACACACACAAATAAAAGGTGGGATACAAATCTAATAATAATAATAAAGCCAGCAAGATCTGAGCTCAACTTGAGGAAGGCTTTGCTTCACTGAACACCAGGCAGTGAGGAAAAAGGCAGGTGCCCCCCCCAGTGCAGGGCTTGTGAAGACCCTGCCCCACCAGCCCCTCCCAGACCCTGGGAGAGGCTCTTTGGTGGTCTTCTAATGCCCCCTGCTGGCCACACACAGGAAACTTGCCTTCTGCTGGTGTCACTATTGGGAGGGCCCTACTCAAAGGTGAAGGTCAGTCCAGGGGAAGCTGTCCTCTGGACCTGCGCCAGAAGAGGGGGTGCTGGGGGACCAAAGGGGAGAAGAACCCGGTTTAGCCAGCCATTCTGCCACTGCAGGAGGTGTGGCAGGGAGCTGCCCCCCCAATCAGCAGCATGTTGGGTGGGCAGTGGCAGAAAGGCTGAGCTTCTTCAGAGAAGTGGGCTTCTCCCCTTTCCAGCTTTGAGCTGATGCTTTCATGCAGTCCCCAGCAGTGGCTGACCCTGGGCCTCCCTAGCTCAGGAGGACAAGGGCAGCCTTGGTGTGTGTGTGTGTGTGTGTGTGTGTGTGTGCGTGTGTGTGCGTGTGTGCGTGTGTGTGTGTGTGTGTGTGTGTGAGAGAGAGAGAGAGAGAGAGAGACAGAGAGAGAGAGACAGAGAGAGAGAGAGATGCTGAGGCCAAGAACCAAACTTCATTTGATCACTGTCTGCCTGCTCTCCAAGAGGGAGGGACCCCAAGGAGTGGAAAGGCAGAGTCTCCGACACCCCTTGGGGTGGAGAAGAGGGACACCCTCAGGATCTGATTCCCAAGCAGGTTTGGGGGGGGAGCGTGTGGTCAACATTAAACAAGGAGTATTTTTCTATGTCAAACCAAAGTCAGGCCTCTGTGACAGGCAGCTGAAGTCCACTGCGGTGCAAGGCCTGCTTGCAGGGAGGGGGAAATCTTTCACCCTCCTCCTCAGAAAGCCCCCCCAATTGGGCTGTTCCAAGGCAAACCCTCAGTCAGAGGGGTGAGCTTTTGCCCTGGGAGCATTAAAGGAGCGTTTCCTGACTGTTCTTGGCTCACTCCTAGTTTGCATATGCAAGTGGGGGCTACAGGGGGAGGGAGAGTTTTCACCTTATGCCCCCTCCCCTTTCTCCGTCACCCGTTTCCCAGCCAGGGGCAGGCGCACCTCCTCTCCCCACCCCCCCCCTCGCCCCAACCCTTGGCTGGGCTTCTTCCCCTTCCCCACGGAGATGGGCTGCTGTTCTTCATCCAGCCAGGAGGGGGAGCCCAGACCCCTTCCCAAAGGACCTCACCTTTGGAACAGAGGGTCGCTTGGCTTCCGGATTAGCAAATCAGATGCCTTGGGGGACGGGGGGGGGGCTGGGGGGGGCGGGAAGAAGGCTGTTCCAAGGAGACATCCTGACAGCACCTAGTAAAGATCCTGGGATGGGGGCAACTGCCTTGTGGAAGTAGGAGATTTCCAAGCCAAGAGAAGATCGGAAGAACTGGTCTCCTGCCTTGAGCAAGGGGTGGACTGGAAGACCTCTGAGGTCCCTAAGATTGCTGTGAGTAAGGACAAAGCTTCCACCCGTTCCTTAGCAGAGGGACCAAGGGCAGCTGGAGGAGGAGCCCTTGGCAGCTGCCCAGAAGACCCTGGGGGGGGGGATCAGCAGAGGAGTGATGGTGGCTGACTGTGAGGGCTTCAAAAAGGGAAGGCCGGATTGTTGGGAGAAAAAGGCCCGGGGAAGGTGGAGTCTGGGGGCTTGGAGGCAGCCCAGGGGAGGGCTGGGGATTCGGTCTGCCTGGGGGTTTCATCCTTCTTCACCCCAGGGGAAGACCAGGCGAGGGGGGCCCTTGGCCGGACCTTCTTGTGTAATTGGTTCATTGGCTGGACTAGATGACCTCCAAGTTCCCTTCCAACTCTTGTTATTCTGTTCTATTCCTGGTAGGTCATAAACACCAAAACGGAACATAAGGAAGTGCAGAAGCGACAAGGCGAGTTCAACGTCACCAACGGAGGCCAAACTGCTTCAGGGCTGCTCCTTTGCTTTTGGGAATTCTTGCAAACCTTTCCAAAGTGTTGCCCAAGAACTGGCCCAAGACCCACCCCTGGGAGAAAGGCCACTCTCCCTGTCTTCACTGGTATGATGGGGGGGGGGTGTTAAGGCACCAGGGTCGAAATCAGGAGACGTGAGTTCTAGTTCCACCATGGTTAAGAAAGCCAGCTGGATGACTTTAGGCCAGTCGCCATGAGAGAGCCAGTCCCTCTCTTTCAGCCCAACCCACCTCACGGGGTTGTTATGCAGAAAATAGGAAGAGGGAGGAGTATTAGGTCTGGGCCAATCACCAGGAGACTGTGAGTTCTAATCCTGCCTCTGACGTGACATCTCTCCTAATGGTGAGAGCAGTCAACCAATGGGACAGCTTGCCTGGGCAATCATTTATCTGAAATGGCACTGGCTCTCCTGCTCAAACGGGGTTGGACTAGAAGACCTCCAAGGTCCCTTCCAACTCTCTTATTCTAATCTAAGGCCAGCTGAAAGGAATCTGGGTTGAGTGAAGGCAGGCAAGGAAGGTGGCTGGGTCATCAGAGGCCGAGGCTGCTTCTCCCAAGAGGGGGGCCTCAGCAATGGGGGGGGAGGGATGGCACAGCTCCCCAGGGTGACCCAGGACCCTCCATTAGGCACTCACGGGCTGTTTCCGTATCACCCCACCAGGGGGCAGCCCCACTGCAAGGCTGACAAGTCCTCCAGCCGGCTGAGGTGGTCAGTCTTTGCCCAGCTCTGTCTCCTGCTGCCCACCACTCCTTCCCTGACCCTCTGACCTCCCTCTGAGAGACATAGGATCTTGGGAGGGGGCTTCTCTGCCCCGGAGGAGCATGAGGGGGCCCTCCAGCACTGGCCAGTTGCTGCCCAAAAGCCTGTTGGGACTTTGATCCCAGCCATATAGAATCCAGTTCACATGAAGCGTGAGTTACCAGTCTATAAGGCTTTGGTAAGGCCACACTTGCTAAGTCCATGTTTGTTCACCACAATAGAAAATTGAGACTCTGGAAAGAGGGCAGAGAAGAGCAACCAGGGTGATTAGGGGCCGGGAGGCTAAAACACACGAAGAACACAGTAATTGGGTTGGGCTAGTTGGATAAAAGAAGGACTAGGGCAGGGGTGGGGAACCTTGGCTCTTTTATGACTTGTGGACTTCAACTCCCAGAATTCCCGAGCCAGCTATGAGCCAAGGTTCCCGACCCCTGGACTAGGGGGTGATGGGATAGCAGACTCCAGTATTTGAGGGTCTGCCACAAAGGAGAAGAGGGGGTCCACCTATTCTCCAAAGCACCAGAAGGGCAAGACAAGAAGCAACGGATGGAAACTCACCAAGGAGAGAAGCAACCTGGAATTAAGGAGAAACTTCCTGACGGTGAGAACAATTAACCAGTGGAACAGCCTGCCTCCAGAACAGTGTTTCTCAACCTTGACAATTTTAAGGCATGTGGACTTCAACTCCCAGAATTCCACAGCCAGCAATGCTGGCTGGGGAATTCTGGGAATTGAAGTCCACATGCCTTAAAATTGTCAAGGTTGAGAAACACTGCTCCAGAAGTTGTAGGTTGTTCATCACTGGAGGTTTTCAGGAAGAGACTGGACAGCCACTTGTCTGACATGGTATAGGCCAGGTCTCCTGCTTGCGCAGGAAGTTGGACTAGATGACCTCCCAGGCCCCTTCCAATTTTATTGTTCCATGTTCTTCAGGCCAAGGCAATTCTCCACCCACCCACCAGCCAAGAAGCACCCTCTCTGGGTGAGGCTCTTGGGCTCTACTTGGTTGCTTTCCATCTCTTAGCCTTTCCTTGAAGATGGATTTATTTCGCTTGTGTGGCTCTCCCTACTAGCCCAAGGAGGTTTCCTGCACACAAACTTCAGTTTGTCAACATCCTTGAGGTGTGACATTGCCCAATTGCAGCCAAAAGACAGAAAGCAACCAGGTTTGTTGAGCACGCTGGGCTGTTTGTTTATTTGGGGCAGGGGTAGGCCACCTTGGCTCTTTTGTGACTTGTGGACTTCAACTCCCAGAATTCCTGAGCCAGCCACGCTGAGGGGAAATGGAGAGTTTCCAAGCTGAGCCATGCTGGCTCAGGAATTCTGGGAGTTGAAGTCCACGAGTCATAAAAGAGCCAAGGTTGCCTACCCGATTTGGGGTCTTTTTACTTCCCTCACCAGGCTAATCTTCAACCCCCCCCCAGGCTTTTATTTTGCCTTCTCAGTTTAAGCCTTTCTATTCGCTCCCTCCTTACATTTTTATTGGTTTATTTGCATTAAGCAGCCCGAAGACTTTCAATCATTCAGTCCAATCCTGGCTGAATGTGGAAATCGTCTCTGGGATTTAGTCCAGGGCTCACGGAGGGCCTTGAATCCTTTTTATCTTTGTGTGTTTCTTTCCATCAATTCTTTTTTCCCCCCTCACTGTTGTTTGCTGGGCTTTAGATGGTTTTAGATATGACGACAGATGTTTGAAATTGTTCCAATTTATATTCTTCGTAAGGCAGAGAGAGTCAGTCTGATGGCAGGAGAATAGAAATGTGTTTAACAAATAAATCAGCCAAAAAATTGGAAACTGCCTGATTTCGGAATGGGGTTGGGCCAGCCAGTTTCCGGTGGACGGGGAGAAGGAAGAGGCCTGAAAGCAAAGGGGGACGGAAAAGAACCAGCCCAAACCCTTGCAGAGAGAGAGAGAGAGAGAGAGAGAGAGAGAGAGAGAGAGAGAGAGAGAGAGAGAGAGAGAGAGAGAGAGAGAGAAGGGAAATAAGGGGCCAGAACAACAGCCAAGTGCTGCAGCGGATTCAAAGAAACCTATTCAAAAACAAGTATTTTCTGACCACCATGGATTTGTATAGAAAATCCATTCCAAAAACAAAAAACAAAAAACAGGACAATAGACTTCCACACACACACACACACACACACACACAGAGTGTTATATACAGGTAGACCACAACGGAGCCCAAAACTTGTGTTGTTAAGTGACACACTTGTTAAGTGAGTTCTGCCCCATTTTACGACTTTTCTTGCCAGAGTTAAATGAATTCACTGCGGTTATTAAATCAGTCACACGGTTGTTAAGTGAATCCAGCTTCCCCGTTGATGTTGCTTGTCAGAATGTTGCGAAAGGGGATCGCATGACCGCAGGGACACTGCAACCGTCATAAATGTGAGTCAGTTGTCAGGGCATCTGAATGTAAATGATGTTAGCACGGGGATGCGGCAGTCGTCATAAGTGTGAAAAAGATCGTAAGTCACTTTTTTCAGTGGTGTTGTAACTTTGAACGGCCACTAAATGAACTGTCGTAAGTTGAGGACTGCCTATATCAGCGGTTCTCAACCTGTGGGTCGCGACCCCATTTGGGGTCGAACGACCATTTCACGGGGGTCGCCAAACACCGCAGTCCGCCATTTTTTTTTGTCGGCCATTTTTTTCCCCTTTGCGATGCGGGCCATCGCGCTGCGCATGCGCGATGCGGGCCCGCCATTTTTTGGGGGGGGGTCGACCATTTTTTTTTGGGTCCGCCATTTTTTTCCCCTTTGCAATGCAAGCCGTCGCGCCGTGCATGCGCGACCGCCATTTTTTTTTGGGTCAGCCATTTTTTTTTTGGTCAGCCTTTTTTTTTTGGTCCATTTTTTCCCCTTTGTGATGCGGGCCGTCGCGCTGTGCATGCGCGATGCGGGCCCACCATTATTTTTTTTGGGTCGGCCATTTTTTTTTGGTCCGCCATTTTTTTTCCCCTTTGCGATGCGGGCCATTGCGCCACGCATGCGTGATGCGGGCGGGGTCGAGCCCCGGAAAAGGTTGAGAACCGCTGGCCTATATGGTATCCCAGTGACACAGCAGGTATTTTATTAGTAAGCTGCTATAAATTGAGCTGTAAATGGCACGCGCAGACACGAGTATCATTTCCAAGATCCGAAATACAAGCCCGTCTGCAGCTTCTCTTTGGCTTCCCTCAAAACGGCTCAAAACAGGGTGGGCTTCGTTCATCTCGTCACTGCTGGCAACTAGAGGGGCTGCACATGCGTGTTTCTAGCTAAACTTTGCAAAAATAGCTCTCTGATCTTCAGAAAAGGCAAAAATGAGGCAGGCAGTAGCTTTAAATGTGTTTTCTTCTTGCATGAAGTGATTTTAAACCTCAACAAAAATAAAACTTAGAAAAAATGCTCGGAGAAGGAGTTTCCCCCCCCAAAAAACATGTTTTCAATTCAATAATCAAAGTTCAAGGTTACGTATGATGAATGCAATCAAGCAAAAGGTTATATAAACGATTAACTTTGGGGATTAGACAACGAGCTTCCTCTGGCAGTTTGTGGGATTTGACTGTTTACTTGGACGGTTCCCTTAACTGAAGCTGCTGGTCAGCTCCCACCCGTGCGTTATGCACACTGCTAACTCTTAACGTTGTATCTTCCATGTTACATCTTGATTTGTCTGGATTGTGCATCCAACCTATCTTGTGACTATGTAGGACAGGCGGGGAGGAAGCGAACTGTCCTGCCTGTCAGGAAATTCCTTCTCAGTTCTAGCTTGCTTCTCTCCTTGACGAGCTTCCATCTGTTGTTTCTTGTCTCATTTTGAGTCTGAGCTCCTCCTACAGCCCCGTCTTCTGCAAGGGAGCCCAGTTTAGTGGCCGCTGGTGCAAAAAGAGCAGCAGCCATTGTGGAAAGGGGGTGCCTGGTCAGATCCACCAGCCTTGGGCCTAGACCAGGGGTAGGCAACCTCGGCTCTTTTATGGCTTGTGGACTTCAACTCCCAGAATTCCTGAGCCAGCATGGGGGAACTATGGCTCCCTTGATGACTGGTGGACTTCAACTCCCAGAATTCCTGAGCCAGCCATGCTGAGGGGAAAGGGAGAGGCTTCCAAGCTGAGCCAGGCTGGCTCAGGAATTCTGGGAGTTGAAGTCCAGGAGTCATAAAAGAGCCAAGGTTGCTACCCATGATCTAGAAGGTAAACAAGTTGGAATAACAGAATAACAGAGTTGGAAGAGAACTTGGAGGTCTTCTAATCCAACTCCCTGCACAGGCAGGAAACCCTATACCAGGGTTAGGCAACCTTGGCTCTTTTATGACTGGTGGACTTCAACTCCCAGAATCCCTGAGCCAGCATCGCTAAGCTTGGAAACCTCTCCCTTTCCCCTCAGCATGGCTGGCTCAGGAATTCTGGGAGTTGAAGTTCACCAGTCATAAAAGAGCCACGGTTGCCTACCCCTGGCCTATACCTCATTCTCTCCAGCCGAGCCTGGCAACCGAAGCGCAACAAGAGCTCCTCCACCCACATTGCTTGCACACCCGGGAGCCACACATGGTACTTTGAGTAAGGGCAGGGCGAGTCCCCTGCATCCCAACCTCGGCTAGCTTTGCCTCTGGACCCACCATGCCTCTTCCTGTTCTGCCACAGGTCTGCCTACTCCAGGAACTTCCCAACCTTGGTAACTTTGTGATGTGTGGACTTCAATTCCCAGAGTTCCCCAGCCAGCCATTACTCACTTCCTACCTGGCTATCACGGGATGGTTCAAGCTATTGTTGAAACCAAAGTTACCATCATCTACCCTGCGTAGAGCAACATTTTCCGCACATCAACACAAAGGGAGCTTAGAGTAATTTTTCACTTTTCTTTGGCATACTCACAGTGAATAATTTTGCAAAAAGCTTCTACAAGTGACCTCAGATACACAACTTCGTAGCACAGCATTCGTTAAAGAAATACACAATAATTTCTGCTCTTTTGAGAAGTGGAGCTCTCCCTCGGAGGGAAGGACCGTCCAGTGGACGCAGGGCCCCGGAGAGCTGTTTAGGTGTTGTAGAAATCAACGTGGGCTCCGGATTCAAATGTGTCTGCAGCCAGAAGGTCCAGCAGCTTCTTGGCAGAGACGTCACATTCAATCAGCTGCCCGGATTCCTGCAGGCGAAGGAAGGTCTGCCGCAGCTCCGGATCTGCTGAGAGGGTGCGGGCTTCCTCCTGCATGGAGGTGTCCAGGGGTCCTGCGGAGAAGGAAGGCCAGAGAGGAAAGGGCAGCCAATCACAGGGGGTCCCTAGGAGACCAAGAGGGTGCCCGGGGTCCCCTGGACTCACCTGGGGCATAATTCAGCACCCGCACATCCGGCTCTTCGGCCGCCAAGACCCGGAACATCATGTCACGGGCCGCCTTCCCTGCGCAATAGAGGGTCCAGCTCTTGAAGGGCTTCAGGGCGCAGAGGGAGGAGACGTTGACCACCACGCGGCTGAAGCCCGGCTGGGCAGGAAAGGCCTTCAGGATGGAGGCGGTGAGGCAGAGGGCAGAGGTCATGTTGAGGTTCAGGTAGCTGTTGACCTCCAGGGGCTCGGTGAAGTCAGAGAAGGTCTTGGAGACGTCGCCCAGAGAGCCTGGGAGAAACAGGGTCCTGCTCATCTCCAGGGGAGACTGAGGCCCAGAAGGAGGGGGGGGAGGGGGAGGAAGGGGGGAAGCAGGGAGGCTTGGGGGGAGGCTGCCAGTTGCTCCTGGGTGCATGGCAGGATCAACCCCGGTGTAGGGCCCGTTTCTGGCAGTGGACCATCCTTGCGGTGGTGAAATCTTTGAAGCCGTTTCACTGATTGTCCACAGAATTAATGCCAGCAATACTTGCCGAACCAAGCCGGGCCCACAAGAGATGGGGGAGGGGGGAAAGCATCTAGCCTTCCCCCAGAGACCCCCCAACCCTCACTGCCAGCCCCCCCCCGTCATAGCCAAACTCCTCTGGATTAAGGGCACAAGATTCCCAGGCCCACCAGGCCGATCTTGACCCCCAACATCTGGAGCCAGTCCTGCTCCAGAGGTGGGTGTGGTAAGTCCCTTGCGCCCCCTTCCTTTCCATCCCCGAAGCCCCCCCACCCACCGCTTAGTCCCAGTGAATCATAGCCGCCCCCCCGCACCACCACCAGCAACCTCCTCGGCCTGGGTCTCCCCCCAAAGCTTCGCCCCCCTATCCTTCCCCAGGGCCCATGCGCCCCCCCCAGCAAGGATTATGGGCTGCAGGGAGCAGGCGGCTGGCGGAGGAGGGGAGTTCAATCGTTCTGTGCCGAATGAATGTCCCACCCACCACAAGTGCAACACGATCTCCCCCCCCCCGCCGCACCTTCGGCTCAGGCCCCACCGCCGAGGAACAGGCGGGGCCCCCAGGCGCCCCCCCTCCCGGGTCGAGACGGGCGGGCGGCGGCTCTGCGCCCCGCTTCCCCCCCGCCCGGAGCGGCGCCGGGATGGGCGAGCGGCGCCCGCGGGGCTCTCACCGGCGTTGTTGAGCAGCAGCAGGCGCTGGAGCGGGCCGGCCTCCCGCAGCTCCCGCCCGGCCTCGGCCGCGCGCCGCAGCCCCTCCTCGGAGCCCAGGTCGGCGGGCAGCCCCCGCACCAGCAGCCCCGGCCGGGCGGCGCGCAGCTCGCCCTCCAGCTGGCCCAGCGGCCCCGCCGAGCGCGCCACCAGCAGCAGCGCCGAGCCGGGCGGCAGACGGGCGGCCAGCAGGCGGGCCAGGCTCCGGCCGAGCCCCCGCGACGCCCCGGTCACGACGCAGGCCGTCCGGCCCCACGCGCGCCCCGGCTCCATCGCCCGCCCGCCCGCTCTGCCCGCCGCCCCGGCCCGGCCGCTGTGCCGCCTCCGCTGGATGGGCCGGGCGGAAGGCGGGGGCGAGGGCGGGCCTCTGGGGGGGGCTCTGGCCCGGGGGGAGCCGCCGAAACCGGAGCTGGGGCTCGACTAGAAGACCCCCAAGGTCCCTCCTGCACTCTGCCGGGAGAAGGAGGCATCGCCCGGCGCCCCGCATTCCCTTGACTTGCTCCCCTGCTTCCAAGCGGCCTCGCTCTGCCGGGCGGCGCATCCCGGAGGAGACGGAGGCCCGGGTCCCCGCATGAGGCCGCCGGGAGACCCCCCAGTCACGGCCTCCGGTCAGGAAAGTCTTTGGAGATGCCAGAGTCGCTGAGGAGGGGGAGTCTAGCGCGGGGGGGACTGGTGAATCACCACAATGTGGGTGGGACAAGGATCTCTGGGCCTCGGTTCTTCTGAAGCTGGCTGGGACCCCCCCCAGTGCCTGGGTGCCGAGGCTTTTGCCCGAGACTGGGGGGGGGCAGAGGTGCCAGTGGGAAAGCCCGCCATGCCCCTGCCGGCTTTTCGGAAAACCCAGTTAGTGGGAACCTGCTTCCCTGGTCGTGCTGAAGGATCCCTATGACAGGCTGTCATTGGGTAGCAATTTAACCTGCACTAGATTCTGGCCTCTTTCCAACACTTTATGCAGAGAGAGGCTACCGTTTTGGATGCCCTAAAGCAGGGGTCCCCAACCCCCGGTCCGCAACATGCCAGCCACAAAACTACACACCCTCCGGTCTGCGGAAAAACCTCTCTCCACACAACCGGTCCCTGGTGCCCCAAAGGTTGGGGGCCTCTGCCCTAAAGGCCTGTTCAAGTGGCAGCCAGGTTCCCCCCTCCCCCCCTCCTGTCTATCATACTCAGCCCTCAGTCACCCCCTTCCTGGCTCAACTTGGAGGGCATAATCTGAAGAAGGACAAATGATGGTTATTAGAGCAAGACTCTCTGTGGCAGCCCCTCCAATGCTCACATGCCCTGGCCTGGCTCTATGGATACTGTACTGAACAAGGACTGTATTCAGTAGCCAAACATTTTAATTCAGCGTATCACGTAAAGCAAATCTTTGCTTATCTGGTGATTATGAGATACAGACTCATGATTATGAGATAACAGTGTTTGAGTGAAACATGCTTAAATTAACCGTAGTGAAATTCTGCAGTTTCCACAAGAACTGAGAATTCAGGATCAGGTCCCAAGGGAAGAAGCAGGCTTTTGTCTCCAGTGCCTCAGTCCTTGTGTGTTTTTATGCCAACTGGCTACTTTTCACATCAGCCTGACTTTCACATTGGAGCAGATTGACAGCATCCTGGGATCTGCTCAGAGTCCTCTCTTTTTCTGAGGTTCTTCCAAGATGCTGTCTGAGTTTGAGCAGCTAGTCTACACTTCTACCAACTCTGCTGTTATTTTCTGTGCAAATACAAGGATATTTTGGTTCTTTTCTTTAATAAAGTTTGATCCAGTTCTCTCTTGTGAGATTGATCTGTCGCCTCAAAAGAATGGGAGGAACAAGGGCTGATGTACCCGGTGCTGTGCCTCAGTGCTATAGGGCCGTATGCATTGAGAGTTTATTTCCTTTTTGAGCTCCGCAGTCCGTCTCTTTCACACACCAGTGTTGGGGTGGACAGTCAGTAAGTGCATCTCCTACAAGTAACGCCGAAGGCACCCACCAAGATGGGATGTTTCCAGCTTTCGGAGTTGATGTCCACATGCCTTAAAATTGTCAAGGTTGAGAAACACTGCTGTAGAGAGCCCGAGAAAGCCTTGGTGTCAAAAGTAATTATGAGGAGGAGGGTGGGGAAGGACAGAGACGTGGGGGATGGACTTGATGACCTCTTGGGACCCCTTTCCTCAGTATTAACCTCCATCGAGAAAGGGAGGGGGGGAAGACTCGGGGGAGGAAGAGGGTCCTGAGAGGTCATGCCCTCCAGCCTCTGGGCAAAGGATCTCAGCCTCCCCCCCCCCACGCATTCCCAGCGGCGGCGAGGCGCAGGAGCGCGAAGCCGCCAGGAAGGCTCCGAGGCGGAACGGCCGGGCGGCGGAGCGTGTTTCCGGAGGGAGGAGAGGAGAGGGCGCTCGCTCGCTCGCGCGCGCGTGCGTGCGGGGCGCGGCGTGGCGCGCGGCGTGGGCGTGGCCGGGCGGCGTTGCCATTGCGACGGCGAGGAGCGGGCGCGGCCCGAGATGGCGGAGCCGGAGAGCCTGGAGGCGGCGGCCGAGCACGAGCGGATCCTGCGCGAGGTCGACAGCACCGACACGGCCTGCCTCGGGCCCACCCTCAGGTGCCGCCCCCCTGCGCCCCCTCCCCCCGCGGAACCCCCCGCCTCCGAGGCCGGACCCCCCCACCGCCCCACTCCCCCCCCGCGGGCCCTGGGCGAAGGCGGCGAAAAGGCTCCGGGGGGCGGAGGGGCCCGAGGCCCGCTTGGAGCAGCGGGGGGGCGAAGACCCCGCCGGGGAGGGCTCGAGGCAGAGGACCGGCTGTTCTGGGCGGTGGCTCCCCCTCCCCCCCGCTGCCCCCTTGACTTTTCTGACCGGCCCCGGCCCGGAGGAGGGTGGGGGGGGCTCCCTCCCTGCCTGGCTTCTGCGCCCCCCCGCCCGCCCTTCCCGGGCCTTCTCCCTCCCCCGCTGGGCCTGATCGTCACTTCTCTGCGGGAGCCGCCCGCGGTCCCCGAGGGGGGGGCAGCCCCCGCAGGCGGGAGGAAGGGATAGATGAGCTCTGGGGTCTCTTTTGTCCTGTGGGCGCCATGGCCCCCCTTAAAGGGGAGATGGGGTTGCTTGCTGTCGAAGGGCACACAGCCACACCACACCTTGACACATGCTATAGGCAACTCATGTACAGACCTAGTACACCCTTACATGTGAGTAACGTATAAATATTAATCACTGTGTAAATATTAATCATTGGATGGATAACAGTGGCCATCCTCCTCCTCCTCTTTCCCTCCTCCTCCCCCTCCCCTTCTCTTCCTCCTCCTCCTCCTCCCCCTCTCCTCCCCTTTCTCTTCCTCCTCCCCCTCCCCTTCTCTTCTTCCTCCTCCTCCCCCTCCCCCTCCCCTTTCTCTTCCTCCTCCCCCTCCCCTTCTCTTCCTCCTCCTCCTCCCTCCCCTCCCCCTTGCCCCCCCTGCTGCCCCCTGGGCCATGGGGAGGCCGTAGGAGAAGCAGCCATGGCTCCTGTTTTGGGGAGCCCCAATAGTGGCTGGGGGACAGTTTGGAAGGGGGAGGTTAAAGGGGAAGAAGAGCCAGCGACAGGGAGCCCCACTTCTGCATATCTGGCAGCGGTTGTCCTTTGCCGGGCCGGGGCCTCCTCCCCGGCCCCTTGCCTGCTCTTGGGTGACCTGGTGGGACCCAGGTGCCTGGGAAGGTGCCTTGGCTTGTGGGAGAGGGGGTGACAGCCTCGTCTGGACAGCCTGTCTGTGCCTGTCTTTTCCTGGGATCTCAAATATACGGTCCTGCTTTCCCTCAGTCTGCAAGAGGGAAATAATCCTCCTGGCCTACAGTTATGAATCATAACTTTAATTTTATCCATTTGCGTGGCTCATCGTGCTTTTTTCCTGCTCCGAGAACGAGGGATTATATTGAAGGAGAGGGATCTGGGGATATCTCCCACTTCGTTCAGAATTAGATTTTCTGGAAGGAAAAGCAGTGACAGAACCAGACCTTTGTTGGCTTTTCTACAGACCCTCTGCTCTTCAGCCTCCCGTGGATTGCAGGCAGTCCCCAGGTTAAGAAAGAGTGCAGTTCATAAATTTGTCCTTAACTCAGATTTGTATGCCAGGAATTCATAGTTACAAACTAGCCTGCGTATTAGTAAAAACGGCAGATGACCTTCCTTTCACGAGCAGATAAAAACAGCCTCTGTATTAAAAACTTGCTGTTTCAGTGGTCTAGGACAGGTGTAGGCAACCTGGGCTCTTTTATGACTGGTGGAATTCTGGGACTTGAAGTCCACGAGTCATAAAAGAGCCAAGGTTGCCTACCCCTGGTGTAGGAAAGCAGTGTGCATCTTCAGCAGTTCATCTGTTCGAGGAAAAAGAATGCCATCACCCATTAGTACAGTAACACGCAGCCTGTTCGTAAATACGAGTTGTCTATATATTGGACATTTCTTAAGCGGAGACTGCTTGGAATCAGCGTTGTCCCTTTTACATCTGGAAGTGAGACTTCCCAGAGGTGTCCTGTGCAGCGTATGAATGGACTATGAGCCTGAGAATTCAAATCCCCACAAAAAGGGGTCAACATACAGATAAGATTCCTTAAATTGACCCAATATAGGATCACAATGGTTCTATAGTGCCCCCTAGTGGCCAGTGCCAAATACAAGAACTTGTGAAAAAGCTACATCTTGATGGGGGGGGGGGCTTCAGGAGTCTAGATTAGGGGTCTCCAGACTTGGCAACTTTAAGACTTGTGGACCTCAACTCCCAGAATTCCTTGGCCAGCATAGCTCCGTAGACAGTGCCGGGCACAAAACATAACAAACATTAAAACCAGCAGGGTAGCTTTGAGTGAAATAACTGTATGTTGAGTATACAGTTTGCTGCATAACGCAAGGCTTCTTAACGTATTGTTTTTTCACAAACTCTTTTCATCATGGCCGTCATTTATTTGTGACCCCTGTGTTGGCAGAGCTGCTTCAGTCAATGCTTTTAATTCATTAGTGGTTTTACAATGGCTCCATTAGGGCGGTAGGTGGAGGGGTCTAGCCCCCCCCTGCTCCTGTGCCTCTGCTTGACATTGACGAGACCTCAGTCCGTTACATCTGAAGGGCTTTGCCTCCTAGCACACCTCTGGCACAGGTAGTCCTCAACATACGACCACTATTGAGCCCCCACTTTTCTGTTGCTCAGTGAGGCATTGTCCCATTTTATGATCTTTCTTGCCACAGTTCTTAACTGAATCACTGCAGTTGTTAAGTTCGTCAGATAGTTGTTAACGTGAATCTGGCTTCCCCACGGACCTGGCTTGTCAAAAGGTCACAAATGGTGATCACGTGACACCCCCCCAGACATGCAGCCATCATAAATAGGAGCCAGTGGCCAAGCATCCAGATTTTGATCACATGACCAGGAGGATGCTGCAACGGTCGCAAGTGTGAAAAAACGGCCCCAAATGGGAAATTTGGGTTACCTAAGGCTTGAAAATTATAAATATTAAAAGTTAAATTGGAATGCTGATGAGAAATTAAAAAAATGGGTAAAACTTAATAACAGGATATGGAGTGTCTATGAAGATTGAATGTAACTAATATAAGCTAAAAATTTATCGATAAATGTGATAATGACGTTTTTATTGAGTTGATATAATAAGAATTGCGCTAGCCTGGAATACGAGACAGCAAAGGTTAAGGGAAAAAAGAGAAGAAATATTGGATGCTGTAACCTGAGATTTGTACTAAAGATTTCGTTACCGAACTACTGATACCCAGTCACCACGTTGCTTTTTAAATACTTAAATGTAAAATTGGAAAATTAATAAAATATTTAATAAATAAATAAATAAATACGAGCCAGTTGCCAAGCACCCAGATCTTGATCAGGTGCCCGGGAGGGATGGCCACCGGTCCCTTTCTTTCAGCGCTGTTATAACTCTGGTCACTAAACGAACTGTTGCATGCCGAGGACCGCCTGGGACCTAGTAAAAGCCCAAATCCAGAAAACCGATAACCCCAAAGCCGAAGAAGCCGGCCCTGCAGCCATTCTTGCCCGACCTCTAATAGACGGGCAAGTCGGAAGGAGCTTTGGCGATGGTGCTCTCCGTTTCTCACATCCTGGTTTCGGTTGTGAGGTCGCCAGTTTCCGTCCAGGCTGCGCAGGGCTGGGGTTTGCTTTTTCAGAGGGGCACCTGCAGAAGCCCCCCTTTTGCCGAAGGAATGACACAGCAAAGGGAACAGGCATTTGCGTGGCTTTTTTGTCTTTCTCCCCTGCTGGCACACAAATGTCTCTTTCAGAGAGGTTGCTGGGAGAGAGATCCATAAATCGCTTCTCTAACAGGAGTGAGCAGGCTTTTCATTCTGCTGAAGGGCCTCTTAATAGCAAAAGTGGCCCCAATTGTTTGGGCTGCCTGTTGAGCTCAATCGGAGTATCCTTTAGGTAAGCCCTTAGGTCAGGGGTCTCCGGCCTTGGCCACTTGAATACTTGTGGACTTCAACTTCCTTCTTCGGTTTTTTTCCTGTGGTTTTTTCCCCTGTGCTTGACCGGAGCCTCTTCGGCCGCCCTGCTTGGTCCTTTGTTGCTTTCTCTGTTTTGCATCCAGCCCACCGTCCCCGCTTGGTTGGGGCTGTTCACGGCTGCCTCGGTCGGTTTCCACAAACGCTTCTGAAGAAACGAATAGCCGTTGCGTCTGGTTTCCCCTGACAGAATAACCCAGTGGTTTATTTGGGATCCCAAAGTGGACAGTTCTTTTTGTGTTGTTCTCCCCCAGAAAATATTCATCTTTTGCGGCCTTTTCAGTTTTCTGCCTGCCCGGGCTTCACAATTTGTCTACTGGTTTCCCATCTTTAGTAAACATTCTTGCAGATTTGCAGGTTGGTCTGTTTGCTCTACTGAAGCTGCTTGCCAATTGTTCCTCTTTCCCTGTCAGACGCCACCGCCCTGGCCTCGGGCACGGGGGTCTCCTGCCCTGGACGCCTCACTACATCAGGCGGACTAGTCAATAGGTGGGTTCACAGCTGGCAACGCCGCATCTTTTGCCTGCCGAAGTACAGATACATTCATGTTCCTGATTTATTGAAAACAATCCTTTATACCAGTGGCCCCCAATCTTTTGGGTGCCACAGACCGGTTTTGTGGAGGGTGGGTTTTTTCGTGGACCGGGGTGAGTGGGCGGACTTTAGTGTGCTGTCTGGATCCCGTGCGTGCACGGATGGGGCTTTGCTCGCTTGCAAGGCCTGGTTCCTGGTGGGCCATGGGCCGGTCTGCAGCCTGGGGGTTGGGAACCCCCTGCCTTATACAGTCATCCCCAAAATGCATTAATCTGCCAGTGGGACATTGCTGATTCTTCCCTGAGTCACTGCTCCAGGGTGAGTTACTTGCCAAAATCCCACTGATTGTCATAGTTGCTTTTATTTTTATAGTGTTTAGGAGCCAAGCTTCAGCGGTGCTTGTACACAATATTCCATAGCTCAAGGGCACGCATTTTCACACGTTCCCCTCTTAATTTGGATTCTTGCATTTAGAGTGTGGCCCTCAGGGGCTCAAGGGCCTCATCCAGCTCTCCGACCCGGGGGGGGGCATTTGATAGAGGGCCTTCAAGAGGCAGAGCTACAGAGCACCTGCCCCAAGCCTCGCCTGCCTTGGAGCCCCAAATCCTGACCTTTTGTATTAGCTAAAACTGTTTTGAGAGAAGAATTAAGAACAAAAGCCACACGGACATTAAAAGTGAGCAAGCTGAACGAACAAATTGGAAGTAGGTTAGTTATTCCAGTAGGAAATCAAGGGGAAAATGGGACAGCTAATTTATTTCAGAAGTCTAGAAACATCTCGGCTGGGGTGACAGTTCCACAGCTCGCTATGGTTCAGATACTTGAGAACTGCTAAGGCATCTTTTCTCCTCTTCTTCTGAGCAAGCATCGGTCGTTCTCTCCAGCTGTCTCTCCTGTGGTTTTCCCATAAGTATCTGTTGCTGGACTGGGTAACCAAGGGGAGAAAAAGAGAAATTAGAAAATAGTAAAAACCAAATATTTTCATAGTATCTTTGGCCTGGAAGGGACCTTAGAGGTCTTCTAGTCCAACCCACCCACAGCTTCGGGAGGGAGGCTGTTGAACTCATTAATTGTTCTCACTGCCGGGAAATTCCTCCCGATTTCCAGGCTGGATCTCCCTTCCCCTGGGGAGCTTCCACCCGTTGCTGCTGGTCCTTCCCTCGGCTGCTTTGGAGAGTAGACCGAGACCCTCTCCCCCTCCAGGGCCGGACGTCTGCAGTCCGCTCTGTCTGCTCACTTCCTTCGGCTCTTCTTCGTAGAATTTGGCTCCCCGGCCCCTGGCCGTCTTCGTGGCTCTCCCCTGCGCTCCTTCTTCGGCCTCAGCATCATTTTTGAATGATGTGGGCACCAGGTTCCAAATGTGGCCTCACTAGTGGGGTATAGAGCGGTACCATCACTCCCCTGGCTCTTGGTGCCGTCCCTCTGTGGATGCAGCCCAGAACCGCATTGGGTTTTTTTTTTCCTTGGCAGCTGCAGTCCCCGGCTACTTCACACTTCAGTGATGGTCCATCAGGAGGAGACTTACCCTAGGTCTTTTACCCTGCCTAAGTGCCGGACCTCACCCTTGCCACCAGCGAGCTGCATCTTGTTGGGCGCTCAAGATGCTTTGCTCACCAGGCCCAGATCCCTGGAGGCAACGTCTTTCTGGAAAGTTCCATCTTGGGTGGAATCCGAGGAGAAGAGGAGTCTAGAGTGGAGAAAGAGCGGCTGAGTCAGGGGGAAGGAGTTCCTTCTTGGCTGTTTGGAGAAGATTAGAACATCCTATTTTTATGCATCCTGTCTTCCTCCTGGCCTGGAGGCCTGGGCTTCCCTTCCTCCCCCTGGCTGCTGTCTTGCTGGGTGGGAAGAAGGCGAGCTGAAATGGCTCCCTCACCACTGCCCCTTGAGGTTAACTGAGCCCCTGGCCCTGCCTGATGCAGCTGGAGGTCCCCTCTTTGCCCAGCAAATCCCCTTTCAAGCATGTGTGAAGTGCTGGCTCTTCAGCCCTCACCCCCCCCCGTTCCTGTTCTAAATAACAACAAGCATGAAGTGCCCTGAACTGGACTAGACCAGGGGTAGGCCACCTTGGCTCTTTTATGACTGGTGGACTTCAACTCCCAGAATTCCTGAGCCAGTATAGCTGGCTCAGGAATTCTGGGAGTTGAAGTCCATGAGTCATAAAAGAGCCAAGGTGGCCTACCCCTGGACTAGACCGAAGGTCCACTTAATTGTTCTAAAAAGGGATTACTCCGTTCTGAAAGGAGACACACACAGGTAGTTCTCGGCCACCACTGAGCCCATCCTTTCTGTTGCTAAATGAGACGCTCGGTGAATTTTGCCCCATTTTACGATTTTTCTTGCCACGTTTGTTCTGTGAATCCCTGCAATTGTTAAGTTAGTAACGTGATTGTGACTCCTCTTTGACCTTGCTTGTCAGAAGGTCCCAAAAGGTGGCCCAGGGGATCGCAGGGCAACTGAGATCGTCGTGTGTGAGTCAGTTGCCAAGCATCTTGAGTTTTGATCACGTGACCGTGGAGATACTGCAATGGTCGTTAAGTGGGAAAAACAGTCACAAGTCACCTTTTTTTAGTGCCCTTGTAATTTTGGTCATTAAATGAACGGTTGTAAGTAAAGGACTACTTGTACATACCAAATTGAGAAATTCGAGCTTAATGATGTTCTTATCTTTTGATCTGGTTCTTTATTGGCAGGCAAGATTGGATAAAGTGATTCTGCAGTTTATGCAATCTTTAGTTTGTTGCTTGAAATCTGGTATCTGTCTGATCTCTCTCTCTAATATTTTTACTATCATAGAAAAACAAATATTACGGTCTCATTGTTTCCCCTCCCTTTTTAGGCTAATCAGTTTTTTAAAAATATTTAATATTTTTTAATGTGTGCCATCGTTGACTCTTAGCAACCACTTAGGTAAAACTTCCTGTTTTAATTTAAGATTTAAAATTATTTTTTGTTTGTAGTCATCTTTTGGGTATATAGTTTCTTGTTGAATACTTTGGAATGATCTTGGCAAAGGAATTTAACAAATAAAATAAATAAAACTCAAACAATGGGCAGAAACCAGCAGGAAGCAGTTATGCAGAAGGAGTTCAAAGTTCTGCATGGGAACAGGGAAAAACGGAAGGCCTCCGAGTAGGACCGTGGCAGGAAGAGGGTCTTGCGCGTCTTGTGGAAGGAGAAGTGGGAGATGCGGCTGCAAAACAACCAGCGAAGGGAGCTGCCCGGAGGCAACCCAGGAGCCCCGTCTCAGGCTGATGAGGGGCCTCCGTGTGCCTGTCCGGGCACCCTGAGGTTTTCGGAACAGTTGTGACAAGCTGGAATAAACTTGGAGCAGGCATGATCATAAGGTAGAGTGCGGTAGGTAACCTCGACTCTTTTATGACTCATGGACTTCAACTCCCAGAATTCCTGAGTTAGCATAGCTGACCCAGGAATTCTGGGAGTTGAAGTCCATGAGTCATGAAAGAGCCGAGGTTGCCTACCACTGAGGTAGAAGGTGGGAAGACTTTATGGCCAGTCTTTATGGCCAGCTGGAGGCCGTGGCTACATGTCCTTGGCTCTCTTCAGCTGCCGCCATCTGAAGGGCTGCCAGGCGGAAGGAAAGGCAGGATTGTTGGGACTTTTTCCGGAAGACTGGAGAAGAAACCGATGGCAGACAAGCTGTTTCCTAACGAGGAAGAACCCTTGAAAACGGACCGGGCTCTCCTTTGCCAGAGGGCTCCCAGCCGAGGCTCAGCCGGGGACAGCCCTGCCCCAGGACTGCAGGCGAAACCCAGGCTGGCCGGAAGCATCCAGACAGCCCTTGGTTTTCACCCTGACGACCGTTGTTGCATCCCCCCTGGTCGCGGGTTCAGAATGTGGACCCTTGACCAGCGGCGTGCATTTACGATGCTTCCAGCGTCCAGGAGTGGCACGATCCCCTTTTGCGACCTCCTGACCAGCAGAGTCAATGAGGAAGACGGAATCGCTTTCACGACCTTGTCACTAACTTAACAACTGCACTGATTCACGTAACAACTGTGGCAAGAAAGGTTGTATAATGGGGCAAAGCTCACTTAACAGCTGTCTCACTTAGCGGTATAAATTTTGGGCTGGGTTCAGTGGTGGGATTCAAGTATGGGAACAACCAGTTCTCTGTGTGGATGCCGCTTCCGGAAGTCCATTCTGGGCCTGGACAACCAAAAATTAGCTCCCGGTTCTGCCAAAGTGGTGCAAACCAGCTGAATCCCAGCACTGGACTGCCTGTATCTGAAAGGCCGGGGGACCTGGCGACCTCGAGGGATTTGCCGGAGGGGACTAGAGCAGGCGTTCTCAATCTTGGCCACTTTAAGACTTGTGGACTTCAACTCCCAGAATTCCTCAGCCAGCTTTGCTGGCTGAGGAATTCTGGGAGTTGAAGTCCACAAGTCTTAAAGTGGCCAAGGTTGAGAACGCCTGGACTAGAGAGTCAGCTGCAGATAGTATTTGAAGAATGTGTGGCGTTGCTGCCATCTGGTGGTTGGTGAAGGAGTTCGCCTGGGATGTCTTGGACCTCTTGGTGATGTGCAGATGGAGGAGAAGCTGAACCCAGATGCTCAGAAGGACACCTTCCAAAGGAGGGTGGAGGGCTGGTTGGTTGCCTGCTCTCCCCCGGCTGAGTGAGGGTTTCTCGTTTCCAGGTGTGTAAAGAGGGCTAAATGTTGTAAGGCAGCTTGCCACACCTGAGCTGTACTCGCAAAGGTAGGCCCCATGGTTGAACTTGCATTGCACGCTAAGCTGTGGTTTGTGGTTTAGCAGCCGGTGTGAGTGCAGCTGATTCAACAGGTTATTTTAGCGAAGAGGCTGGCGCATTGGGGGAAGTCAGGCTTAGGGACAGGTGGGATTTCTGAATCCCCACGCAGGTAAAGGAGAACCGCCTGGCATGACACACCTTGAAAGCAAGTACATTTCTTCCCTTGTCTGCAGAATTTCAGGATGGGAGAAGAGATGATTCCTGTGTGTGTATCAATCGGCATTACTGGACTTGGCCTTCTTCGGGATGTGAACTGGGTGACTTATATGTCTAAGGAGGTTCTCGTCATCCAGGTCATGGTTCTCCCAAAGGTGCTTTCCAAAAGGCAACTGGAGTTTCTTAGTTTTTTCCGTGAAAACACTTCGCTTCTCATCCAAGAAGCTTCTTCAGTTCTGACTGAATAGTGGGGAATGGAAGGATTTATACTCTTAGCAGTCATTTCGGTAGTTGGGCCCAACCGTACAGTCGTTGAGGCCACTTGGGGGTTTATCTGTATCCTCAGAGTCGGAGGAATCAGAGGGCAAAGGGGTGTGCAGCCTTCTTGGGAGTGCTGGAAGAGAGCAGAGAGGTGGTGGTGTGCCCCTCCCCGTCTGTTGGGAGAGGGCTGTTCAGTCTTAAGTAGATGGCCTCTTTGACCCTCTTTCAAACCAGCGGTCCTCTCTAGGCGGACTTTGCTGTCTTCCAAAGAGCGGCCTTGGTCTTCCAAACACAGATGAATGGCTGAATCTTGTCCTGATGGGTGTGTCCCCCTATATTGTGGCACGCGTTTGTGAAGTGGTTGTTTCATTTCCCCAATGTACCCAAAACTGCATTGTATTGCATCTGTCACATTGCTCAGTTTGTGTCTGGGCGTTTATCCTTGGGGTGGACAAACATCTGCCTTAGTGTGTTCTTGGGTTTGAAGTGTAGGCGTGGATATTGTGTTGGTTGAAAATCCCCCTGAACTTTTCAGATACTCCTGCAACGTTGTTTTGTTTGTTGTTCTCTTCTTTGTCTGTTACGGAGGAGCTCCTGCAGGGTCTTTTCCCAGATTTGATGAAGGCCCACTTGGGATAGCCACAAGTTCTGAGGGCCTCCTTGATGTATTTTAGTTCTTCCCCCCCCCTTTTGCTGGTGGGCAGACCTTTAGCCTAGTGGCACAGGATTCTGATCACTCCCATTTTGTGTTCCAGTGGGTGGCGAAAATCAAAATATAGTTATTGAGACAACAACAACACCACTTAACATTAGCCATAACTTTGAAGGCCATGGACATAATCTAAGTCACGAAAAACAATATTAACCAGCGGAGCTGACCTGACTTCCTAACCCCAAAGCCCGGGGTAATAGCCAGGACTTCAGAGCCTTGTCAAAGGCTAGCACGGTTGGGGCCTTCTGAATCGTGGGTGGAGGAGGCTCGGCGGTGCTGCCCCTGAGAAGGCCCGACATCGTTTCATAGAGGGGCTTGGAGCAGGCCTTCCCTGGCTGCGGGTGGGTGGGGCAAGCAGAGGTGAAGGGAGAGTCGTCGGAATGAGAAGCGCTAAACAGGCGTCTCTCACCTTGCAACTTTAAGATTTGTCCAGGGGTCTAAAAAGTTGCCAAGGTTGGACCCCTCTGTGCTCAAACTTGTTCTGAAATCTGGACCAGCTGCAGCTTCCGGGCCCTCTTCTAGACCAGCTAAGGCACATTACGGTCATCCAAGCTTGAACCCAAATTTCTTGGTCCAACATCCTGATCGCCCGGTCACCCTTCTTTCCCGCTTTGTCAGTTCCTCAATTGCCTGGATTTGTCGTGAGCGGAAAAGGCCACCCCCCCCTCGGCTCCTTCTCCCAAACAGAAGCTACTCGGGACGCAGTTGCCGGCTCCGAGCGGCAGATGGCAATGTGGCATCAGCCTCGGCGGCTGCGGGGACCCTGATTCGGCCAGAGCAGCATTGCGCTCCCAGGCTGAGGCTCGCATGAGCTTTCCTGACCAGCTGCCTCCCTGGCTGGCTGGCTGTGATGTCCACGTCCATGGACACTTTGGACACTCCATGGACACTCAAGGAAGCTTCTCCAGGTCTGTGTTTTTTCCATCTGAGGCCCAAAGCCAGCTGGCTGACCTTGGGCCAGTCACACACCCTCAGCCCAAGGAAGGAGACACCAAGGATGACGGGGGGAGGGGGCTGGAGGCTAAAACATAGGAAGAAGAACGGTTGCAGGAATTGGGAATGCCTAGTTTAATGAAGAGAAGGATGAGGGAGTGACACGATAGCAGTTTTCCAACATTGGAGGGGTTTCCTCAGAGAAGAAGCGGGGAGAGTCAGCCTATTCTCCAAAGCACCTGAGGGGTTGGAGAAGAAGCAACGGATGGAAACTCATCAAGGAGAGAAGCAACCCAAAGCTAAGGAGAAACTTCCTGACAGTGAGGACAATTAATCAGAGGAACGACCTGCCTCCAGAAATTGTGGGTGCTCCATCCCTGAAGGTTTTCAAGAAGAGACTGGACTGCCATTGGTCTGGAATGACATGGGGTTGGAGTAGAAGACCTTCAGGATCTCTTCTGGCCCTTTTATCCTGAGGCATTTCCGGAATCTTACCAAGTAAACTGCAGATGTGGGGCATCGGTGGGTCTCTCCCACGGTGGTGGTCAATGGGTGTTGCTTAGAAGGTGGTATCATAAGCACGATTCACTCCCCTCTCCTCCTCCTCCTCCCCCCCTCCTCTGGAGTTGCCTCCATCGCGCCTGCTTGCCGTCTGTCCTGGCTCTTCTTCCCATCCGCCGCCGCAGACGCCTGGTGCCAATCAGTTGTCCTTCCAGCTTGAAAGGACCGGGAGCAGGAGGGTGGCTTGCTGACGCATCTGTGGTTTCCACCCTGCCTCAAAATGTGTTGTTGCTGGTGGCCAGTCCTCCATCCTGGTCCTGGGGGGGAGCTGTGTGGGCTGGAGCTGGCTTTCCCTCTGCCCCCCCTTGCAGCCTGTAGCATGATCCCCCCTCCCCCTCCCTATCCTGGCCCCCTAATTTTTCATTCTGGGCTCCGGATGGTCCAAGCCTTTCTTCCCTGCGAAGACCCCTCCTGTTGCTTCAGTGGAGCTGTTGCTCTTAGAGGCTGTATCACCTGGAGCTGTTGGCACCTGGATTGCCTGTCAAGGTTCTTGTGTGTGAGTGTGAGTGTAAGTGTGAGTGTGTGTGTGTGTGTGTGAGAGAGAGAGAGAGAGGGACTCAAGGATGAGGATTAAAGCAAGGGGATGGACTGGTTTTTGGGAGAAGGTCTGTTCTTCTTGGAGCTCTGTGGAACATCTAGCACAGGGGTTCTCAACCTTGGCAACTTTAAGACTTGTGGAGCAAAGCTGGCTGAGGAATTCTGGGAGTTGAAGTCCACAAATCTTAAAAGTTGCCAAGGTTGAGAACCCCTGATCCAGCAGCATTTGGTGAAAACGCGTCTCCCCACCAGCCTTTGGGAGGTGCTCTTGGCTCAGGTTCCTGGGGAGCTCTGAGTCCCTGACTCCCTTCTTCAGCTGGAGGCGGCCTGGCCTTGCCCGGCTCCTGCCCTTTTCCTCAGAAAATCAGCGCCCAAAGCCTTTGACTTGTTTGTTTAATTGGGTTCTCCTTATCTCGTTTGGGCCCTTCTGCAGAGAAGAGATCACGCTTTGGGTCCTGTTTGTAACAGAAATATTGAACGTCCGGGAGGGCTCACCCATTTTTAAGCATTACTGTAAGTTCTGAAGTTGGCTTCTGTCCCCACGGAAAGAAGGGGTAAGGTGTGGGGCCTGCTCCAAGCTCTGCAGATCGCAAGGATTAAGCCAAAATACACAACCGACACTGAGGCAATCCCTCTGCTCCCTAAAGCCTGGGTTTTTGGACGCTCCTGGGCGCTGTTAAGGGGTAGAGAGGTGAAGGGTGTGTGCCTTTTATTCCTTCTCTCCCAGCAGGGGGCTGCGGGGCCAGAGCCCTGCCGAAGGTCTACAGTACTTGGGAACCACTTTGGGAAGCAGGTGGGAAGTTGGGGGAGAGATGCTCTTGAGTGCCTTGACCCCAGCTGCAAGAACGGAGGAGGCAGAGCTTCTGGTGGAGGAGAAACTTTGCGACTCAGTGTTGAAACCAGGTGCCCTGGGTGCTCTCTGAGCTGGGGGGCTTCCTTGCAGATGTCTCATGAGCCAGCTAGAAGTCTATCAATGGAGAGCAAACCTCACCCCCTTCTAGCACCAGTGATGCTGTCCAGTGGGGTCACGAGAGGTCTTTCTTTAAGAGGACGACCCAGCTCAGAGAGCACCCAGGACCCCAAGTACAGGGCTGCCTATTTCTGGGGCCAGGGGGCAGGCGAACTTCAGCGCCACCCGGGGGGGGCGCAAGGGGGTGCCGGCCACTGCATTTGGGGAGCTCCTCCCTTTGATCTCGGGGGTCCCGTCGGGTTGCGCCTTGCCAGGAGGCTCCTCGTTGCCGGCAGCAGCAAAGGCGCCGAGTTTATGCTCCAAGCCACCTCGATCCAGACTTTCCCTGACCTTTTCCAGAGCACGTGGTGAAAGACGTGCCTTCGCACGGGAACCAGGGGCCCGTTCTGTGGGCTGCCTTGTTTTTTAGCTTTCCTAATAAGAGAGTCTTTATGGCCTTGATACTGCGTGGAAAGAAAGCGTCCGGGGATTAAAAGAATGTCGTTGCGCCTTTCGCCCTTTGAGTGTCATCTGGGCCTCGGTCCCATTCCTTCATCAAGCCCAGAACGGGAGACCTTCCCGGCCCCCAGAAAGTCCCCGTGACTGCAGGTCTTCTGTGCTCCACTCTGCCGACAGGCAGGCTCCGCTCCGCGTCCTCCTGCCCGGCCTCCGGGTTTGGGTGGCATCTGTGTCACCGTGTCCCGGGTTCACACGATCCCCTTTGGCCGCCTTCTGACTGGCAAAGCCCGCAGGGAGGCCCCAGTCGCCAAAGAGCCGTGTGACAAGGAAGGCCGTAAAACGAGGCCATACTCATTCAACCAGTTCCTCACTCAACGACAGAAACGTTGGGCTCAATTGTGGTCGTAAGCCGAGGACGGTGTGGCTGTCCTGGGTGATGGTGGTCGTGGTTGAGGAAGTGGGGGCAAGGTCCTCGGCCAAGGGGGGAGGAAGGCAGGCCCAGGGGAAGGGGTGCCACGTGGAAAGCCAGTTCTTTGCCCGATATTTGGTGAAGGCCCTGGAGCAGCGGTTCTCAACCTTTTTCGGGCCAAGACCCCACCTGCGCCGCCCATGCACGGTGCAACCCCGACCTGCGCCACGCATGCGCGGCGCGATGGCCTGCATCGCGCATGCGCGGCGGGCACAACGGCCTGAACTGCGCATGCGCGGCGCGAGTGCGACAGCCAAGGGGAAATGGGGGGAAAAAAATGGTGGACTGCGGTGTTTGGCGATCCCCGTGAAACAGTCGTTCGACCCCAAATGGGGTCGCGACCCACAGGTTGAGAACCGCTGCCCTGGAGGGAGGGAGGGAATCTCCTGAGAAGAGCAGCTCACAGAGTGAATGGGGGGGGAAGGGCCTTTGCCCCTCCAGATTACTCCAGGATCCTCCCAAGATTTTATTGTGGCTGAAACGTAGATCAGTCAGAACGTCCTTTCTGCTGAGCAAAGGGGTCATGCAGCCTTTTCTCAGCGCTTCGAAACAAAACCCATTTTCCATTTCACCCCTATCCCCCCCACGTCCCCCCCCAGCTTCAATGTTCCCATGTCCCCCACAAGGCAGCCTGAGAGCTTCTGCCCCATTCGGGGTAGGCAAGTGCGAGGAGGCCGTTGTTTATAACCAGGATATACCACCCGTGCTAAACAACGCAGCTCGGCTACGAAACTCTGTTGTATACACTTGTGGATGATTGCAGATGGTTTTATTTTGCATAATTCTGTTTTGTTCCCTATTAAGAAAGAGGAACTTCATAATACTGGCTTTAAAATAATCCAGAAAGTCTTTGGCAGAAAGGAATAGCAATGGGGGGGGAGCCTAAAGAAGCTCTGTGGATGCCTTTCCCGACACGTTCTGTGGAAACGCAGGCGTGATCTTTCCTTTCACCGTGAAATCTGAGGGCCTGACAGGCCCAGATGCTCGTGGCACCATCCTCGTGACGGAAGCCCGGGGTCTTCTGAATCGGGCTCTGCTGTCCGCAAGATGACACGCTTGCAGCTTTCTCTAACTGGGACCCAGGTGGGGAGTGGGACTCGTGTCCCCGAATGCACCACACCCCCTTGGCTTGTCTTAGCATGACAGCTAGGTAACCAAGCAAGGCATCATTCCAGTCTGTCCGTTAAGCCATCCTCGGATTAAGGCCAGTTTGTTGGAAGGTTTGGCTGGAAATCTCTTGCAGAATTAGCCCTACTAGCTGACCCCCTCCTCTTTGTGGCAGCCCCTCAAATCTTGGAATGGCGCTTGATGGCTTACTGAATGTCCAGACCAGGGGTGGGCAACCTTGGCTCTTTTATGACGTGTGGACTTCAACTCCCAAAATTCCTGAGCCAGCTGGCTCAGGAATTCTGGGAGTTGAAGTCCACACGTCATAAAAGAGCCAAGGTTGCCCACCCCTGGTCCAGGTTGTTTCCTTGCCGTGGTGTGGAAGTACTTCGTCACTTGTGCCTTTCCGGATCTCCTGCTCCAGGGGTCTCCCGTGGAAGGATTGACCCAGCCTGACCTTGCTTAGCTTTAAGGCCCAGATGGTCCAGCATCTGCCGAAGTCAAATTGGGAAGCACCTCTTGGGGGTGGCCTTCCCTTGCATAGGAAGACGTTTGCCTTGCTTCAGAATTGGCAGCTGTAGAACCCTCACTCCAAGGAAGGGGCAAACAGAGCCAGCATTCACAAGAGGTCCCCCTCAGAGGGGGGAGGCTGCAGCAGCAGAGTCCATCTCCCTTCACTAGACCCCCACCTGGTCGTCAGGACGTGGCCCCGGTCGGGTTTTCCAGGGCAGGGCTGTGGGTGTAAAAGGAGCACGATAGACCATTAGAGGTTGGACTGCGGCTTTGCAGAGGAGTCCTGTCAGCAAGGCCTTCTCCCCGGGGGACGTGGGTCCCCAGTCTTGGGCTGGAGGTGGTAATGATGATGATGATGTTGGAAGGGACCTTGGAGGTCATCTGGTCCAACCCTCTGCTCAGACACGAAACCCGATACCATTTCAGACAAATGGCTGTCCAGTCTCTTCTTTAAAACTTCCAGAGTTGGAGCATTCACCGCTTCTGGAGGCAGGTTCTTCCACTGGTTAATTGTTCTGACTGTCGGGAAGTTTCTCCTTAGTTCCAGGTTGCTTCTCTCCTTGGTGAGTTCCCATCCGTTGCTTCTTGTCCTGCCTTCAGGGGCTTTGGAGAATAGCTTGACTCCCTCTTTTTTGGGGCAGCCCCTGAGATACTGGAACACTGCTATCCTGTCCCCCCTCGTCCTTCTCTTTATTAAACTAGACATCCCCAATTCCAGCAGCCTTTCCTTATATGTTTTAGCCTCCAGTCCTCTGATCCTCTTTGTTGCTCTTCTCTGCACTCTTTCTAGAGTCTCAGCATCTTTTTTACATCGTGGTGACCCAAACTGGATGCCGTATTCCAAGTGTGGCCTTACCAAGGCCTTGTAAAGTGGTATTAACTCTTCACGTGATCCTGATTCTACCCCTCTGTTGATGCAGCCCAGCACTGTGTTGGCCTTTTTGGCAGCTGCAGCAGGCGGCAAAGATGGTTCTGGCCCTTGTACCTGGTGCTGTGTCTTCTGAGTTGATTGGGGGCATCAACAAACACAGTTTAAAAGCTCTCTGATGCTGCCCCTTTGGCAGCGCCTGGCTGAGGACTTCTGGGAGTTGAAGTCCACTCCTCTTAAAGTCTATATCCGGGGTCTTCCAACTTGGCCCTTTGATGACTTGTGGACTTCAACGCCCAGAATTCCTCAGCCAGGGACGCGTGCCTGGCTGAGGAATTCTGGGAGTTGAAGTCCACAAGTCATCAAAGGGCCAAGTTGGAAGACCCCTGCTCTGGTCTAACCCCCTCCTCCTTGGCTCTACTTCTAGTCGCTGTCGGGTCAGGGATAAAGGGGAAACTGAGTCGCTCACATCTGCTGAGTAAACCAAGCAGCTGGCAGTTGAATCTTCACTGGGACCACACCCTCGGATGAAATCTCCGGTTAATGAACCTTCTCCTAGCAGACCCTGAACACAACAGTCAACCATTCTGCTTGGACATTCCCCCCCTCCCCTCCAAATTACAGACAAGTCTGTTGCATCTGTAGGAGCATGGCTGGCTGGGGAATTCTGGGAGTTGAAGTCCCCAGGTCTTAAAGTTGCCAAGTTTGGAGACCCCAGGGTTAGTTTATATCATTCTGCATATGAGGTGAACTCAGAAAACAGGTTAATTCAGCGTTTCGGCAGACGCCTGCCTGCCTGCCTGCCTAACCCATTCTGCTTTACCCAGGTCTGTCTATGACGGTGCAGAACATGGACGCTTCATGGAGAAGCTGGACGCTCGCATCCGGAATCACGACCGGGAGATCGAGAAGATGTGCAACTTCCACTACCAGGGCTTTGTGGACTCCATCACGGAGTTCCTGAAGGTCCGGGCAGAGGCCCAGAAGCTGAAGGTAAAGGGTTTCAAGAGGCTAATGTGCCAAAGGCAGTTTCAAGAGGCTAATGTGGCGTGGAGCATCTCGGGGGCCAGATGAGTCCAAGTTAAGTCACCTGGGAGAAGGCCAGCGAGGGACTGAGGGCACAACTGTATCATCTATCTATCTCTCTCTTCTATCTATCTATCTATCTATCTATCTATCTATCTATCTATCTATCTATCTATCTATCTATCTATCTATCTATCTATCTATCTGTTGTGAGTGTCCCTGGACCAGCTTGGGAAGTATCAGAGGATGAGGATCAGCAGCCAGGTTCCTCTGAATGTGTTTCCCTCCCGGCAGCCGAGGATCAGCAGCCAGGCCCCTCTGGGTGGTTTCCCCTCCCGGCAGCTGAGGATCAGCAGCCAGGCCCCTCTGGGTGGTTTCCCCTCCCGGCAGCTGAGAGAGATAATGAAGAGATTTGTATGCATTCTGAATCAGATTCTCAAAATGATGAGTCAGATTTAGAACAAGAAGATAAATGGATTAATCCGAGGTTCCGAAGGTTTGATAAGCGAAGGTGTCAGTTAACTGGAAAAAGGAAGTAATTGGGGAAGTGACGTATCGGACACTATATTAGAAGGGAAAAGAAAGACTACGCCTTTGTCACGAGCAACGTTGATCAAAGAGTGGGCTGAAAACTTTGGCAGTGCTTTGGAACTCAGTATTCTGGTGTTTTGAAAACCTACCGAAGGATAATGAGCTCTTGGACAATGTGATAAAGAAGCAAAGTAAGTTAATTGGGATGTAGGAGTAGAAGAGCATGTTTATCTAAATGTAAATAGATTTGATTTGGCCGTTCAGGCCAACATAATGCCAGTAGCTTGCTTTGAAACGAATTCCTTTGAAATGTATTAAATAAACCTCTTAACGACATATTTACGTGGATATTAATGAGTTATGAGAGGCCAGACATAACAGATTGCTCGTGACCCAAAAACAGTAAAGACGAAAATTAGTCCGAGCTTTCAGTGACGTCATGGAGAAACTCCTCGCTGATAACCCGGCTCTGCATCTATTAGTTCAAACTCTCCAGCAACAAATTGGAGATTTGCAACAGCAGATTCAGCAAGCTGCAGCAGGCCCAGCTCCAGCCCCCCCTCCCAGACAGAGCAGATGTTATTTAGCCTTGCCTGATAAGTTTACTGGAGAGCGTAGTAAATTTCCAGCTTTTATAAACCAATGCAAAACATTCATTGCCTCAACTCCAGCCGACTTCCAGCTTGATGAAACGAAAGTAGCTTTCATTTTAAGTTTACTCTCTGGGACAGCTGCTGATTGGTCGTCTCCTCTGATAGACGGACAAGATCCTGTCCTACGCAATTATGCAGGATTTTGCCAGCTGATGGAAAGAGAATTTGTTGACCCCCTTCGTAGACAAAATGCCACCTGGCGGATACGAGAGCTACGTCAAGGATCGCGCTGCGTAGCGGACTATATAGCAGATTTTCGCCGCCTAGCTCAAGAAATTAATTGGAATAATGAGGCTCTCATGGAAATCTTTCAAGATGGCCTGTCTTCTCAGATCTTGAATGGATTGAAAACTACTGTAATACCTGCGACCCTGGATGCATTATACCAACATTGTTTGGCTATTGAGGCGCAAACGCAAGCCATGGATGCCCGCCTGGTCAAACAGATGTTTCCAGTCACCGGAAGTGCCAAGCCAGTGCCTGCACCACGCAGAGGATTCCAGACCCTACCTATCGCTCCACCTATCCCGGCACCCAGACGTATTTTCCAAACAGGGCCTGCTTACACTGAAAGGCGCCCTGCACCCATGACCAGAGATGAGCCCATGGATCTTGGTGCAGCCAGATCTCGTTTGACCGAAGCTGAGAAGGCAAGACGGAGAGCTGAGGGCTTGTGCCTGTACTGTGGAGAGATGGGTCACTTCGTCATGGCCTGCCCCCAGAAAAGACGTGGTACGGCAGGTCCTACTCCTGTTCCAGCTCGGCCTCCCACTCAGCAGTTTCAAGCCACCTTGCCGGGAAACGGCCAGAGCCCGGCCTAATGGAAACATTGGGTCGGGCAGGCGCCAAACCCAGTTCCAGTTCCGCAGACAACGACCCCGGTCCTCCGAGACATCTGATCCTAGCAACCAATATACTTCTGGGAAATCATGCCCAGGGCATTCCGGCCCACGCCTTGTTGGATTCTGGAGCCACCACCAATTTTATGAATGAAGCTTTCGCTCGTCAGCATGCCATACCTTTGTGCTCCGTGAAGCCGCCTATGCTGGTTGAGACAATCGATGGTCGTGAGTTGTTGTCTGGACCGATCAAGTTTATGACCCAGCCCATACGCCTGGTCATAGGACAACATGAAGAAGCCATCCAATTCTATGTTACCAAGGGACTTCATTTTCCCTTAGTTCTCGGCCTAGCCTGGTTGAGAACCCATGATCCTTGTGTAGTGTGGTCCCAGAACTTTGTTTCATTTCCCAGTTTGCAATGCGTAGACCACGTACGCCAAGTTTGTGCAGCCCAGCTACCATCCCACCCTGACATCACCTTGCCGGCCGATCTAGCGGACTTTGCAGATATATTCAATGAGAAAGAGGCAGACCAATTGCCTCCGCATAGACCATATGACTGTACCATTGATTTACTACCAAATGCCAAGCTTCCAAGGGGACGCCTTTACTCCATGTCAGAACCCGAGTTGGCCGCATTGAAAGACTTTGTGGACAAAAACCTGGCCAGGGGTTTCATTCGTCCCTCTTCCTCGCCTTTGTCAGCTCCTGTGTTATTCGTGAAGAAGAAAACCGGAGATTTACGCCTATGCTGTGACTATCGCAAGCTCAATGCCATCACGGTGCGCAACCGGTACCCTCTGCCTTTGATTCCTGATCTCATGGACCGTCTCCGATCAGCGACCATCTTCACCAAGATAGATTTAAGGGGTGCTTACAACCTGGTTCGCATTCGAGAGGGGGACGAGTGGAAGACCGCATTTGGAACCAGGTATGGTCATTTTGAGTATACCGTTATGCCCTTTGGACTCACCAATGCTCCGGCCGTCTTTCAACATTTCATGAATGACATCTTCCGGGATTTATTAGATCAATTTGTGGTGGTTTACCTCGATGACATCCTAATTTATTCCCCGTCACGAGCCACCCATCTTCAACATCTCCGGCGAGTTTTGCAACGCTTGAGAGAGCATCACCTTTACGCCAAGTTAGAGAAATGTCAATTCTATCAAACCACAATTGAGTTTCTGGGACATGTGATTTCTCCACAAGGCATCGCCATGGACCCTGGCAAGGTTGAGGCCTTGCAAACCTGGCAACCACCATGTAAAGCAAAAGATGTCCAAAGACTTTTGGGATTTGCGAACTATTACAGGATATTTATTCCAAGATTTTCTGCCTTGACTGCGCCCCTTACTCGACTGTTACGGAAAGGCGTTAAGTTCCAGTGGGGCGATGCCGAGCAACAGGCGTTTCAGACCCTCAAAAAGGCTTTTGTTCAGGAACCCATTCTCAAGTATCCAGATCCTTGTCGTCCCTTTGTAGTGGAGGCTGACGCCTCAGATGTTGCAGTAGGGGCCGTGCTACTTCAAACACGCCAAGATGGCGGCCCCCTGTTCCCGTGTGCTTATTACTCCAGGAAACTGACTCCCTCCGAACGCCATTATACCATTTGGGAAAAAGAACTATTGGCCATCAAGACTGCTTTTGAGACCTGGAGACACCACCTGGAAGGAGCCCGCTACCAAGTTGAAGTTCGGACTGACCATAAAAACTTGGAATTTTTGCAATCTGCCAGGAAATTGAATCAACGTCAAATCCGTTGGTCTTTGTTCTTCGCTCGATTCAACTTTAAAGTCACCTACATTCCGAAAGGGTACAACAAAAGAGCAGATGCCCTGTCCCGTAAACCTGAGTATCTACAGATCAAGGATCCCTTACCGCTTCGAACCATTCTGCCTATCGAATCGATCGCAGCCGTGCATGATCCGGTAGATCTACGACGACAGATTCGGGAAGCGCAACAACTAGATGACTTTGCAATACGAAAGAGACAAGAGGTGGGTCCCGACTCACCTTGGACCTTGTCCGAGGGACTATTACGCTTCCGCAACCTGTTATATGTTCCAGCAGGCCCACTCCGAGGTCTCATCCTGACTCAATGCCATGATAACCCTGCGGCAGGTCATTTTGGTTTCTTTAAGACTCTTCACTTAGTGTCTCGGACTTTTTGGTGGCCCAGACTTCGCCATGATGTGCAATCCTATGTAAATTCCTGTGTACGGTGCCGTCAGGCAAAACATGCCACAGGAGCCCCTCCGGGATTATTACAGCCTTTACCCACGCCGGAGAGACCCTGGGGAGCTATTTCCATGGACTTCTTGACTTGTCTACCTGTTTCTGCCGGCTACACCGTTGTCTTTGTAGTGGTGGACATGCTGACCAAAATGGCACATTTCATTCCTTGCCGAAGAATACCGACAGCCAAGGTCACTGCTCAGCTGTTCATTCAACATATCTTCCGGCTACACGGTTTGCCTGACAAAATAGTGTCCGACCGAGGAACCCAGTTCACCTCGGAGTTCTGGAGAGAACTCATGTCTGCGCTTCAAGTCCAAGTTAATCTAGCCTCCACGCATCACCCAGAGACTGATGGGGGTACAGAGAAAGTGATTGGCATCCTGGAGCAGTATTTGCGTTGTTTCATCAACGACCAACAGAACGATTGGTCCAAATATCTCTCCGTGGCCGAATTCGCTTTCAACAACTCTCAGCATACTTCCACTCAGACCACCCCGTTTTTTGCCAACTACGGCTATCATCCCAGATTTTTCCCGCTCACGCTCCTCGATTCTCCAGTTCCAGTTGCAGAGGACTATTTAACCGAGCTCCAGTCAGTCCACCACATGGTTAAGCAGCACTTGACTAAGGCCAAGGAAGACTACAAGCGGGTTGCAGACCGCTCGCGTCGTGACACGCCGCCGTTAGCTGTTGGAGATCGGGTTTGGCTCTCCACCAAGTACTTGTTTCCAGGGAGAATTCACCGCAAGCTTGATCAACGTTTCCTAGGTCCTTTCCCTGTGGAGACAGTCATCAATCCGGTGACCTATCGTTTGACTTTGCCTAGGTCTCTTCGTGTACATCCCGTGTTTCATCGCTCCTTGCTTGTTCCTGTCAACCCTGATTCTCCGCTTCGACCTCCTGATCCGGGCCCGACAGCTCGCCGTGCTCACGTTCCTGTTTCCCGGTTGGAGGTGTCCGGCATCCGAGATTCCCGATGGCTCAACGACCGCTTCCAATATTTGGTTGATTGGACCGGGGGTGGGCCAGCCGCTGGCTGTTGGGTCGATGCTCGTGATATTGAGGCTCCTCGGTTAATTTGGGATTTTCATTCTGCGTTTCCCTACAAACCACATCCCCTGCGACGGCCCCGGGGGGAGGGGCCTGCGGGGGGGGATAGTGTTGTGAGTGTCCCTGGACCAGCTTGGGAAGTATCAGAGGATGAGGATCAGCAGCCAGGTTCCTCTGAATGTGTTTCCCTCCCGGCAGCCGAGGATCAGCAGCCAGGCCCCTCTGGGTGGTTTCCCCTCCCGGCAGCTGAGGATCAGCAGCCAGGCCCCTCTGGGTGGTTTCCCCTCCCGGCAGCTGAGAGAGATAATGAAGAGATTTGTATGCATTCTGAATCAGATTCTCAAAATGATGAGTCAGATTTAGAACAAGAAGATAAATGGATTAATCCGAGGTTCCGAAGGTTTGATAAGCGAAGGTGTCAGTTAACTGGAAAAAGGAAGTAATTGGGGAAGTGACGTATCGGACACTATATTAGAAGGGAAAAGAAAGACTACGCCTTTGTCACGAGCAACGTTGATCAAAGAGTGGGCTGAAAACTTTGGCAGTGCTTTGGAACTCAGTATTCTGGTGTTTTGAAAACCTACCGAAGGATAATGAGCTCTTGGACAATGTGATAAAGAAGCAAAGTAAGTTAATTGGGATGTAGGAGTAGAAGAGCATGTTTATCTAAATGTAAATAGATTTGATTTGGCCGTTCAGGCCAACATAATGCCAGTAGCTTGCTTTGAAACGAATTCCTTTGAAATGTATTAAATAAACCTCTTAACGACATATTTACGTGGATATTAATGAGTTATGAGAGGCCAGACATAACACTATCTATCTATCTATCTATCTATCTATCTATCTATCTATCTATCTATCTATCTATCTATCTATCTATCTATCTATCTATCTATCTATCTATCTATCTATCTATCTATCTATATCTATATCTGTCTGTCTATCTATCTAATTCTATCTATCTATCTATCTATCTATCTAATTCTATCTAATTCTATCTAATTCTATCTATCTATCTATCTATCTATCTATCTATCTATCTATCTATCTATCTAATTCTATCTAATTCTATCTATCTGTCTATCTATCTATCTTCTATCTAATTCTATCTAATTCTATCTATCTATCTATCTATCTATCTATCTATCTATCTAATTCTATCTAATTCTATCTATATCTATCTCTACTATCTTCTATCCATCCATTCAGGTGGGGAATGATGGCCTGTTTATAATTTGTGGACTTCAACTCCCAGAATTCCCCAGGCAGCCTGCTTTACAGTCTAGACCAGGGGTAGGCAACCTTGGCTCTTTTATGACTGGTGGACTTCAATTCCCAGAATTCCTGAGGCAGCCTGGCTCAGCATGGAAACCTCTCCCTTTCCCCTCAGCATGGCTGGCCCAGGAATTCTGGGAGTTGAAGTCCACCAGTCATGAAGGAGCCATAGTTCCCCCATGCTAGCTCAGGAATTCTGGGAGTTGAAGTCCACGAGTCATAAAAGAGCCAAGGTTGCCTACCCTTGGTCTAGACCATGGCTGGCTGAGGAATTCTGGGAGTTGAAGTCCACCAGTCATAAAGGGTCCATCATTCCCCACCTCTGATCTATATCTGTCATCATCCAGTTTGTGCTCCCAACAACTCGGGGTGGGGGGCTCGCCTCATGGGCTAAAAAATAGCCCTTCCAAACTTTCTTTTACAGAATCAAGTCACGGATACCAACCGGAAGCTGCAGCTGGAAAGCAAGCAAGTACGGAAGCCTCAGCTCCTCCCTTTGAAGCCTTTGTGGCCATTTCCTCATCTTGGGACTGCAGCTGGGACCAGAACGGCAAACGCAGAGCACAGAATCAGAGGGCTGGCGGGGGCCTAAAATGCTGGAGGAGCGTATCGACCAGGCCAGGGGTGTGGGAATCCGTCCGTCCAGTCTGTGCTTTAGCTTGGCCCTGCCCCCTTGAATGTTTTCCATCACGGAGCCCAAGTGACACCCAGGCGCTGGGTCTTGGCGGCCGAACCCTGGCCCACCCAGCTGCTTGCCCCTTCAGCCGGCCGGCCGGGGTTGGCTGTGCATGCACGTGGTCCCTGCGCTGGCTCCTGGCTCTCAGCCGGCCCCTCTGGGGAGGGAAGGGGGCTGGGGCTGCCTGGGGTGATAAGGCCCGTCTCTCTCTCTTGCAGCTGGTGGGCGCCATGGAGGAGCTGAGCCAGTGCCGGTTGCAGCAGTGGAACATCTCTGCCACAGTGGACAAACTCACCCAGTGCCTTCCCGGTGAGAGAGAGACCCGCAGTGGAGGACGGAGGCGCCCGGAGACGCTCTCCTCCTCCTCCTCCTCCTGACTTCTGCCTTTGTTTTTGTTCCTTCCGCTAGTTCTGGAGATGGAGAACAAGCTAAGGGAGCAGATGAAGTCCAAAAGGTAGGAGGCGCTCCTGGGCGGCTCCGGGTTTCAACCAGGGACCGAGGAAGGTTCCAGAGGCCGGGCTTGATTAACCACGGAGCCCTGGCGGTGCAGTGGTGAGAGTGCAGCATTGCAGGCTGACTCTGCCCACTGCCGGGAGTTCGATCCTGACTGGCTCAAGGTTGACTCAGCCCCTTCCGTCCTTCTGAGATCGGTAAAATGAGGACCCGGATTGTCCCGGGGAGGGGGGGGCAAGAGGCTGACTCTGCCAACCGCTTAGAGAGGGCTGAAAGGCATGGTGAGGCGGTATATAAGCCTTATGGCTCTTGAGGGGTGGAATATAATGCTGGGAGGGGCCTGGCGAGCCCCGGGGTGCCTTTGAACACTTCTGTGGGCCAAGGGGGAGGAGTGGGAACCGATTGTGTGTGTGTGTGTGTGTGTGTGTGTGTCTTTGTGTGTGTGTGTGTGTTTCCACAGCCCTTGGCGGAACTTCTCTTTCGCCATTCCTCTGTAATATTTCCTCCTTTCTCCCCGCCTGGGACTCATTTTTGTGTGACTCTGGCTTGATTCTAAGGAGTGGCCACCCCCTGATAGGCAGGAGGAGGAGGAGGAGGAGGGAGGACTCCTTTACACAGGCTGTCCTCGACTTACAACACTTCATTTAGTGACCATTTACCACAGCACTGAAAAAAGGGGCTTAGGACCATTTTTCACACTTCTGACTGTTGCAGCCTCCCTGTGGTCACACGATCAAAATCCAGACGCCGGGGGACTGGCTTATATTTACGACAGTCACAGGGTCCTGGGTGTGTGTGTGTGTGTGTGTGTGTCACAGGATCCCCTTTTGCGACCTCCTGACAAGCGAAGTCCGTGGAGGAAGCTGGATTCGCTTCACGACCCTGCTGCTAACTTAACAACTTGCAGGGATGGACTTAACCCCTGTGCCAAGAAAGGTCGTAAAATAGGGCAAAACTCATTTCACAACGGTCTCGCTTAGCAACAGAAACAGGCTCAACTGTGGTTGTAAGTCACGGAGTCACCTTGGTCGTCTTATCCGTGGGGAGATAATTAGGGCTGGTAAAGTTCAGCACCCCCTCCCCATCTCAGGGTGACCAACTCAGCGGGATGAACAGCTTAGGCCAGGGGTGGGGAAACCTGGGCTCTTTTAGGACTGGTGGACTTCAACTCCCAGAGTTCCTGAGCCAGCCACGCTGAGGGGAAAGGGAGAGGTTTCCAAGCTGAGCCAGGCTGGCAGAGGGAATTCTGGGAGCTGAAGTCCACCAGTCATAAAAGAGCCAAGGTGGCCTACCTCTGGCCTAGGCCTAGGCATCTTTATGACTCGTGGACTTCAACTCCCAGAATTCCTGAGTCAGCCTGGCTCAGCTTGGAAACCTCTCCCTTTCCCCTCAGCATGGCTGGCTCAGGAATTCTGGGAGCTGAAGTCCGCAAGTCATGAAGGGGCCAAAGTTTCCCTCATGCTGGCTCAGGAATTCTAGAGTTGAAGTCCACGAGTCATAAAGCGGCCTAGGCCTAGACCAGGGGTGGGGAACCTGGGCTCTTTTATGACTGGTGGACTTCAACTCCCAGAATTTCTGAGCCAGCCATGCTGAGGGGAAAGGGAGAGATTTCCAAGCTGAGCCAGGCTGGCTCAGGAATTCTGGGAGTTGAAGTCCACCAGTCATAAAAGAGCCCAGGTTCCCCACCCCTGGCTTAGTGGGTTCCTGGCGTCGTGAAGGCTTGACGAGCTTTAGGGCCCCCTGATGGCGGGTGGGTGGGTGGGTGGGTAGGTGGAGTGAGCTGCCTTACCTGCCCCCTGAACCAGCTGGGTCCTTCCTTCCTTCCTTCCAGGCATTATCCTGCCCTGAAGACCTTAGAGCACCTCGAGCGGATGTGTTTGCCGCAAGTCAGCCATTACCGCTTCTGCAAGGTCCTGGTGGAGAACATTCCGAAGCTGCGGGAGGAGATCAAGGAGGTTTCCATGTCTGACCTCAAAGACTTCCTGGAGAGCATCCGTAAACACTCGGACAAGATTGGGGAGACGGCCATGAAACAGGTGAGGAGCCCGGCGGTGGGAGAGCGAAGCATCTCTCCCAGGTCACCAAGGACGTTGGCTCAGAGCCCTCTTTCCTCTCCTCTCCTCTCCTCTCCTCGTCTCGTCCTGAGCCCTTTCCCTGTGTGAGTTCCTGGGGGCTGCTGAACCTCCCTTCTAGATCTCAGGCAGCCTGTCTGAAGCCTCAGCTGCTGAGAAGGTCAGCCAGAGGCTGTGGCCGGCCCCTGTGGGATGCAGAAGGCTGGACTGGATGGCCTCAGGGCTCTCCCTGTGGGGCTGGTGTACGCTGCTGCAGCCTCGAACGCTGGAAAACACAGGCAGTGCTAGTTGGGCCTGGTTTCCGTTTTCTAGCTTTGGAACATGGTTTATTTATTTTATTTATAAAATTTATAGGCTGCCCCTCTTACCTCAAGGTGACTCTGGGCATCTTAAAGTCATAAATGATAAAAACTCTGCAAATTAAAAGCAGGGCAGCTTTCGTTTCTGATGCCTATCGCAATCGGGGGGGGGCGTCTCAGGGTGCTGCCAGCCTAGACCTCTTGTTTGCCGCTGATTTGGGGCTAGAGGGCTTAGCATACCATGCAGAACAGCCAAATCAGGGTAGTTGCTTTTCATGGTGTCCATACGTGCTCATTGCTCCATTCCAGTCCACAGTAAAAGCAGTTGCGTAATGTACGGAAAACGCACCGGAAGCAGTAAGCCAAAGAATGAGACAAATGCCATCCCAATCTTGCAGTTCATTCAGGCTTCTTCTTTCACATCCAGACTCTGCTTTGTGCCTTCCGCCTTCTCCTCTGCATTCTGTGAAAATGGGTTAATTGCATAACCAGGTTTAATATCTAGGGTGACTCTGGCCTCTGTCTTTGGAAGATAACCGGTTTAAGTTGCCGTGACCAGACTGGATTTCAGATGACAGCCAAGAGGCATCTGCCTGCGCGGCTCTTGGAAAGTTGTCGGCCGTCACATTTTGCTCTCCTGCGATGATCGCTCACCCCTCGGCTGTGGGTGATGGGGGAATGAAAAGGGGCTTGGCCTTTGCTGTGCCCGGGGAGAGGAAACAAGGCTGGGGCTGCTGGCCGGAGGGGAGGCGCTCTGGGCTCAGGGCAGAGAGGTCCATGCAGGGCAAAACCCGGCCTGTTAAAGAGGGGAGGGGGGGAAATGATGGTCTTAAACTGCAGGGATTCCCTTGTGGCCCCAGAGGGAAATTCCCTCTTTAGGAAATAAAGGTGCTTCTCCTGCACGGCCGTATCTGGGCAGCTGCAGCCAAGTTCGGTAGAACACGGGTCCCCAACTCCGGGGCTGCGGCCTGGTCCCTGGGCTGTGGCCCATTCAGAGGCAAGCAGTGTGTGAGTGTACAGCGATCTCACAAGTGGGGCTTCACCTGCGTGAGTGCGTGCCGCTCACAGAATAGATGAACGTGTGTCAGGAAGAGCGGAAGGGAAGAATCTTTGGGGGACGGACGGGGGCTGTGGGGGTGGTGGGGAGGCCGTCACCCCCTTTGAAGACTGCAGAGCTGGAGATGGGCCCCAGTGAAATGCCTGTGAGAAGGTGGAGTTGCCTCCCTCGCTTTTGAGGCTCCGTGTGTGTGTGTGTGTGTGTGTGTGTGTGTGTGTGTGCGTGCGTGCGTGCGTGCATGCACACAGGCACACGTGCACCTATGTGGGTTTCTTGGAAAGAGCTTCCCATCTTATAAATAGCTGCCTTTAGTCACAATAGAGGGTGTCACATGAACGTCCCTGACAGATGAAGGGGGGGCGGTGGCACCACGTCGCAAGAAGTGGCAGCCTGCGCGTGAACCGAACCTCGCCCTCCTGGCCGAAGACCCAGCGGGCGTTCGGCAACAGAGGAGCGGGCCCAACCGGCCTTTCCCTGTCAAGGGCAGCCCTGGTGGTCCTTAAGCTGCCTCTAAACCAATAAACGGGGAGGGGGGGCCGCTGTGCTTGGACGCTGGGTGCTTGAAACCGGCTTCATTAAAAGGATCCAGATCTACCTGATGTGAGCAGTTAAGGAGCCTGATTGTTTACAGAAAAACTCAGCTGCTGGCAGAGGCAGCGGGGGCTGCCCCCCCTCCGTATTCCTGGAAAAGTTGCAAGGTTATCCTCATGGAAAGTGCTAATGGCTTTCACTTGTCTGGTGGTGCCCGGCTGACGGGGAATGTCTCCGCTCACCAAGGCAGCCCACGTCCAGCTCAAGCTGTTTCCGCGCTAGGAGGAGCCAAGGAGAGGGGGCTTCCCTTGCTCCCTTCTTCGCCTCCCACGGCCTCCCAGGAGCCATTTGGACCCCGGAGGAACAAGCCTCTGTGGTCGTCAGGAGGCTTCCTACCCCGGTCTGGAGCAGCCCAAGCGAAGGGAGGTCCCGGGTTCTGTTCTCCTGCTTGCTGTTGGAGCAGTGCAGCATGAGCCAAGGGAGTCCAGCCCTCCCTCCTTCCCTCCCTCCCCCCAACCACTCTGCACTTGACTGCTGGAAGCAAGTCTTACTTCCTCTGCTTTTGACCCCTCCCCGCCATTCCTTTGCCAGGTGCCCCCTCTCTCTCCCTTTTACCAGTGGAGTGGAGGGAGGGCGCTTTGCCTCCGGCCACGGACTGTGTTCATTACATCTTTACGGCTAGGTCAGAGGTGGGGGGCTCCTCCCCTGGCCCCTGGAGCAGGCGGGTAATAAAAAGCAGGGCCCTCTAATTCTTTCCTTCCCAAGAGAAGACGGTGCCCACGCGAGTTTCTTTGCCTGGTTTCAGTTCTCCCCCCCCCATCCTTTTTCCTGGTGGGCATGGAAAGCAAAGGGAGGAGCCAGCGGGAGCCTCCCTCCTGACGTTTATGGTGGTTCATTCAAAGTCTTCCAGTGGAGGACAGTAACTGGGAAACAAAAATTAACCTTTGCTCGGAGCACCGAAAAGAAATCTGCACGTCCTTCCGGGATGGAAGAGGCCACGAAAATGCCAGGCTCCCCATTGTCCCCGTGGGAGACTACCCCCAGGGTAGAGTCTTTTCTCTCTGCTCTTCGTCTTTTCTCTCCTTCCTTTCCCATGCGGAGGGCTTCCCTCTGCTCCTCCGGCGCTCTCTGCCCATGCGGAGGGCTTCCCTCTGCTCCTCCGGCGCTCTCTGCATCCTGGAATGGTGCCCCAAGGAAGAGGGTCCACGTTCTGCCTTTGCAGGTGATAATAATCCGTGCCTTTGAGCATGCAACGTCTCAAGGGTGCCTGCTCTTCTGAGCCCCACAGCGGCTGCGTGAGAAGCTGCGGCCCGCCAGACCTCAGCAGCTCAGCCCTGGGCCGTCTTGTGCCTGCGGAATGTGGGCTGAGCAGGGCACATCAAAGCTCCTCACACCTTCCTCCGTGGTCGCCTCTGTTGCTCTGTCACTCTGCTTTGGACTTTGCAGATTGGTGGGAGGCGTTATCGCCCCCACGTTGAACTGCCCAGCCCAGCCGTCCCGTTTGCCCATCTCTCCCTGTGAATCGGCGCAGTCTTGCCCTCGGCTGGGCCTGGGAACCGGGGCCTGTTGGGTGATTACCATCCGGTTAGCTTGATTGACTCTTAACTGCACAGGTTCTGCTCCCCCCCCTCGCTCTGTTTACCCGTTAGCTGCTCTGGGCCAAGAGTTTTCCAGGGTCTTTTTAGTGGTCTCATCTATGTCAGGAAAAAAAATGGAAAGCTTGCTTGGTCTGGATGGGGGAAAAAAAAGGAGAGTGACATTGTGCAGGCCCTCCACAAGAATTTGGCTATGATGAGGAGAGCGAAAGTTTCCCTGGTCTGGATGGAACTTTTCCTGCAGAAGCATTCCAGGGCTGCTGTCCTCCTTGCCAGGGGGACCCCGCTGGAGGGCCGAGGGAGGGTCAGGTGGCCTTTGCTGACCCCCTGTTGGCTGCACAGGAGGAGAATGGGGCTGGCTGGGCGGGTGGGGAATAAGCCGTTTCACGCCCTGCTTGCCTGTGTTGGCGAAACAATATTTATTCATTTAAGGTATATGCTGCCCGTCTCACCGTCTGACGACTTTGGGCTTAATTTTCTTAAATTTAAATTTTTCTCTGGGACCCAGTACGTGAGCCCTCAAAACACTTCTCAAAGGATAGATATTTCTGCCTTATTTGTTGGGGGGAAAGGAAGCTGGAATGCAATTTAGAAATAAAACATTTTAAAAAATAGCAGGGATGGGACCCTATGGATGGATGGGTTGCTTAGCCGAAGAGGGTAGACTGCGCTTCCCCTCCGGGCTTGAAGTGAAGTGTTTAGGCTCTTAAGGCTTTGAAGAGGCTTCTAAGAAGAGACTGGACAGCCGCCTGTCTGAAATGGCACGGGGTCTCCTGCTGGAGCAGGGGGTTGGACTAGATGACCTCCAGGGTCCCTTCCAACTCTGTTGTTCTGTTAGGTTTCTGCCACGATGCCCTTTGTGGTTGGGGGCTCTCCAGTGGCAGCTGCTTGGGGCCTTTTGCTTTGTGTGGCGTTGGGGGTGTGAGGTTTCTCCAAAGGACCAAGGAAGGCAGGCAACGTTCCTTCACCCTGAAGGAAGAGCCCTCCCTCTTTCTGGAGTCCCCCACCCACCCACCCACCCACCCACCCACCCAGACGCCCGTCCCCTCTTCCTCCATTCTTCTCCCTCCCAAACCCCCAGCCTTGCTCCCTCCGTTACGAGAATGCCTGTTGCTCAGATTTCTATCAGGTTTCCTAATGCTTTGTCCCTCTTCAGAATAGCCATCTGTCCGAAATGGTATAGGGTTTCCTGCCTGAGCAGGGGGTTGGACTAGATGACCTCCAAGGTCCCTTCCAACTTTATTATTGTTGTTATTATTATTATTACTATAACTGGCTGAAACTTCTTTTGCTTTGACTCCTCAAGACCCTCTTGACAGCAAAAAGAGTCCAATAAAGGAGAATATTTGCAGCTCAGGGCTGAACTGGGGGGGGGGGGCTTGGTGCTCTCAGAGCTGGGTGCTTTTCTTGCAGACGTTTCAGGACCCAAACTAGGGAACGCCATCCGTGCTGGAAGGGAGGGAGAGCTGCTCAGGTTGAACCCCCCCCCCTGCTTTAGGGAATAGGTCCCGGAACAAAGTCCATCTTTCCTTCCCTCCCTTCTAGCCCTGATGATGTTACCTAGTTGGGTCATGAAACGTCTGCAGGAAAACCACCCAGGCTCAGAGAGCCCCCAGGGACCCCCTAACCTAAAAGATTCTGCACCGTTGGCTTCTTCAACTGAACGTGCAGCTTTGTGGTCAGTGCAAAGTCCCTCCGTGTGGCCACTTTGCATTGCCATCATTGGGCTAGCTCAGGGGTAGGCAACCTTGGCTCTTTTACGACTGGTGGACATCGACTCCCAGAATTCCTGAGCCAGCTGGGGAACTCTGCCCCCTTTATCACTGATGGACTCCAACTCCCAGAATTCCTGAGCCAGCCTGGCTCAGCTTGGAAACCTCCCTTTCCCCTCAGCATGGCTGGCTCAGGAATTCTGGGAGTCGAAGCCCACCAGTCATAAAAGAGCCAAGGTGGCCTAGCCCTGGGCTAACTAGTGCTGACTGGTGGCCAGAGTTGGTGAGTTATGGCTCAAATGTTATTTGGGAATAAAACAGGGCTTTTTTCACCTGCCCTGAATTGATAGTCTACGGCAGGGGTGTCCAACCATGGCTGGCTGGGGAATTCTGGGAGCTGAAGTTCACAGGTCTTCAAGTTGTCAAGGTTGGACACCTCTGCTCTCCTCTTGAGCAATTAGAGATCAAAAAAGGCGGATAAAAATCCCCCTCTGAGCTGCCTCAGAAGCCCATTGGCAGAACAGGCTGCGTCCTGGACATCCAATAGGACCGTGTGCTCCGGGCGACGAGAACTCTGTGTGGGGGGCCCGGACCCGACGGTGGCTGCCGGACTTGTCTCGCGGTCCTTCGGTTTCTCCCCCCCTCCCCCTCCCCCTCCCCTTGAGCGCCATGTGGGCAAGAGCTTTGTGCCTCCCCCTCCCCTTGCCCAGGAGTGTGGCGGGCAGACAGGCGGGCGGGACGAGCGAAGGAACGAGCAAGCGGGGTGCGCCTTCCAGATGCTGGTGGTGGCTGCCCTCTCAGTGGCCTGGAACGAGGCTTCGGTGTGCCATTTGGGCCCTGTTTTTAATTACCCGCAAGCCGATGATTTTCAAGCCTTGTGTAATCTGTAATGCAGATGGAAGCGGTTGGAGCCTTTCCCCCTTCGTATGTGTACTTTATAGAAAATTAGATTTAACTGTTCGTGCAGACAGCCTCCTTGTCTTAGTGTTTGTCAGCTTTTTGGCAGCTGTCAGGACAGGCATGCGATTGCGGCTTCTTCACCCCTTTTGCTTGTCTCTTCGCATTCATGCATCCTCCGGCCCTCCGGATTTCATAAGCCCCTTCCCTCAAATCAGAGCAGGGGCCGGGTTAAGCTCTGGGGAGGGGCTGCAAAGAAGGGGGGCTCAGAGGCCTCGGGCAAGCCACCCCCGCCTTTTTGTGGCCACCAAGACCCCCCCTGGGTGAGCCAGTCAAGCAGAGGGTGCCCTGTTTTGCTGAGGGGGGTCAAAACCACCGGCCCCTCCTCTCCCCCAGTTCCTTCCCTTCACTCTTCTGGGGGGGGGCTGCTGGCATCCCCTGAAACCCCAGGACAGCCTTTGAGGCACTGGAAGTTGCTCAAAGTCCTGGGAGGGGAAGGGGCTGAATGGGGGTTGAAATGGGGGGAAAGCGGAAAGAGGCCAGAAGTGAAAGTCAGAAGCAACCCCAGGACTTGCCATCAATATTCTTCTTGGATAGAACAGGGGTCTCCAAGCCAGCCACAGTTGATTTCCATGGCTGGCGTGGCTGGCTGGGGAATTCTGGGAATAGTATACAGTAGAGTAGGAACAGGAACAGGAACAGAATCCTTTATTGGCCAAGTGTGACCAGACATTGCCATGTTTGGGGACCCCTGTCCGTGGCTGGCTGGAGAATTCTGGGAGTCGAAGTCCACAAGTCTTAAAGTGGCCATGTTTGGAGATCCCCCCCCCCCCGTTCTAGAGTGCAGGAAGGTCTCCCGAAGGCTGGGTTGCCCCTCCCACTTTTGGTGATAAGCCAGGCCGAGCGATTGGTGACCGTCGCTACAACGGGAGAGGCTGCTTCTCCCTTCGGGTTCTAACACCCCCAAGTGATCGGGGCTCCAAAGAGACGTCACGAGACGAAGCAGAACACAAGCCAAAGTTGGAAAACAAGTCTTCCTTATGGCCAAGCCCAGCAGGGAGAAAATCTCCGTCCACTCTAGAAAAGGGACCTTCCCGGTGAGTCTAATTGCTTTCTTCCAGCAGAGGAAAAAGCTGGAGAATATCAAAACCATCTGGGAGAAGATCAGGGGAGGGGGTGCACTTCTGCAGGAACCCTTCAGAGCTCCCTTAACAGAGGCAGCCTACCCAGAGGCCTGGGCACTGGCCCCACGTCACACCTCTTGGGGGGACCCCTGGGGGGGCAGATGGTTAGCCGTACTCCTTGCCAAATAGAGTCTCAGTCCTGTGGGACGACAACAACTGAGTCTCCAAAAGAAGATTAGATCTCCCTCTGCCTTGGCAGTGTGGCCATGACAGCTTTAGGGCAGGGGTCTCCAACCCTGGCAACTTTAAGGCTTGTGGACTTCAACTCCCAGAATTCCCCAGCCAGCATGGGAGTTGAAGTCCACTTCTCTTAAAACATGTTGGCTAGGGAATTCTGGGAGTTGAAGTCTACAGGTCTGCATGGCTCCCGAGGACAACCGAGAACAAGGCCTGCCTGTCCAGGCGTGGACTCAGGCCAAGAAGAGCGGTGTGTGCAGAGAGGAACAAAGAAAGCCTCTCTAAATCAAAAGGGCGCCAAGAGGGGCTGAACTCCCCGTCCCCTTTTGGGCAGGGACCACCCCCAGGGCTCCCCCCCCAAAGCAAAGACTCCGGAGGGGCTGATCCTGCTGGGCGGGCCTGCCTTTCCCAGCCCCTCGGTTTTCCTTCCTTCCGGAGCTGAGTTCTGCTCTAAGCAGACGGCAGGATCAGCTGGCAACCCCTCCAGGGCTGGGCATGCCGCAGCCGCTCACCCGGAGCTCCGTTTTCGGCTCTGACCCGGCAGCCTTTCCCCCGGCTGGCAGCGGGATAGTGTTGACAGCCGGGACGGTTCAGCCAAAGTTGAGGGCGCCAAGGAGCAGCGGCCGGGATGGTCTGCATTATTCGGCAGGACCCCCTCAAGGCCACGCTTGGAATCTGCTGCACATTTCAAAGCGCCTGTTAAACTGTATGTGATCCTGATTAAAGCGGGGGGGGGGGAGGAGAGCGATTTGGCTTAGCCCTAGAGCCACGTCTGCCAAGAGGCACGCAAGAGAACCTCACCCGCCCCGGCGTGGGATAAAAGGCCCTCGCATGAAGCAGGGAGGGGGCAGTGGGGGGGCAGGGCCAGGCGAATGTCCACAGGCCCTGCCCATGCCGGTGGCCTGTGGCTAGGTGTCCACCCTGCCTGCCCCCCCCAGCTCCCGGTTGAGCCCCCTTCTTGTGGGCCATCCTGCGAGTGGCTGAGGCCTCCCGGTCGAGAGACGAAGGAGCCCCAGCCGGGCTGAAGCCCACGACCGGCACGGCCGGTGCCAGCTTGGCGGAGCAGCCTTTGGGGAAAGATGTAGCACCGGCAGTCCTTGGCTTACGACCGCAGCGGAGCCTAGAATGTCTCTTGTTAAGGGAGACATTTGTTAAGGAAGTTTTGCCCCCTTTTGCGGCCTTTTGTGCCACAGTTGTTAAGTGAATCACTGCAGTTGATAAGTGAGCAACCCGGTTCTTAAGTGAAACTGGCTTCCACATTGACTTTGCTTGTCGGAAGGTCACAAAGGGGGACCACGTGACCCCCTGGGACGCTGCGACCATCATAAGTATGAATCGGTTGCCAAGCGTTTGGATTTTGACCATGTGATCACGGGGATGCCGCAAAGGTTGAAAAATGGCCGTGTCCCTTTTTTCAGTGCCGTTGTAACTTTGGTCACTGAATGAGCTGTTCCGTTTCCCGCTCCTAATCATCTTCCCGCCACACTAAGCTGGTTTCCGGTCTTCTTCCGGAGCGGCCGACCTCTGGAATTAGGAATAATTTGGGACAGGAGAACCGAGTAGGAAGAAGAACCAAGCGCTCCTCGGTGGAGCTTGGAGACTTGCCATTTCCACCGGCTGCCTTCCCTTTGCTGCTGCGTGTCCCAGGTGCCTTGATCTCCGCACAGCCGGTGTGTGCGCTCCGGCCGCTGGCAAGGAGGGAGGCCGGGCAGGTGGAAAGAATCGTCTCGGGACACCTTCCTCTCCGTACAGGTGGAGGGGCTCCTGGGAGGTTGCCAGCAGACGGTTGGCCGTCTGGAAGAGGCCCAGGGTCCGCTTCTCCTGGGGCGGAGAAGGATCCGCCCTTGAAGGCGAGCCATATCCTCTCCTGCCTGGAGCGGATCTCGTGGCCGGCCTCGTGGGAAGGAACGTTGCAGCAGCCGTTCCTCTGACTAATGAGGGCCGGATGGATGGCGGCCTGAGCCCAGCAAATGGCACGTTCCTGCCAAGCGCTGCTGGCGGACCCGGTGCCCGGAGCTTTTGTCGTCTCCCCCTGCCTTTGTCCCTGGCTGGCCGCCTTAGGTGGCTCAAGGGGGGGCGTGGGGCCGGCCTTGCCCTCTGGAGCGGGATTCCCATCCACTTCTGAGGAATCCTGCAGGGCCGCCATGAATGGGCGGTTTGACATTCTGCGCAGTGCCTGGATGGCAGCGCTCTCTCCGCGTGGCAGGGCCTCTTTCTGTGGCCCCGGCTGCTTTCAGGAGCACCCAGAAACAGCGGAGGAACAAAAGAGCAGGAATGGTTGGGGAGGGAGTGTTGAAAATATTAACGAGCGGGTTCTGTAGGAAAAGGGAATTTTGGCTCTTCTGGTTCAAAGAAATGTGTTGCGTATAACAAATTTTATTTATTAATGAAGGAAAAGGGGGGTTGTATCGTTCCCCTGTCCCGTTTCTGTTGGAGCGAATAGGAACATGTTTTTAATAAGCGACCATGTTGCTGGCCAAGTTGGCAGACCCCGTTGTTTTCTGCCTCGTCTCATTTCAGGGCTGGTGGCTTTGCCTTCAAGCAGATAGCCTTCTTGGTAGTCGCTCAGAGGTTGTTCCAGCCCCTGGGGGGGGGCAGCAGCAGCGGTCCCTGCAGGCAGGCCAGCCCCTTGCTGGAAGTCCTGGGAGAGCAGCCCCAGGCACAGGCAGGCGCTCCCTCCCGGGCCGAGAGGGGGAGGGACAAGCCGTACAGACCCTTTCCGGGGACCTTCTCTGGCGGACTCTGGAGGACACAGAAAGCCACGTCTTCTCCAGATCTGGTTGCCTTGCAGGTGTGTGTGTGTGTGCACTTCCCTTTCCTGGGACCCCCTTTTGCACACACAGTGATTCCGCGTTGGCTAAGAGCTGGCAGACCAATCTCTCGGTTGTGGTTATTTTGACATTTGTAGACCGACCTCTTCGTCCCTACCGGGCAGTTCTCAAGGCATCCCTGAACAAAGCAGTGCAAAAAAAAAAAAAAAACCCCACTGCACCAACACAACCACAATGGAATACAAATCCAGCTTCTGCCCCCTTAGCGGCCAGGCCAGGGCACCTGGAAGACGCCCCGTGTGTTGTATGAAGAAGCTGGTGTGAGTTATCCCTAAGGGGGCACCTCGAGGGAGAAAGAGCCCCAGTGTGTGTGTGTGTGTGCAGGCATGTGCGTTTGTGCAGCGGTTTCCTTGTGTGAAAGGCAGCTGGATGTTTGCCAGCCCAGCCCCGTCCTCCCTCGCCCGCTGTCGGGGCTTCCTGGGCCGAGCAGAGGCTCCCTGGGTGGATTAAGCTGCCGAAATGCCCCCCAGGCCTCGTTTAGAGGCCCGGCTTCTTTCTTCCAAGAGCGCAAGCAAGCAAGCCGGGACGTTAATGGTTTCCATATTCCTCTCCTCTCTGGAAGGAGGACGGCCCCGCTGGCTGCCCTCGCATTCCCTGTTCCCGTTAACGCTGGCAGATGTCTGAGCTCCCATCCCTGGAGGCGAATCTCTCCATCTCTCCAGACCCCAGCAGGATCGGAGCGGTTCTGCTCGGGTGGGACCTTGGACCCTCAGCCTCTTCCCTGGGGAGACTGTCCGAAGAGAGGCGGGCTTTGGGGAGCTCACCTGGCGCTTCTGCCCCCTCCCACCCGGCCTGTGCTTGACTCAAGGCTTCTTGAGCTGCCGCTGCTGCTGCTGCTTAGCACGGGTGGGTGGGCAGGAAACGCCTGGCCCTACCCGTGAAGGAGAATATTTGTAGCACAGGGTTGAAATGAGGGATCCTTGAAACTCTCTGAGCTTGGTGGTTTCATTACCCAACCGGGTAACTTCATCAGTGATCCCTTTCCCCTTTCTCCTTTCTCCATTCTCCTTTCTTCTTTCTCCCTTCCCTTTCCTTTCCTTTCCTTTCCCTTTCCCCTTTCCTTTCCCCTTCCCCTTCCCCTTTCCTTTCCCCTTCCCCTTCCCCTCCTCCTCCTCCTCCTCCTCCTCCTTCTCCTTCTCCTTCTCCTTCTCTCCTTCCCTTCCCTTCCCTCCCCCTTTCCCCCTTTCCCCCTTTCCCTAGAGCCGTAAATGATGGAGGAAGAGGAGGAGGGGGAGGCTGTGTAGTGAGACAAAGTCTTCTGTGTTCAGGTCTTGTGCTGGGAAGAGGCTTCTCTGCCCTTTGGTGTTGAGGGAGAAAGAACTGAGATTTGGCCAGGCCAAAGAGGCAGGTGGGAACGGATCCCCGGAGTGCAGCAGGCCCTGCTTGGACGCTCTTGCTGATCCAGCAGGGAAGCCGTGGAGAGGCCTTTAAAGGGGGCTTCAGGCAGGAGGTGCTTCCGGCGGGGCGTTCAGAGTTCGGATGCCAGACGGGGCTCCAGGGGCTGTCAGAATGGGGTGTCACACGTGTGTTTTTCCTACCCCACCTTTTGGTGGCTTCCCTAGAGCTGCCTCTCCGGCTTCCCTTCGGAGCCTTCCGGGAAGGGACAGCTCCTCTCCGGGCTCCTCCCTCGGGTGCCTCCTTTGGAGACCCTAGGGCAGGCCTTCTCAACCTTTTCACCCATTGTGCCGCTTTTAGGATAGGGCAACATCCGAGGACCACCAGTCGCCTGGCAAGGTGTCAAAAACTTGATGACCAAAAAAAAAAAAGGAAAAAAGTGATGAAGTACAGGTAGTCCTCGACTTACAACAGTTCGCTTAGTGACTGTTCGAAGTTACAATGGCACTGAAAAAAGTGCCCCCCCAAGGCACAGCCGAGCAAGACACCTGCCTGCCCACCCGCCTGCGCTCTTCCTCCTGTCCGAGGTTTCCATTGTTGTGAGCATTTCTCTTGAGGATTGGCAGCGGGGGTGGGGTGGGGGGGTGTTTGGTTTTTATTCCCCCCCATCCGCTGGGTGGTTGCAGCAGGTTTTGGTCGCTTCACATGACCCTGGGACACTGTGACCGTCATAAGTATGAATCAGTGGCCAAGCATCTGAATGTAAATCACAAGACCCTGGAGAGGCTGCAACATTCCAGCTGATTGGCACTTCTTTTGGGCTCAGCAGAACCGCCAGGATCAGTGCTGAGCTCCAGCTGGAGCCTGGCGCTGATCCTGGCGCTTCCACTGAGCCCTGACAGCCCCGAAGAAGCGCCGATCAGCTGGAAAGCGGCACTGATCCTGGGGCTTCCGCTGAGCCCTGGCAGCCCTGCAGCTCCAGCCGTCTCTCGCTCAGGCTTGTGCGGTGCTGCCCCCGGCTCAGCTCATTCCCCTCCCCCGCTACCCCTTTTCTAGGATGGTCGCGTCCCACCTGCCAGGTGCCCATGTGCCACAGGTGGTCCCCATCCCACTGGTTGAAAAGCCCTGCTTTAGGGTGCTCCTGGTGGCCCCCGCAGACTTTCCACCCGGGCTCCCCTCCTGGACCTTTTGCAGCTTATAGATCCACATTTCTCCTTCTGGCCCTGCGGTCTCATCCCCACGCTGAGATCCCAGATCCCAGCCTGTGCTTTTTATTTTATTTATAATTCATTGAATTTGTGTGATAAATTAGGTAAGGATTAGAGCAGCCCTGGTGGCGCAGGGGTCAGAATGCAGCATTGCAGGCTGACTCACTGCCCACTGCCGGGAGTTCGATCCTGACCAGCTCAACGGGGAGGGGGCAACACACTCTGCAAACCACTCGGGGGGGGGGCTGTAAAGCACCGTGAAACGGTATAAAGGCGGTCCTCAACTTAAAGCCACAACGTTTGTTAAGTCCCATTTTACAACGTTTCTTGCCGCAGTTGCTTAAGGGAATCCCTGCAGTTGTTAAGTGAGTCACATGGTTGTTAAGTGAATCGGGCTTCCCCCGTTGACTTTGCGACCGTCATATATACGAACCAGTTGCTGAGCGTCCAAATTTTGATCATGTGACCCTGGGGATGCTGCCACGGTCGTAAGTGCGAAAAATGGTCATAAGTCACTTTCTTCAGTGCTGTTGTAACTTTGAACGGTCACTAAATGAACTGTTGTAAGTTGAGGCCTGACCGTATAAGTCTAGGTGCCGCTGCTAGGGGCTCTGTTGCCTCCCGTCGGGTCCGAAAGAGAGCGTCGGTCCAGGAACCAGGCGCTCCGGGGCCTCCGCCTGGACCGAGCAGCCCAAGTCTGCCTCCGCTCTCTCCGGTGTCACGGCTCCACCTCGGACGTCCGGCCTGGGGGCCGCCCTTTTGGGGCAGGTGGGTGGGTGGACGCACAGCCTGCCGGTCAAGCCTCCCTCTCTGGGTTTCTGAGGACAGAGTTGCCCAGTGCAAAAGCTCCGCTCGTGCGAGGCCTGTACGAGGAAGTTTGATTGGCAGACGGGACTTTGACCCGGGTGCCCCAGAACAAACGGGATAAACCCCGTTTAAAAATGCAGTTTAAATCTGGAGCAAGTGAACCGGACCTCTCGCGGCTTGATCGCTTTGGGTCAACCCGGCCTCGAGGAAAGCGGGTTTTTAATACTTTGTTGTTGTAGTTGTTAATTGCGAAGTCGTGTCCGACCCATCGTGACCCCACAGACCACGTTCCTCCAGGCCAGGGGTTCTCAACCTTGGCAACTTTAAGACTGGTGGACTTCAACTCCCAGAATTCCTCAGCCAGCAAAGCTGGCTGAGGAATTCTGGGAGTTGAAGTCCACCAGTCTTAAAGTTGCCAAGGTTGAGAACCCCTGCTCCAGGCCTTCCTGTCCTCTGCCATCTTCTGGAATCCATTGAAGCTCCCGCCTGCTGCTTCAGGGACTCCATCCAGCCCCCTCCTTCTCTGTCATTGTCCCCTTCTTCTTCTTCTCTTGCCCTCCATCTTTCCCAGCATCAGGCTCTTCTCCAGGGAGTGATTCCTTCTCCTTAGGTGGCCAAAGGACTTGAGTTTCAGCTTCAGGATCTGGCCTTCTCAAGAGCAGTCGGGGTTGATCTCCTCCAGGACTGACTGGTTGGATCGCCTTGCAGTCCAATTTTAATACTTTTTAATACTTAGGATGAAAACAAGCATCCTGATTGATTGCTTCTTGGCAACCCATCCCACTTAAGTCTTTGTTTTTCGGCTTATTTGGTCCAGATGCGATTCCTGCTTCTTCTGAGGCTACCCGGTGGTTAGGGATTCTGGCGGGATTATCTGTGGCTCCTAAGCCAGTAGCCCTTCTCTAAGGGATGAGGGTGGAAGTTGTATTATTTATATCCATTTATTTACGTGACCTTTGCAGCGAGCGGTTTGAGTATTGTGATGAACAAATGCGGAAGGTTATGTTTTTTTATGATCTTAAAATGAGGCTAATCCAATGACAGGAGCAGCAGCAGCCACGCTTCTGTGTGCTACAGAGGATAGTTGCCCTCATTCTGCGTGGAGAGAAGCCGCTCCGGAATTGGGAGAGGAGCCAAGGTGGTCTGCCCTTCCCTGCACATGTTGTATTTGGGGCTGACCTCAGTGGGACTCGTTTTACACTGCGTGTTGTACGTCCCCCAGCTCAAAAGAATGACGGAAGGTCAGGAATTAGGCGTTTTTCAAGTATGGAGTTGGCGCCACGAAATATTACAGGAGCCTCGGAGGAGAAGTCTGTATTTTGTAGCAGAAGCTCGCTCTTCGCCAACTTTTAAGAAATGATAGTCTTTTTGTGACATCCTGGCATGGAAGAAGATCTTTGAGCAATTGTTGGAAATGTTTGTTTTATACAAATAACTGATTTCCACCGCCCAGTCTTATGCGCTGGGATGTCAAACCACGTAGTAGGGCTGTATTACTATTGTCCTTCTCATCTTCCCCATCACCTAATCCTTTAGCATCTTTTATGACTATAACTTGTGGTTTATATCTTTTGATTTATATTTATTTAACATCCTGTGATTATCATGGAATGTTGTATCTTATGATTTATGATTGCATTTTATGATTATGATTGTGATTTATCACTTGTTGCTTGCCATGCACACTGAGAGGCTTAGGCCCCAAATTCTTGGTGTGTGTCCGGTCACCCTTGGCCAATGAAAAGTTCTGTTCTATTCTATTTGATGTTATGTAGGCTTCCCCCCCCCTTTACTTCTGGGCTTATGAATTTGAAGGTGGCGTTACTCCTTCGGTGGTTTCCAGCTCTTGCTTACATGACAGCTGCAGCTTTCTCACTAGGCAGGCCAAACTCACCACGGCAAACCTGTCTCTCTCCAGGCTCTCCACAAACCCACCATGCTTCCCCCCCACACGATCTCGGTTGTGGGAGGAGATGGGTCCATCCTCCAAGGATTGGGTCCCTTCTGTGGGAGCATCTCCCTCGTTGCTGAAATGACGCTTTCGGTGTGCAAGACCACGACAGCATTAGGGATGCCGGAGAAGAGAGGAGAGCTTCACCCGTCCAGGAAGGGATGACGTCGTCTCCCATGTCTCACCACAAGCATCTTTGACCGTCTGGGCATCTAGGCTGGCCAGCCCGGCTTCAAGAGAGGGGATTGTTCCCTGGCAGGCCCAGGACCCTGAAGGAAGCTGCCGATGGTCTGGCCAAGCCTTTAATAGTTTTGAAGAGGCCCGGAGAATAAGTGAAGTTCCAGATGCTCAGAGAAGGGGAAAAATTACCTTTCTCTTCAAAAGGGGGAATGGGAGGACTCCGAGAACTACAGAGCAATTGGGGAAGATAAATACAGTGGTTATCGGATACCGGCATAAATTCCGGCATAGATTCCCCTTCCCTTCCCTTCCCTTCCCTTCCCTTCCCTTCCCTTCCCTTCCCTTCCCTTCCCTTCCCTTCCCTTCCCTTCCCTTCCCTTCCCTTCCCTTCCCTTCCCTTCCCTTCCCTTCCCTTCCCTTCCCTTCCCTGGGGTGTTGAGGCTCCCATCCTTTTAGCCTGGCAGAAGGCCTTTGATACTCGGTTGTTTATCCAGGCCCTGGGAGAGCAGAATGGGAGCCTGTGGGTGGTTAGTGGGGCACCCTGAGAGGATGACCGGGCGCTGGGTTTTTAGTTTTGCTCATGGGGTTTTTGTGGTTTTACTCTCCAGGTGAGCCGCCCACGGTTGATTTAGGATAGGTGGCCTTATCCATATTTTAATTAAAGAGCAGACTAGAATAGAAACAGAACAAAATATAGAGGAGAAGAGAACAGAACCGGCCAGGACACAGAACAATTGAAGGAGCAGCGCCACATTGGAAGATGTGGAGAGTCCTGGCCCGTAGGATTGCCAGGAGTCGGACAAGACCGAGGGGGTGAGGTCATCAGGGTAGAATAGCGATAATTCTCGACTTGAGCAACTATTCAAAATTATAACGGTGCTGAACGAAAGGACTTTTGACTGGCGCTTGAAGTTAGGGCCACTGCAGCCACGTGATGGTGATCTGGGCTCTTGGCAACTCCGTCCTACTCAGGATCTGCAGAAGAATTGCCAGTTGAAGAGCATCAAGGCTGAGTAGTATTTCTGCTCCCTCTTAAATTGGGCCAGCCTCCCGTTTTGTCAAAGCAGAATCCCCAGGGAAACTGAAGGCCCGAAGGTGGATTTAATGAAGGCGGGAAGTGAAGTTGGAGCCCATCTGGTTGAAGTTTGCTTGCCTTCCTTGGCTTCTCCCTTGCCCATCCCTGCTTTACTGCGATGGAGGAGTAGTTTGATGTCGCCACCTCTGAGCTGCCAAGGGGCTTGTAAAGGCCTTGATCCGGAATTTGAGAGAAATCTGAAAGTGTGCTTGCGTCCAGCTTCTGCTTCAAAATCTCTCATGGAGGAGATTCCCCTGCTTTCTGAGGTCACTTAGTTCATTGTCCAGCCCAGGGGTCTTCCAACTGGGCTCTTTGATGACTTGTGGACTTCAACTCCCAGAATTCCTCAGCCAGGCACGCAATTCTGGGAGTTTAAGTCCACAAGTCATCAAAGAGCCAAGTTGGAAGACCCCTGGGCTAGCCTAACAAGAGAAGGATTAAGGGTGAGCTGATAGCTGTCTTCTGGCACTTGAGGGGGGGCTGTCACAGAGGAGGAGGAGGAGCCCAGCTGTTCTCCAAAGCACCTGAAGGCAAGACAAGAAACAATGGATGGAAACTAATCAAAGAGAGATCCAGCCTAGAAGTCAGCTTGAGAACAATTAACCCGTGGAACAGCTTCCTTCCCGGAATTGTAGGCGCTCCATTGCTGGACGTTTTCAAGAAAAGACTGGACAGCCATTTGTGCCTTGGGCAGGGGTGGGGTGGGGTTGGACTAGAAGATCTCCAAGGTCCCTCCAGCCCGTCGGTCCTGTGATTCTACTCTCAAGTTTGCCCAACAGTCTTTCCTCCTGCTCCACCCTTTGAGGTGGATTTATCCAAGCCACTCTTGGCTTTGGCTTCCGCTCTGTTTTATTCCATCTGCATTCCAGCAAGGGGCAGCCAACTGTTGGGTGGTAAACTCCAGATGGCCTCTGAGCAGTTTTGCCTGGAGGGTTCCCTTGCAGGCATTGGGGGGGGGCTCAAAGGGAAGCAGGGGTGGTCCTCTGAAATCCTGCCATGCTGTATCTCTGGACATTGTCTCCCGTGTTCACCAAGGGTGCCGTGCGTTCTCCAGGGTGCGTTCAAAGCCCCTTGCCAGATGTTTGCCGCTGTCTCCAGCCTGTCGGTTGTCCGTTATGCGCTGCCTTTTCCTAAAAACAAGCCTCCCGTTTCTTGCTCTCATCTGGTTTCTGTGGCCTCTTGAATGTTGAGGGTTTACAAGCTTAGCAGCGAGAATACCTTGAGTTCAGCGGCATGTGCAGAACAAATGAGAATTGAAACCAGGATAATTTCTTCAAGAATCCTGTGTCTTGATGCGGGCGGCTGGCTACTAGGCTGTTTACACGAGAGAGCTAAGTGGGATTCTTGGTTGCTGGGAAGTTGACAGCTTGCGGTCCTGCACAAAGTTTCCGCCTTTTGCAGGATTAAAGCGGGAAAACCTAAGCGGTTATTTCGAAACAGCTTGAAAGCTCGCTCCCTTTTCCAGTGTGGAAGGTGCCTGCCAGAATTGTGGTTATTGCCCTAGTAGAAGTTTGGATGCGAATGAAATTTCAGAAGCCTGTTTGCATTAGAATAACGAGAGAAAGGACCGTATGGGAGCTGAGGGCTGAAATACGATACACTTCAAGGTGAATTTATGGAAAGTACATGGCTGATTGAACTCTGGCTGTGCTAGTGATGAATCGTGGGTTCAAACCTCATTGGAGGTGGGGGCAAGCGATGGGGGGGCATCGGTTTGAATACTGGGCAAGGAGAGGGGGATTCTGGAGCCCAGCTTTATCTTCCTTGCTTTGAGGTCTCAGGAAAACGGTTCATGCGTGTGATAAGATAACCAGGGGATTTCAAAATACGGCAAAAGTCCCCTCCACGGACTGGAAGGAGGGACGAGAAGACCACCTGAGTCCATCGGGCCACGCGCTTCCTCCCTCTGGGGTGACACAGTCACGGGTGATATGGGAACCACGGCGGTTCAAAGGATACATGTGTGATACACGCCGACTCTTTCTAAGAGAATCTGAACTATAATGGTCAAGGCCAGTCGGCGGCAGAGAAAGGTCAGCGGAATTCAAGGAGGGCTGGATCTGGGCCTCTTGTGGGCACGAAGGGACTCCAGACTGATGACCCGCTTGGCCCCTCCCTCTCCCTCTCTCCCTGGGGCTCAGCCTGGGCAACTCTTACGTGTTATTTGTAACTACATCATTTGGTCCCATGTGCGTGACGGTAGGGAAGGGTGATGGCCGTCAGACTTTGTGAGCCTTGGAAGGCGGGCCGTCCTGTCCTTGATCCCAGCGCGGGGCCTTCCTTCTGACTGCTTCTCTCGGGGCGCGTCCCTTCCACTCTCTGGTTGAGCCCTCTTCCTCACCCTTTCTGAGGAGCCATTTCTGCACCCCTCTTCTGTCCAAAATTTCTCTCCTCCCTTCACGAAAACAGCCGCCGGCTGGGGACCTTTCCCTCCTGCCAACCCTTGCCCAGCCTGAGGGGGCTGCCTTGCTCTCCTCGGATCCTGGAAGGGCAGCTGCATGGCATCACGATCTAAAACTGCCCACCTACAGCTTCTGCCGTCTTCTGAACGTCCGAAGAGACGGTCCTTCTCTAGGCAGGGGGCTTCATGGGGTCTCCTCGCCTCTCCCCTTCCTCGTGCACTGCAGCCGCTGCCGGCTGGGCCCGGCACCCAGGGTGTGGCTGACCAAGATGTTCCACCAGCCTCCATGCTCAGAAAACCTTTTTAAAAGCACAACCTGCTCACGGGCCATCAGAAAATCTGAAGCCAGATGGAACGAAACCGCCCCGTTTTCCCTGACCCTGGGGCAAAACTTTGGGACCCGGATGTTCCGAGTTTGGACCCCTTGAAATGGCTGTTATGAGTTGAAAACATGGTTTGTTTAGTAGCTGCAGGATGCCAGAATTCTGAGCCCAGATTCCTACATTGAATGTAATCTGGGATTGGTTTAGGTTGGGATGAAGGCCATTGCCTCTTCTCTTGGTGGTGGGCTGATCAGGGGTGATATGAAGGTTGGTCTGTCCCAGAGGTCTCCAGACTTGGCAGCTTTAAGACTTGTGGACTTCAACTCCCAGAATTCCCCAGCCAGCCACAAGTCTTAAAGTTGCCAAGTCTGGAGACCTCCGATTGAAACAGTTTAGTTTCAAGTTTCAAGTTTAATCAAATTTATATGCCGCCCTTCTCCTAAGACCCAGGGTGGCTCACAACAACAACACAATAATACAATAAAAATTTAAAAATGTAAAAATTAATAGTGGAGTAACCTCTATCCCGGGCCCGCCAGAGATCATTGGCTGGATTCTGCTTTTCTGGTGTTAAATAACTTCACTGTGCAATAAAAAATACCAGTGACTCTCCTGGAAGAGATGTCTGCACCTGCCTTATGCTTGGTTTTCTTTTTTTAAATCTGGAATCAGCTCCAGAAATCGAGCAAGCCTGCCCTGTAAGTGGCAGGAGGAGGTTAGATCCCACAAGGAGGGTTGGCTTGGCTTCCGTCCCTTCAGGGCAACACTGAGGTGCACAGTTTGACCTGCGGGGCGGGCGGGTTGGGAGGGCTCTTGACGGGTAAGGATTTCCATGTGGCTCATCAGCAGGTACAAAAGAGGGGACGTTCCTGTTTTTATTATTTTTCAACAACTTGAATTAACTACAAAACATCGCTCATTTTAACTAGCTGTTTTCCGTCAGACGAGCAAGCATGTAATGGAATTTCACGCAGGTTTACTCATGAATTGCCGCCCGAGTTCAGTGGGCTTCCCCCAAGGAGTCATTATGGGTCAGGGTCAGGGTCAGGCCTCAGAGGATGCTTCCTGTAGGTCAGCCTCATTGGAAAGGCCTCGTGTACCTCGTGTTGGGAGGGGGTTTCATGGGGATCTGAGGCAGGGACTCATAAAATTGTACCTCTGTGGCTGCCCTCTTGACCACGGCCTGCAGATAAAGAATAAGAGAGTAACAGAGTTGAAGGGACTTGGAGGTCTTCTGATCCAGCTCCTTGCTCAAGCAGAAAACCCTGCACCATTTCAGACAAGTGGTTGTCCAGCCTCTTCTTAAAAACCTCAAATAATGGAGGGAAGCCGTTCCACTGATTAATTGTCCTCACTATCAGCACATTTCTCCTTAGTTCTAGGTTGCTTCTCCCTTGATTAGTTTCCATCTGTTGCTTCTTGTTGTGCACTCAGCTGCTTTGGAGGATAGGTTGACCCCCTCTTCTCTGTGGCAGCCCTTCAAATATTGGAAGACAGCTATCAAGTCACCCCTGGTTCTTCACTTCCTTGGACCAGACACTCCCAATTCCAGCCACCGTTCTTCATATGTTTTAGCCTCCAGGCCCCGAATCACCCTGGTTGCTCTTCTCTGCCCTCTTTCCAGAGCCTCAACAGCTTTTTTATATTCTGGTGACCAGAACTGGATGCCGTATTCCCAGCGTGGCCCTACCAAAGCACCCCTGGTCTGATTTTCCAGACTTGAAATAGGGAATTGGGAATGTCTAGTCCAGGGGTAGGCAACCGTGGCTCTTTGATGACTGGTGGACTTCAACTCCCAGAATTCCTGGGCCAGCCACGCTGAGGGGACAGGGAGAGGTTTCCATGCTGAGCCGTGCTGGCTCAGGAATTCTGGGAGTTGAAGTCCACCAGTCATGAAGCGGCCTAGGCCTAGGCCAGAAGTAGGCAACCGTGGCTCTTTGATGACTGGTGGACTTCAACTCCCAGAATTCCTGGGCCAGCCACGCTGAGGGGAAAGGGAGAGGTTTCCATGCTGAGCCGTGCCGGCTCAGGGATTCTGGGCGTTGAAGTCCACGAGTCATAAAAGAGCCGAGGTTGCCTGCCCCTGGCCTAGTCTGAGGAAGAGAAGAGGTGCCATGAGAGAAGTCTTCCAACATCTGGAGGGCTGCCACAAAGAAGGGGGCGGTCGTCCTCTCCTCCAAAGCAGCTGAAAGCAGGACGGGGGTCTTTCCTCCCCCAAGGGCTCTTCCCTCTTTGCCCGCTTGCTTGTTGGGCGCTGGTGCCCTCCTGTGTTCAGGGCCTGAAGGTGGCATCACCTCCCCGTCTTAGAAGGACCCTTTTGGAGCTGAGGAGCCCAGAGGGACCCAAAGGGCAGCAAAGGCTTAGAAAGGTGTGCAGAGAAGGCCCCGGGGGGGAGTTGGGGGGTCGTGGCCCTCGGGCCTCCGAGTGGGAAAGGGGCCGGCCTTCCCCAAGGGAGCTTTCCCACATCTGCGCCCGAGGCAAAGTTTAATTAATGCTGGAACAATTAGCTTGACAAGTAAATCAAACTCGATTTTGAGCAGTGACATTTTCCTGACATGGTGGCCAGATGGAGGAGGAGGAGGTGGCTCTCCTCGCACTGCTGGGGTGCGCTTGTGGGCAGAGGCGTTGTTGGGGTGGGCCGGAGGCTCTCTCTGGAGTGTGGAGGGGGCGGCTGAAGCGGGCGGAGGCTGCGAGGGAGGCAGAGCTGAGACCAGGGCTGGCCAGGGGAGGGGCGGGGCTGTCTGCACGTGCCCAGAGGGCTGTGTGGGGCTGGGCTGCCTCCAGAGCTGCTCCTCCTTGGGGCATGTGGAGTTCAAAGGCCTGCAGCTAATTTCCCAACCCTGTGACAGGAGCCAGGACTCTGCGGTGGGCCCACCCAGGCCCCACAGCAGCCCCTGGGCCCCTCCCGACGAAGCGCTCCCGGTTCCAAGCTGCGGCAGGCGCCACGTTTAGAGCAGCAGAATAGTAGAACGGGACAGAGCTGAAACGGACCTAGAGGTCTCCTAGCCCAAGCCCCCTCGCTCAAGCAGGGGACCCTATGGCAGGGATAGGCTACCTGGGCTCTTTGATGACTCACTCGTGGACTTCAACTCCCAGAATTCCTGAGCCAGCACAGCTGGCTCAGGAATTCTGGGAGTTGAAGTCCACGAGTGAGTCATAAAAGAGCCAAGGTGGCCTACCCCTGCCCTATGGTATCCCGGTCAAATGGCTGTCCTGTCTCTTCTGGAAAGCCTCCAGTGATGGAGCACCCACAAGGTCTGGAGGCAGGTCGTTCCACTGGTGAATTGCTCTCACCGTTAGGAAACGTCCCCTCAGTTCCAGGCTGCTGCTCTCCTTGATGAGTTTCCATCCGTTGCTGCTGCTTCTTGTCCTGCCTTCTGGCGCTTTGGAGGACAGCTCGCCCCTCTCTTGCTCTAGCTCTGGGCTGGAGAAGGATGGGCTCAGCCTCCCCTTTCTGGGCCGACCTCGCTGGGGGACCCGAGTCTGGGGAAGCAGCGGCAGCAGCAGTGAGGGACGTCTCTCTCCCTCTCCTTCTGGGATGCTGGGTGGGTGGGTGGGTGGACGTCAGGGGCTTCAGATGCAGCATCCTCAGGAGCTGCCTGGTTGGTCGGATTAATGACTAGAGATGGAGATTCCAGACCTTCGGTGAAGGAGGTGATGTCTTCTCCTTGGCCAGAAGAAAGAAAACTTCTGGGGGGGTGGGGCTGGCTTTACCTTTGTGCCATACGTTTAATCGGATTGTATTAGATTCCCTACATAAGAAGGAATCCTTTGAAGAACTGGGGATCAGATTCCACCCAAAGTTCCCCATTGAGGTTGATCCCTTTTGAAGGCCCGCAAGAGCCGGCGGGCCCCAGCGCCTTTCACGGGAACCCCACGCAGGGTCCCAGGCGGGCAGACGGCGGGCCCCAGAGCAGCCCCCTCTGGGTGGACTGCCAGCTTTCAGGAATAATATTCGGTGAGATCTCCAGGGAGACCCCTTTGCGAACCGATGGTCTGGTCCGTTCCAAGGATGAAGGTTTTCAGTTTGGCAGAGAGATGCTGAGTGTAAAAGGGGGGCAGGAGGGCACCCTCCGCGCAACCCCCCTGCGTGGCCATCGGCCTGGCCTCCCGAGCCAACCTGTGTTTGCAGCCTCGCCCTTTGCGCCCGCAGGAAGTTAGTCTGGTCTGGTTTAAATAAAGAATGGAAAATACAGAACGTTCTGTTGAGGTTGCAAAACACGGGCGGCAGCAGCAGCAGCAGCAGGCAGGCAGACGTGTTCCTTGTGCTCTTCTCCTCCGGGCTCTGTGGGACGCGCTGGAGGCTTTGAAGGGAGGCATTGCGCGGGACGGCCCCGTTTAGCGCTCCCTAATATGTCTCTGCTGCTTAGGAATAATTCTGAAACTTTCAAGCCTGTCCACCAAGTCAGCTCGTACGGTGGTTTTCTTTCTACACAGAAAGAAGAAGAATCAGGTGTTCTGCCACATCCATTAAGGCTTAATACATTCCACATTCAGACAAGACCCAAGTGATCAAAGGCCTCGCTGTAGACCATAAAACAAATGCAAACCTTTTTCTGTCCTCATCCTGCGTTCTCCACCATCCATCTCATTTTTATGTTCCTCTCTCCCTTTCTGAAACCTGGTCGTTCCTTTGGCACCCTTTATTCCACGCGTGGCCCTGCTCTGGTCGGTGAGACCTTCAGCAGAGCTTGGCTTGCACCAGAAATTAGGGCAAGGTGATATTTTGGTGGCCCTCCGCTTTTGGGTGTCTGTACACGGAGTGGGACAACTCGCCCCAGCCAGCCCACCTCAGGCAACTGGCTGCGGGACAATTCACTAATTCAGTTCAATCACTTTAAATAGTTAAAACATTATATTAATTTTTGTCTTTAGCATCTTTAGCACTTTGGCTATTAATCTACCTCCCCAAAATTGTGTTTTTCCAATCCAAAGCTTTCTTTGATGATTCCAGGTACCTCCAACTAGTGCAATTCCAAACAACTGTTAGTTCTGTAAATATTTTATTTCTCCGCCTGTTTAAATTTCTTGCAGTTTGCCATAGAATTCCTCACATACGGTTTTCTACTGTAGGATCACTTGAATAACAAGGATACTCCCTTAGTATCAAGTAATTCTAATAGATAACAATCCTTCAACTTAACAGTCCTTTTTAGACATCGCTGTCAATGGGCAGAATTGCTTGCAGCCTTGGTCCAGCCACACCACCATGTCCGGATCTGCTTCCGTTGTTGTAAGGAGATGGTGCTCTTGAATTTATTTCAACATCAGCTCTTTGAGGCTATGGGAAGAGGAACCAGAAGGAAACCTAAGGAGCAAATGGCTAAAGAGAAAGAAAGAAAAAAAAGAAAAGTAGAATAGCTGAAATATTATCTATTATTATTATTATTATTATTATTATTATTATTATTATTATTATTATTATTAATTTAATTTCTATGCCGCCCTATTCCGGAGAACTCAGGGCGGCTCACAGCATAATAGAAATTACATACATATAAAAAACCCTTAAGTTAAAAAAAAACAAAAAACAAAAAACCAATCATTCCACGAACATACACTGGCTAGGGGCCAGATGTTAGCTGCCCCAGGCCTGCCGGCAAAAGTGTGTTTTAAGCAATTTACGAAAGGCGGAGAGGGTGGGGGCGACACGGATCTCCGGGGGAAGTTGGTTCCAGAGGGCCGGGGCCGCAACAGAGAAGGCTCTTCCCCTAGGCCCCGCCAGGCGACACTGTCTGGCTGACGGGACCTGGAGAAATATCTCAGGAGGAACTCAACCAGCAGCATTTTGATTGGTCAACTTATCCTCCAAAGCGCCGATGGAAACCAATCAAGGAGAGAAGCGACCTGGAACTAAGGAGAAACTTCCTGGCAGTGAGAACAATTAACCAGGGGAACAACCTGCCTCCAGAAGCGGTGAATGCTCCAACACTGGAAGTTTTCAAGAAGAGACTGGACAGCCACTTGTCTGAAATGTTATGGGTTCTCCTTTAGCGGGGGGCTGGACTAGAAGATCTCCAAGGTCCCTGTTATTCTGTTCTGTTCCGTTCAGGTGGGAAGAAGCTGAAGAAGTGTCCCTCGCCTGTTCTCTTCTGTGATCTTTCAAGGCATTTATGTCTCTCAAAAAGCACAACTGGAACCATAGTTGCATTCAGACAGTCTGGCAGTGGAATCGCCCACCTGGTAATGCCTTCCTGAGGATTAAGGACACAATGAGCCGCTGCTCCCCACATTTCAGTCTCCGTTTCATGTGGTGGAATCAGGGATTCTCCTCCTGCTCCGTTTCCCTCATCCCTGCTTAATTGAGACGGTTGTATATTTTTAAGCAGTGTCCCAATCACTACTTCGGGCTAAGCTTGGTAATGGAAACTATTACTGTGTCGTTTGTGGGGTTGGCGTTGTGGGGAAAAAGGGGCTACTGGAGAATTGGAGGGGCTTAAGCAAGACTTTGAAGGGTAGCCAGCATTCAGAGGAGTTTCTTTTGAAGACATGGAAAATTACAGTTCCGGCATAAACCACGGCGAAATTCATTGGAAATGATTACTTATCAGGAATGCTGACCGACAGGGAGCCGGCCGATTTAGCCGGTGACATTTCTGCCTCCTTGGAATGGAGGGGGCTGTCCGCACGGCTGCTGCTCCCTTTGGGGAACAGGATCTCCTTCCAGATGTTGCCCTGAGTGAGTTTGGCTCGGAGGGGTGGAGACCTGGTCCCGGCGGGAGGAGAGGCGAGGCTGAGGAGCAACGGCTGCTGTTCATTTGCGAGGCCCCGGGATGGAAGGAAGGAAGGAAGGAAGGAAGCGCCCTTTGTAAACAGACAATTATGTAACAGGGCTGATTGGGGCTTTGAACTCACAATTGTTGTCATATTTCTGCAAGCTGTTTGGCTGCCCAATTATAGGTGCAGAAGGGCCTAAGTGCCCCTGCTGGGGTGGGGTCTCCTCCTCCTCCTCCGCTCTGTGAACCGGTTTCTGGAAGGACTTTCTCCCTGCTCATCCCAGAGGTGCTTTTTTCAAGAGGCAACAGGGCTTCCTTTGTTCTTCCTTGAAGGCGTTTCGCTTCCCCTCCAGGAAGCTTTTTCGGTTCTGACCGAGGGCTGAAGGCGTCTGAAAAACGGAGGAAGCTTCTTGGATGAGCAGCGAAACGTCTTCGAGGAAAAACAAAGAGAGTCCACTTGCCTCTTGAAAACGCACCTCTGGGACCGCCGTGACCCGGAGGATGGAGGGTCTTCCGAGGCTTTCCCCTCGCTTGCTCTGGGGAACAGGCCCACCTGTCCTCCTGTCGCTTCCTTGCTTGCTCCCCTGTCCCGCCTGCCTGGGGTGGGCGGCCTTCCTGTTCGGCCCACCTCGGACCCGAGCGGGCTGCTTGATTGCGGCCCCCTTAGACTCCTTGAATGGCCAGTGTGTCTGCTGGGCTGCAGGACCAATTTGGCAAAGGACGGGAGAAAACTCCCCCGAGGAGAGGCAGGCCGGGCAACGGGGGTCCCAGCAGGATCTCTCCGCTATTCCCATGGCCACCTTGGCATTTTTATTAACAGCCTGATAATGGGATTGATAGGCTGTTTATCGGATCGGCAGATGGCCCAGAGCAGGACGAGGGAGCGGAACCGCGGCTGGACCTGGGCAGTTCGGAAGGCTGGAGGGGGAGAGGGAAGGCAGGGAGGGAGGAACGAACGCGAAGAACCGCATGTCCTCCACCACAATGGAGCCCCACGTCCCGGGGAGGTGGCAACTTCCGGCTTTCCTCCTTGTGTGCACAGCTGATCCTCAACTTACAACAGTTCATTTAGTGACCGTTTGAAGTTACAATGACACTGAACAAAGTGACTTAGGACCGTTTTTCACCCTTACGACCGTTGCAGCCTCCCCGTGATCACGTGATCAGAATTTGGACGCTTGACAACTGGTTCACATTTACGACGGCTTGCAGTCTCCCCGGGGATCACGTGATGCCCTTTCGTGACTTTCTGACAAGCAGAGTCAACGGGGGAAGTCTGATTCACTTTACGACCGGGTTACTGACTCACTTAGCAACCGGGGCAAGAAAACTCGCAAAACCTTTAACAAAGGTCTCACTTAGCAATGGAAATTTTGGGCTCAGTCACGGCCATAAGCCGAGGATGACCCGTGTTTGCCATCCCTCCCTCGCCCTCGACTCCGCCGTGAGCGAGCGGAGAGCAGGGCTCAGAGGCCCGGAGGCTCAGCCTGCCCTGGGGCTTTTGAGCCCTGCTCCGCTCGCTCCGGGTTGGGACCCACCGCCTCCAGATGGCGGGATGAGCGTCTTCGCTCCATCTGCAAATAGTTAATTACGAGTTTGCACAAGACGTTGTCGGGGGACATCTGGATTCGGTTTCACCATAAACAGAAGTAAATCTCGAAATATTTCTCTACATCCAATTTCACTTGTTGTGGATACTTGGCATATTTCGCAACCCACATCTTGGGCCGCTTGCGGAAGGTTCCGGCCCGACAGCCCTGTGACCATTTTTTAAAACGGTGCCCCGAAGGTTGGATAGGAGGGACTTTTTTTTTCCCCTTGTGCAAAACATAAAAGCCTTCTCTTCTTTTAAAAAATTGTAACCATATTTTCATTAAAATCAGTCGGAGCCCCAATAAACAATTGACAATGAAAATTGTTCCAAGCGCTTGCCGCAGTCTCCTTTCTGTATTTCTCCTCATTGTTTGAAGGGGGGGGGGAAGAAATGTCAAAATACGCTTCTTGGTTTAAATAAAGGAAAGTTCTATTAAATCAGAAGAATGCATGTGCACACAGCCACAGCCGCACACGCACACGGAGCCCTTTATTGCAATATAATTAAAACCTACTGTGTGCGTGAGCGCAAGGCTCTCTCTGCAGGGTGCCGGAATTCTTCAGCCGTGCTGTTAATCAGCGCCCCTCAGCTCCTGGTTTGCCCTGGTCCCTTTGGAGAAGGCAGCGGAAGGGGAGAGGCCTTCCTCCTGGGGGTCCTTCCATTTACACGCAGGCTGGTGCCCGTATTTGCCTGCCGGTGTGGGAACGTGTGCCTGCCCTCACGGCTTCCATGCATGCCCTGGGTCAAGTGTCCGATGCTCTGGAAGAGGCCCTTGGCTTTCAAAGGAGCCCTTCCGTTATGTGGAAGGAATGGGAGGGGGAGGGGGGGTCTCAATGCTCCTGGCCAGAAGCTTTGCTCACCGTCGGTCCATGGAGCTTCTCCCTCATCCAGGTTATGGTGCTGGTCCCAACGGTGCTGTTTTCCAAAAGGGAACTGGACTTTCCCTTTGGAAACATTTTGCTTCTCATCGAAGGAGCTTCCTCGGTTCAGCCTCCATCTCTTTTTGGCCTGGAAGGTCCATGAAGAACCCTTGGACGTGCTGCTGACCTGCAGTCGGGTCAGCTTCCTAAAACACTTCCTTGCGTAGAGACTGTGAGCTTCTCTTACCCAGACGCCTTCACCTGAGGTCCGTCTCAAAGTCCTGCAGAGACGGGAAGGCAGGTGATGCTTTGAGTAATGAAGGCCAGGGCTCCCGGATGCTCCGACCGCACCGTGTGGCCACCCGGGCCGGTGGGCCAGGCGAAGCGAGCGAGCGACAGTGGCCCTCTGGCTCTGCACATGGAGGTGGCCAGTGGCCTGCAGAAGGGCTCCGACAGCCTGCTCTCTTCCCTGGGGCCCCGACAGCTGCTCTCCCTTCCCGAAAGGGCTCACGAGCAAAACAATTCCTTGGCAGAGTCTTCTGAGCCATCCGGGCGGTTTCCCCCTGGCCATGTGGCAGCAGCTGCATTTCTTGGAGCAGCTTTTATGTGGCCAAGGTGTGCATTGCCAGCGCCTGCCCACACGCCTGGCTTGGGAAAGGCTACCCTGTCTGCTCTGAAATCTGGCGAGAAGAAGCCGCTTCCGTCTCACGAGGGCCTCTGGCCGAAACGCAGCTGGGTGGCCAAGTCAGCTGGACCGGTCCACTTCCTGTGCTTCAAGACACGCGAGAAGAACAAGAAGTGGAAAGAAGACCCTAACCCTCTTTCCCAAGACTGGGGGCTCGGAGGGATGCTCGGAAGAACCAGGAAGTTGTGGAAGAGCCACAATGTTCTGTTGTGAATCTCACTCCACCATGGAGAAAGAGGCTCTTCTTCTGCCTCGGGGTCTTTCTGGTGGACAGACAGACGGAGGGTGATTCCTTTATGGTCAAGCAATCTAATCAAGTAATTAGTAGCGCAGTGTTTCAAATGGTCAAAATTATGGAGAGTGCAAAATTCTAACGAGCAGAGAGCGGTCAGCTCCAGTGAATTTGGAGTCCAGCATGCTCTGACTCCAGCTGTGCCCCAGGAGGGGGGGCTGCAGGGGAACTAAAACCCCCGGACTCTTGTGCTATTGATGCCCCCTCCCCCACAATTGAAGCAGCCCTCTGCAGTCGGCACCCAGTGCCCACAGAGAGGGCGTGAGGCTTTGATATGGGATTGCGCCCTGCATTGGGACTCCTTCGGCATCTCCGTGCCTGCAGAGGCCCTCAGGCTGGAATTTAGCCCTATCCTGGCCCCCAAGACCTGGAGCCCCGGCCTGGTGCTGGGCTGTGGCTCTTTTGGAAGTGGGCCTTGTGAGCAGCAGGCGACCGTGCGCACAGCTCCATTTGCACGAGCGGCGAGCACTCATGTACGGGTGCATGAAGCAACACACGTGTGCACAAGTGCCTGCTGCCCACGCAACTGGAGCTGTGTGCAGGCGCCCACCCGCTGCTTGCACAAAACCATTTCCTCTTCCCTCCGCCCCCCCCCTGGCCGAGTCTGGGAACCACTAGCCTAAAAGACACCGTCCTCCTTCTTGGGTGTTCTTGGTAGGGAAGGTTCCTCTGCCTCTGCTTCCCTTCTGGCTGCCGTGAAGGTCAGCTGTGTGAAATGGAGAGAATGTTGAAAAAGATAAACAAGAGTTAAGGGCAGCCTCTGCCAGTCAGGTCTGCCTCGCTGTTTTCGGGGATCCTCCCGCCTGCCCTCCTCAAGGGCTCTTTGTCTGGCGCCCATTTCCGCCTTCAGAAGAGGAGGCCTGGTTTCCAGCACCTGGCCCAGGCGCTTCAGCCTGCGTTTCCCAGGGCAGGTTCCCACGAGAGCAGCCTCCGAAGCGGAGCCAGACCCCGGCGCAAGACATGCGACTGGCACGCACTGAGCAGCAGGAGACGTGACTCTGCGCAGCTTTGACGGAGCTGCTCCTGAGGTCCTTTTTGCTGATCCAGGTGCAGAAGGCTCTGGGAACGGGGCTGGCGGGATGGAGCTGCTGGGTTAATTGACTTAGGTCAGAATTTATACAGCAGCCGCCTGTCTCCTCCAGGAGCTCTTGTTCTCGGGATTTTCAGGCCTCCCAGCGAAGTTTTCAAGGTTCGCCCAGGTAAATGAGGAGCGTGGCCAGAGTCTCCCAGGGCTTCTGCTTCCCACTTTCTCTGCAGAGCCAGTCGGGGACTCAAGTTTGACATCTGTGAAGTTTGAGAGCCTATTTGATAGATCCCTCTGTCAGTCTCTTAACTTTTCGCTCCTTCCTTCCTCCGTCCATCCATTGTATTTCGAAACCGCCTCTCTCCCTCACATTGTAGAGCTGACCTTTATAAGACCGAAATGCACTTTGGGGAAACGGAGTGTGGCTTTGTAGCTGGTGGGTGGGTGGCATGTATTCCTGTTTCACTTTTAGGGGCTCACAGGATCACACAGTTTGATGGTCCCTCCACCGGGAGAGCCCTTGGAGGATCTCTGGCGAAGGGTCTCCCCCTTGACCTCTCCAGGGGATGAGAGGAGGAGGAGCAGGGCTGCCTTCTGGGAGGGGGGGCTGCCTGGGAAAGGGGCTTTGACCCCGTGAAACGGAGCAGAGAGTGGAAGGAACTTGCAATGGAGCTGCTCATGTCTATCCCACTCCCCCCCTACCAGGAGTGCCAGGGGTGTCCCTGGCCTTTTCTTCCCTGCTTTAAACCCCTGCCTTCCCCCCCCCCAGCAACCCTGTGGGCAGGTGAGGCTGAGAGGGAATTGCCCAGGCAGCCTCTGGCCTAGCCCACCCACTCCCGGTCCCGGGTTTTAGCCCACCCCGTGAACATTTCACTTTCTTGAAGCTCTTCCTCTCTCTGCCGTCTTTGTTTTGCAAAGACTGGCCATGCTTTTGCCCTCTGAGGCGGCAGGACTCTTGTTGACCCAAACAGCTTTTAGGCGGCTGATGAGCCTGTGCCGATAGTTCACCCCGTCTCCTCTTGGGAGGGAGGAATTGTTGCAACCATAACGGTCTCTCTGGCTCGGAACAGAGGGTCACCCCTCGGGGCGAGGGTTCTGCGAAATCGCATTTGTGAAAGAGGGTCTGGGGGTCGGCGGAGGTGCAAATGCAGGGGATGGGCTCCCAGGAGCATCCGGGCAGGGGGAGGGCCTGTGCCCGGAATGGGAGCCCAGTCCCACCTGCAGGGCCACGGAGGTTTGCACCGGCCGCTCCTGAGAGCCAGGGGGCTGTAGGGACGTTGAGCAGGGAAATTAGGATTCTGGAAAGGACTTGGAAAGCCGGCTTAGTTGCCCCTGAAGGAGAGTCTGGCTTTTGAAATATTTTAACTATAAAATGGGAAGCCTGTGGCTGGCCTCATTCGATACCCCAGGTGAAGAGAATGCAGGTTGTCCTCGACTTGCAGTAGTCCGTTTAGTGACCATTTGAACTTACAACGGCACTGAAAAAAGTGACTTACGACCATTTTTCACACTTACGACCGTCGCAGCATCCCCGTGGTCACGGGATCAACATTCAGACACTGGGCAACCCACTCCTGTTGATGATGGTCGCGCTGTCCGGGGGGGGGAGGTTTCCCGCGATCCTCCTTTTGTGACCTGAAGCCACTTAATGACTAATTTAACAACTGCAATGATTCATTTAACAGCTGTGGGGCAAAATTCACTTAACAAATGTCTCACTTTGCAACAGAGAGCTTGGGCTCAATCGTGACCGTAGGCCGAGGACGGCCGGTGTGCTTTCCTATTTTCCTTCTGGACGCTCCAGTGGAGCTAGGGAGGGTGCGCGAAGCCCCCGAATCCCTGCTCTGGCCACGCAGACCCTGGCCGGGAACGGCTGCGCCTGTGGAAAGGCTCCCCCGTGGGGGAGGAGGTGGGCGGCTCCCCTCCCCCCCCCCGGTGAACCTGCGCTTCGTTTTGGGGGTGGGAGGTGGGCCTCGCAGGGCCTGAGCATCCAGAAGCGGTGAATGCTCCAACCCTGGAGGTTTTTTTATAGAAGAGACTGGACAGCCATTTGTCCGAAATGGTATATAGTGTTTCCTGCCTGAGCAGGGGGTTGGACTAGATGACCTCTAAGGTCCCTTCCAACTTTGTTGTTGTTGTTGTTATTATTATTATTAGATGACCTCCAAGGTCCTATTCTATTCTATTCTATTCTATTCTATTCTATTCTATTCTATTCTATTCTATTCTATTCTACTCTACTCTACTCTACTCTACTCTACTCTACTCTACTCTACTCTACTCTACTCTACTCTACTCTACTCTACTCTACTCACCTCCAGAAGCGGTGGATGCTCCAACACTGGAAGTCTTTAAGAAGACTGGACAGCCATTTGTCCGAAATGGTCTAGGGTTTCCTGCCTGAGCAGGGGGTTGGACTAGATGACCTCTAAGGTCCCTTCCAACTTTGTTGTTATTATTATTATTATTATTATTATCTCCCGAGTGGCCTTGGAGGGGCGTGTCTGAGCCCCACTTGCCCCACAGCTGGGGAGGGTCTCCAGGGCCCTGAGCCCAAGCGGGGCCTCTGGACGGAAGAGCTGATTGGGGGGTCCTGAATTCTCAAGAGCTGTATTTTTGTTGTTATTTGGATAGCCCTATGAAAAAAGTAAGTACTACATGTGATCCCCCCCCCTTTTTAACATATGTGGCCCTATGCATAGTTTACCTTCATTCTGACAGTATCTAAAGATAAAGGTGATGTAGCAGAAGGGAAAAAAGACCTTCACCCAATTGGCTTTGCAGTCCTTTATTCCGCTGAAAAGCCGGCCCCTTCTTGGCTTTTGTTCCTGGGGGCTGCCCCCTTTGGCCCAAACACCCACCCTCGAGTCTGTCTCCCAGTCTCCGACATTGACCGGCAGGGTCTCTTCCCCCAGTCCTCCTTGCAGCGTTTTTCAAACTACCCGATGCTGCTTGAGGAGTTCCTTGCGTTTACAGCCTGTTTCAAATTAGCCGACCGCATCTTGATGTGATTTAGATCTGGGCTTTGACTTGGCCATCCTGGAATTCTCCCTTTCTCATCCTTTTCTGATGTTCTTTCTGGACAGCGAAGGTCTCCTCCCATCCTGGAGCTCTTCTCTAATGGCAACGGAGGGCAAGGGGTGAAAGTCCGGGTTCTAGGGGCTTCTCTCGGCCCCTTGCCTGCCCCTGACCTTGCTGGGATGACCCGGGCAAGGCAGCCATTGCTTGAAGTCGTCTCCACTTGTTCTAGAACGGGTCTTCAAACTTGGCCCTTTGATGACTTGCGGACTTCAACTCCCAGAATTCCTCAGCCAGGCACGCGGAGTGCTGGGCTGCATTAACAGAGGAGGAGAATCAAGATCATGTGAAGTATCAATACCACTTTACAATGCCTTGGTGAGGCCACACTTGGAATACGGCATCCAGTTTTGGTCACCACGATGTAAAAAAATGTTGAGACTCTGGAAAGAGTACATACAGAGAAGAGCAACAAAGATGATTAGGGGACTGGAGGCTAAAGCATATAAGGAAAGGCTGCTGGAATTGGGTTATGTCCAGTTTAACGAAGAGAAGGACGAGGGGTGATATGATAGCCATGTTCCACTATCTCAGGGGCTGCCCCAAAGAAGAGGGAGTCAAGCTATTCTCCAACGCGCCTGAAGGCAGGACCACAAGCAACAGATGGAAACTCATCAAGGAGAGAAGCAACCTGGAACTAAGGAGAAACTTCCTGACAGAACAATTAACCAGTGAGAACCACCTGCCTCCAGAAGCGGTGAATGCTCCAACACTGGAAGCTTTTAAGAACAGACTGGACAGCCATTTGTCCGAAATGGGATAGGGTTTCCTGCCTGAGCAGGGGGTTGGACTAGATGACCTCCATGGTCCCTTCCAACATTATCATCATCATCATCATCCGGTCTACAAACTCAGGAAAGGCAGCCCAGGCCCCGGTGCAAACAGCCGGGACTTGGTCCCAGCCCGGGGAACAAACTCTCCACTCCACCTCCCTGAGCAGAGCCCCGGACCTCAAGAGGATTTGCATGCAGCTTCTTCCCCTAGAATCTGCCTCCTCGTAGGGGGGTCCCGGGCCCCACCCCACATCCGGAGCCTTTTGAGCCTGGGGTGCTTGGCTGACGGGGAGCTCCTGCTGCCTGTCTTGCGGGACCCGAAGAGCAGCCCCCGCCTGCCCGGCCTGCGCTTGTTCCCGATTCGCTTTGCACACTTCTCAAAGGGGAGGGGACCCCACTTTCCCGCACCCCTGCTTCTCTTCTGCCAAAGACCCGGTTTGTGGCCCCCGCCTCCTCCGGCGGCTCTGCCAAAGAAGGTGGGGTGGATTTGCTGTGGGAATTCCTACTGATGAAAACCATCTGAATAAAGGAGGATATTTGTAGCCGAGGGTGGAAGTGAGGGGTCCCCGGGGCTCTCTGAGCTGGGCGGCTTCCTTGCAGAGGTTTCACTCCTTCGTCACTAGCAGTGACGACGTTGCCTGGTTTGGGTAATCAAATGTCTGCAGGAAAACAGCCGAGCTCGGAGAGCACCGCAGACCCCTCAAAGACCCCACCGTCCAGGAGGACCGGCGACCGGCGACCGCCGTCTGGCAGAGACCGAGGGACGTTTGTGTCCCCTTTGCATTCTTTCCCACCGGTTTACACCTTCCTTGTTTTACCCTTCAACCCACCGATGGTGGATTGCTTGGCTGCTCTTGATGCAAATGGCCCCCATGGCCTGCCCAGTGCCTAAACCAGGGGTAGGCCACCTTGGCTCTTTTATGACTGGTGGACTTCAACTCCCAGAATTCCTGAGCCAGCCACGCTGAGGGGAAAGGGAGAGGTTTCCAAGCTGAGTCAGGCTGACTCAGGAATTCTTGGAGTTGAAGTCCAGGAGTCATGAGGGGGGCCATAGTTCCCCCATGCTGGCCCAGGAATTCTGGGAGTTGAAGTCCTGTGCCAGCCATGCTGAGGGGAAAGGGAGAGGTTTCCAAGCTGAGCCGTGCTGGCTGAGGAATTCTGGGAGTTGAAGTCCGCCAGTCATAAAAGAGCCCAGGTTGCCAACCTCTGGCCTAGGCCGCTTTATGACTGGTGGACTTCAACTCCCAGAATTCCTGAGCCAGCATGGGGGAACTATGGCCCCCTCATGACTGGCGGACTTCAACTCCCAGAATTCCTGAGCCAGCACGGCTCAGCTTGGAAACCTCTCCCTTTCCCCTCAGCATGGCTGGCACAGGAATTCTGGGAGTTGAAGTCCACCAGTCATAAAAGAGCCCAGGTTGCCAACCTCTGGCCTAGGCCGCTTTATGACTGGTGGACTTCAACTCCCAGAATTCCTGTGCCAGCCATGCTGAGGGGAAAGGGAGAGGTTTCCAAGCTGAGCCGTACTGGCTGAGGAATTCTGGGAGTTGAAGTCCGCCAGTCATGAGGGGGCCATAGTTCCCCCATGCTGGCTGAGGAATTCTGGGAGTTGAAGTCCATGCGTCATAAAAGAGCCCAGGTTGCCTAGCCCTGGCCTGAACGGTCTCGGTATGGGTTTGGCCATGGGTTTGGTCACTCCATTAACTGCTCAGACATAATTTAGTTTTATTCGTAATTTTATTCATCACTCCTACTGTGTGTTTTTAAAACAATTCACTGCTCTGGTGTTTCATATTTTGATATCCATTTTATACGTCAGTTCTGTGAATTTCACGCAGTAGGCTGCATTTTGCTACGCCATACGAATATCTATTAAAAACAGATTAAAAGTTAACAAACCAAAGACATCAAAAGTGAACATGCAAAAGAGATTAAACTTAAGTAGCCTTGAGACCCCTCTGCCTTCTGAGTCGGGTCAAGGGAAATAAATGCTCCCACTTCTTTGTTGATGGGAAGCCAGGTTGCTGCCCTTGAGGGGAGGGTGCAAGGAGGTCCCTGCGGAAGCTGATCCAAGGCGGCTTCCTCCTCCTCCCCTTTCTTTTCTCCTTTCTCTTCCTCCTCCTCCTCCTCCTCCTCCTCCTCCTCCTCCCTCTTTCTCTCTTTCTCTCTTCCTCCTCCTCCTCCTCTTCCCTCTTTCTCTTCTCCTTCCTCCTCCTCCCCCTCCTCCTCTTCTCCTTTCTCTTCCTCCTCCCTCTTTCTCTTCTCCTTCCTCCTCCTCCCTTTCTTTCTCTCTTCCTCCTCCTCCCCTTTCTTTTCTCCTTTCTCTTCCTCCTCCTCCTCCTCCTCCTCCTCCTCCTCCCTCTTTCTCTCTTTCTCTCTTCCTCCTCCTCCTCCTCTTCCCTCTTTCTCTTCTCCTTCCTCCTCCTCCCCCTCCTCCTCTTCTCCTTTCTCTTCCTCCTCCCTCTTTCTCTTCTCCTTCCTCCTCCTCCCTTTCTTTCTCTCTTCCTCCTCCTCCCCTTTCTTTTCTCCTTTCTCTTCCTCCTCCTCCTCCTCCTCCTCCTCCTCCTCCCTCTTTCTCTCTTTCTCTCTTCCTCCTCCTCCTCCTCTTCCCTCTTTCTCTTCTCCTTCCTCCTCCTCCCCCTCCTCCTCTTCTCCTTTCTCTTCCTCCTCCCTCTTTCTCTTCTCCTTCCTCCTCCTCCCTTTCTTTCTCTCTTCCTCCTCCTCCCCTTTCTTTTCTCCTTTCTCTTCCTCCTCCTCCTCCTCCTCCTCCTCCCTCTTTCTCTCTTTCTCTCTTCCTCCTCCTCCTCCTCTTCCCTCTTTCTCTTCTCCTTCCTCCTCCTCCCCCTCCTCCTCTTCTCCCTTTCTCTTCCTCCTCCCTTTCTCTTCTCCTTCCTCCTCCTCCCTTTCTTTCTCTCTTCCTCCTCCTCCCCTTTCTTTTCTCCTTTCTCTTCTTCCTCCTCCTCCCTCTTTCTTTCCTCTCTTCCTCCTCCTCCCTCTTTCTCTTCTCCTTTCTCCTCCTCCTCCTCCTCCTCCCTCTTTCTCTCTTCCTCCTCCCTTTTTCTCTTCCCCTTTCTCCTCCTCCTCCTCCTCCTCCTCCTCCTCCTCCTCCCTTTTTCTCTTCCCCTTTCTCCTCCTCCTCCTCCTCCTCCTCCTCCTCCTCCTCCCCACCACCAGTGTTAATGTGGCCACTCTGGCATCCCTGCTGCATCTGCATTACTGCTTTTCTTGCTGCTGTTGTTTAGTGGATCACTGCGGTTATTAAGTCGGTAACACGGCCATTAAGTGAACCTGCCTCCCCATGGACTTTGCCTGTCAGCAGATCGCAAAAGGGGATCACGTGACCCCCCCTCCGGGACGCGGCAGCCGTCGTAAGTGGGAACCAGCTGTCAAGCGTTTGAATGTCCATCACGTGAACGTGGGGATGCTGCAATGGCCGTAAGTGTGAAAAACGGTCACAAGTTGCCTTTTTTTGCAACTTCGGTCACTAAGTGAACCGTCGTAAGTCGAGGACGGCCTGCAGTTGCCGGCTTATGTCAGGTACCTTGGAAGGACTTGGAGAAGGGCGAGGCTGGCCCTTCTCTTCCTCCCTGATGCAAACGGGCTGATTCCCCCCCACCCCCACACACACTCGTTGTTTACTTAAGCCTTCAGCCAGAAGCTCTGTCGGTAGGTTGAGTTTACACCTTGCAGTAATTGGACCCCTCTTATCTGATTTGGGGGGGGGTGGATTTTATGGCTTTCCAGCCTGCCTCTGGCAGGGGCCCAGCCTGCCTGTCACTCCCACTTAGCCTCCCTCCCTTCCCTGCCCTGCCCGCCTGCTCCTCTCCTCTCCGCAATGTGGTTTTAAGGGCTGTGGCGTTCTTGGGGGGGGGGGCGCATTGGGAGACCACGTCTCAGCCTCCCGTGTCTCAGCCCATTAGGGGGGTCCATAAAACAACTCTGGCGGGGGGGGGAGGCCTCAGGAGCTGATCGAAGCCCCCCACCCGGGGAGGGGCTCCTGGCCCCCTTCGGGCGCAATGAATGCTCCGCTTTGGGGGCTGCTCAGCTTTTCTCTCCCGGCTCCCCTCCAGGAAGGAGGCCATGCGCTTCCCGGGCTCAGGGACACCCCCTCCCCGTGGGGGAGTCTGGCGTTGGCTCACCCTCAGCCCCCCCCCAGGCCAGCCAGCTTTCTTTCTTCCGGGGAGGGGTGGAGGGGAAGCCGGCAGGGTCCGCAGGAGGGACCAGCGCTCACCCAGCCTTAACAACCATGTTGCTAACTGAACAACCGCAGTGATTCACTTAATGGCAGAGGCAAGGAAGGTCGTGAAACGGGGCAAAGCTCCCTTGACAAACGTCTCGCGTCACAGGAGGAACTTGGGGTTCAGTTGTGGCCGTAAGTGGAGGACTAGCCTGTACCAGAAGGCTCACCTAAGCCAGGCCGGTCTCAGCTGAGGAGCCAGACAGGGAGTATCCCCAGATCCATCATCCTTGGTGAGCCGATGGGAGAGTCCCAGGCCAGACCGGTCATCACCCGGGGGAACAAGGCCTGGCCGCTGCAAGTCCCCAGGAAGGGTCCCAAACCCAGAGAGAAATCCCACACCTGAGCCTCCCTCTGGGGGGTGGGGCGGGCTTGCCCCGGAGAAGCTGGACCTGTCAGGAGGGGGGGCTTCCTTCTCCAAAGTGGGCTTGACCCCCGAGCTAGTCTGGACCGGTCAGGAGGGGGGGGGCTTCCTTCTCCAAAGTGGGCTTGACCCCCAAGCTAGTCTGGGAGGGTAGAGCAGGAAGTACGTGGCCAAGCTCCCTGGCTGCTCTGGGCCAGCCTGGAAGCAGAGAGCCGCCCCCTCCCCACTCTCTTTAAGGGGGGGGCAAAGAGGGGGGGCACCGGGATTGATGGCTTGGGGTGAGCCAGGTGCCGTGCGCTTCCTCCTGAAAATGGGGGAGGGGGGGCAATCCTTCCGGATTGAATGTGACTGAAGAAGCCCCTTGACTCCTCTCCCCAATCTAACCCTGGCCACTTCAAGACTGGTGGTCTTCAACTCCCAGCTGGCTGGGGAATTCTGGGAGTTGAAGTCCACCAGTCTTAAAGTGGCCAGGGTTGGAGACCCCCCCCCACTGCAGTGGGGCCACAAAGAGATCCCTCAGACTGGGGGGGGGCTTCTGAGGGATGGCTCCAAAGGGCAGGTAATAACCCGGCCTGAGCTTCCCGCCCGCTTGTGTCCTAGGCCCAGCAGCAGAGGGACCTGGACGGCCTGGTGGGGCAGCCCTTGAGAGTCGGGGGCCGAAGGTGCAGGAGAGAGGCTGGCGCAAACTCCGGGCTGGAGGTCAAGAGCCCCACTCCGATCTCCGAGCAGGATTCCGGGATCCTGGATGTGGAAGAGGAGGAAGAGGAGGAGGACGAAGAGGCAAGTCTGCGGTGGAGGGATTTATTTATTTATTTATTTATTTTTTATGCTGCTCCTCTCCAAGGACTCGGAGCGGCTAACAACATAAACAAAAACAACATCTCAGCATTTCAAAAATCTAAAACCAAATCTAAAAAGCATTTAAAAAGACCCCCAAACACATTCATCATTCACACACAATCACAGTCATCCCCAGGATTGGCCCGGCTGGCCCTGGAAACGGCCAGGAGGGAAGGCGGGTGGGGGGCTCTGAGGGAGGCAGCTGATCTGCATTCGGTTTTGCATCTGCTGGAGACGGAGGTGAGGTGAGAGTTGGTTGCCACTGCAAGAACTGCTGTCCTTGGGGGTCTTCCCGAGAGCCAGGTGGGCCTCTGGGCCTTTCCCGGGCCTCTCTCACCGCCCACCCAAGGCGTTTTGCTCACAGAGGAGGAAGCCAACCTCAACCTCACAGCCACTCATTTAGTGACCATTTGGAGTCACAAGGGCACTGAACAGAGTGACGTAGGACCTTCGCAGCATCCCCGTGGTCACGTGATCAGAATTTGGGTGCTTGTATGCAACTGGCCTGTGTTTGTGACGGTCGCCACGTCCCGGGGTGCGTGTGTGTGTCACGGGATCCCCTTTTGCAATCTTGTGACAAACATTATGGGGAAGCCAGGTTCACGTAACGACCACATGACTAACTTAACAACTGTAGTCGTTCACTTAACCCAGGGGTCTTCAGACTCGGCCCTTTTATGACTTGTGGACGTCAACTCCCAGAATTGGCCCTTCAAAAGCCCCTGTTTTACCTGGGTTATTTCTTTAGTTCCAGCTGCTCCCTTCTCTTCGATCCTCCTCCCAAAGCAGCCTCTGTGTTCCCTCCCTGCTTTGATTGACAGGTGTCCCTGTTATATGTCACCCCAGGTGCCTGGTGCTCAGGATTTGGTGGACTTCTCCCCCGTTTACCGCTGCTTCCACATCTACTCCGTGTTGGTAAGTGGCTGCCCCTTCGTTTGTTTCCACTCTGGCATCGTGGAACAATCGTTCTTCCCTGGTAACATCTCTAAGAAAGACCTCATTGGATTTGAGCGATGGATGGGGGCCAAGGCCAGAAGCGGTCGGGTAGCTGGGAGGCAGCCAAGCTTTGGCGCTGAGCGATAGGCATCCCCTGCAGGCTGCAGACCTGGGCAGGATGGCAGCACTGTGAGGGCAGCGTGAATCGGGAAAAGAGACTCCTCGGAAATATTCTGATTTCTTTCCAGCTCCATTGCAGGGGCTGTGGCAATGGCTGGGCTGCCTTTCTGGAAAGCCTCCTCGTGTTGGTTGGTTGTCTCATCTTATTGCCATTCTTGTGCGACCTGCTCCCACTAGGGCAGGGGTAGGCCACCTTGGCTCTTTTACGACTCGTGGACTTCAACTCCCAGAATATACTGAGCCAGCCTGGCTCAGCTTGGAAGCCTCTTCCTTTCCCCTCAGCATGGCTGGCTCATGAATTCTGGGAGTTGAAGTCCAGAAGTCGTAAAAGAGCCAAGGTGGCCTACCTCTGGCCTAGGCCTAGGCCGCTTTATGACTCGTGGACTTCAACTCCCAGAGTTCCTCAGCCAGCGTGGCTCAGCTTGGAAACCTCTTCCTTTCCCCTCAGTATGGCTGGCTCAGGAATTCTGGGAGTTGAAGTCCACAAGTCGTAAAAGAGCCAAGGTTGCCCACCCCTGGTCTAGGGGCTCCTTGTCAGCAGAGCAAACTGCGGGCCAAACGCTTCTCGCCAAAGGGGTGCCAGGATGGCAGGAAAATAGGGCTGAAGAGTCAAAATGATCAGATCTAAAATAAGAATGGATATGTCGATACACGTGACGAAGGATGTGAAAACACACGACGGTGGAGCCTTGGTAGGTAACACCACCTTAACGCAGCCCCATCTTGCCGGCTGATTGTCTGCGAGAAGGCTGGTCTTTGTGGCCAGCCGGAGCAAAGGGCTTCGTCCTCTCACCCCTGGAGGCGGCCGTTGTGCCTGTATTGTCGGATCAGTCCAGCCTAGTTATCAGCATGTGATTCCTGAGCAACGGGATCTGGTGAAGAGTGGCAGGGCTCCTGGACCAGGTCGTTGTGTCAGCTCTGCCACCGAATGAATCGACCCGTTTCCTGAGGCGACCCAACTCAGCGCACGGAACTGTAAGCTCCCCAGACAGAGTAGCTTCACACAACATTTCGAGATGGCAGAAATAAAGTTAAAGCTACTCCAGGTTTGCACGTTTTGTAAATGCATTTGCTGAGTCTGCCTAGTTTGGGTCAGGATGAAAGGCCTGCAAGGAGAGCACCAAGCTGAGAGAGCGCCAAGGAGCCCTCCGGCCACCCCAGGCTGCAAAGGTTCTCCTCTGTTGCTGAGCCTCTCATCGGTCAATACGTTGTGTGAATGTGGCTGGACTGACCACTGGGTGAGGTGGGGGGGAGAGGAATTGCCCCAGCAGGAATATCTGGCCACCCTCCCCGCTCCTGGGATCGGCTGGGTCTCCCCTCCCCTCCCCTCCTCACCCAGGAGAGCAACTGGATTGCTGTTCCTCTGGAAGAGATCGGTCCATTTCCTTCACCTGCCCCACGGCAGGTCAGTTAAAGGTGCCCCATTGGTTCTACAGCAGCAGGGGAACATAGGTTCTGTGGTGGAGAAGAGAGCCACCCTTTCCTTCAGGTGGCCTGAGCGGTCCAGCTGCCCCTTTCGGGCCTTAAGACGGTCTCTTTCGTGACACGAAAGAGGCTGTGTGTGTGTGGAAGGGCCTTTGAGGAATTACGGTGCAGGGACGGGCTTTCCACTAGAGGCCCGTCCTCTCCCCCCCCCCCCGTTGACCTCGGAGGGACCCAGGGAAAGGCCGAGCAGGACGGGTCAGGGCCACGGTGGCCGCGGTCAAGCCAGCACCGGAAAGCATGTTCTCATCAGCCAGGCCAGGCCGAAGGGTCGGAGCGCAAGGGCTGCCGAAAGGCGACTGGGCCTCCCTGACAATGGCCTTATCATCCATGGGGGCCCGGCTGCCCTGCAAAAGCCTCCCTGGGCGCATGTAAACACTCCGGGCTTCGGCATTGTTAGTGAGGCCGACCTTCCTGTCACCTCGTTTTTATGGCTGAGCCGCTGAGAAGTTCCCAATGGATTAGTGGAAATCCTGCTTCGCTCTGCCAGCCCTGCTTATCGGGCAGCCGGGGCCGGGTCATGGCCGGAGCATCTGTGGGGCCTTCCTCCTCCTGCCCCAGGCGGTCAGGAGGGCAGAGGCTCTCTAGGAAGCCCTGGACTGTGGCAAGAGGTCAGGCAGTCAGCGGAGCAGCCTCCCCTCCCTCCCTGCTGGAGGATCAGCTCCTGGCAGAGGGAGCCCTGGGAGGAGGAGGAGGAGGAGGAGGCAGGCAGAAAAGGAGGAGGGGGAGGAGGAGGAGGAGAAAGGAGGAAGAGGAAGAGAAAGGAGGAGGAGGAGGTGGAGGAGGAAGAGAAAGGAGGAGGAAGAGAAAGGAGGAGGAAGAGGAGAAAGGAGGAGGAAGAGAAAGGAGGAGGAAGAGGAGGAGGAGGAGGAAGAGAAAGGAGGAGGAGGAGAAAGGAGGAGGAAGAAGAGGAGGAGGAGGAGAAAGGAGGAGGAAGAAGAGGAGGAGGAAGAGAAAGGAGGAGGAGGAGGAGGAAGAGAAAGGAGGAGGAGGAGGAGGAAGAGAAGGGAGGAGGAGGAGGAAGAGAAAGAGGAGGAGGAGGAGGAGGAGGAGGAAAAGAAAGAAGGAAGAGGAGGAGGAGGAAGAGGAGGAGGAGGAAGAAGAGAAAGGAGGAGGAGGAGGAAGAGAAAGGAGGAGGAGGAGGAGGAAGAGAAAGGAGGAGGAGGAAGAGAAGGGAGGAGGAGGAGGAAGAGAAAGAGGAGGAGGAGGAGAAGGAGGAGGAGGAAAAGAAAGAAGGAAGAGGAGGAGGAGGAAGAAGAGAAAGGAGGAGGAGGAGGAAGAGGAGGAGGAGGAGGAAGAGAAAGGAGGAGGAGGAGAAAGGAGGAGGAAGAAGAGGAGGAGGAGGAGAAAGGAGGAGGAAGAAGAGGAGGAGGAAGAGAAAGGAGGAGGAGGAGGAGGAAGAGAAAGGAGGAGGAGGAGGAAGAGAAGGGAGGAGGAGGAGGAAGAGAAAGAGGAGGAGGAGGAGGAGGAGGAAAAGAAAGAAGGAAGAGGAGGAGGAGGAAGAGGAGGAGGAGGAAGAAGAGAAAGGAGGAGGAGGAGGAAGAGAAAGGAGGAGGAGGAGGAGGAAGAGAAAGGAGGAGGAGGAAGAGAAGGGAGGAGGAGGAGGAAGAGAAAGAGGAGGAGGAGGAGAAGGAGGAGGAGGAAAAGAAAGAAGGAAGAGGAGGAGGAGGAAGAAGAGAAAGGAGGAGGAGGAGGAAGAGAAAGGAGGAGGAGGAGGAGGAAGAGAAAGGAGGAGGAGGAGGAAGAGAAAGAGGAGGAGGAGGAGGAGGAAAAGAAAGAAGGAAGAGGAGGAGGAGGAAGAGGAGGAGGAGGAAGAAGAGAAAGGAGGAGGAGGAGGAAGAGAAAGAGAAAGGAGGAGGAGGAGGAGGAAGAGAAAGGAGGAGGAGGAGGAAGAGAAGGGAGGAGGAGGAGGAAGAGAAAGAGGAGGAGGAGGAGAAGGAGGAGGAGGAAAAGAAAGAAGGAAGAGGAGGAGGAGGAAGAAGAGAAAGGAGGAGGAGGAGGAAGAGAAAGGAGGAGGAGGAGGAAGAGAAAGGAGGAGGAGGAGGAAGAGAAAGAGGAGGAGGAGGAGGAGGAAAAGAAAGAAGGAAGAGGAGGAGGAGGAAGAGGAGGAGGAGGAAGAAGAGAAAGGAGGAGGAGGAAGAGAAAGAGAAAGGAGGAGGAGGAGGAGGAAGAGAAAGGAGGAGGAGGAGGAAGAGAAGGGAGGAGGAGGAGGAAGAGAAAGAGGAGGAGGAGGAGAAGGAGGAGGAGGAAAAGAAAGAAGGAAGAGGAGGAGGAGGAAGAAGAGAAAGGAGGAGGAGGAGGAAGAGAAAGGAGGAGGAGGAAGAGAAAGGAGGAGGAGGAGGAGGAAGAGAAGGGAGGAGGAGGAGGAAGAGAGAGAGGAGGAGGAGGAGGAGGAGGAGGAGGAAAAGAAAAGGAAGAGGAGGAGGAGGAGGAGGAAGAGAAAGGAGGAGGAGGAGGAAGAGAAAGGAGGAAGAGGAGGAGGAGGAGGAAGAGAAAGGAGGAGGAGGAGGAGGAAGAGAAAGGAGGAGGAGGAGGAGGAGGAAGAGAAGGGAGGAGGAGGAGGAGGAGAACCACGGGGCCCTTAGTGTTCTCTGAACTGGGTTATTTTCTTGCACACATGCAAGGACCCAACCCGGGAACTCCGTCAGTGCTAGAAGGCAGGAGGGTTTGCAGGTGGTGGGGAGGTGGTGGAGGAGGAGGAGGAGGAGGAGGAGGATGACAGCAGCAGCAACAACAACAGCAGCAACAACAAGTAGGACCGTCCCCGCTGGGGCCTCCTGCTAGGGCTGCTGTGGGTCCAGAGGAGTCCGGCCGCCCGCTCAGTGGGGCAGGGGCTCAATCTTCCCAGGAGGGTCAGGGCTGGGAAGTGGAGACCAGAGCTGACCATCTGGAACGGGCAGCTCCAGCAATGCAGGACTTTTAACTTGCCCTCCTGGCCTTCTGCCCCACGGGCAGCATCCGGCCTCTGCTGCTTGTTAGAAAGGGAGGGTTTTCCGGAAGGAAAGGCGGGTTTGCTTGCTTGTTTGTTTGTTTGTTTACCCACCCCTCCTGGGGATTGTAACAAGGGTGCCAGGCAGGCTGCTCAACAGCATTTATCCATCTCTCCCATAAAGACACCTAGAGGGGAAATTCTGCCTAAGCTCTAAGGCCGTGGTGCCCTCTCGGTGGGCACGCACACCGTCACCCCAGTCCTAAAGCCTCCAGCTGGGTTTTAGAAAACCTTTTCGCTTTAGGCCTCCATCGCCGAGTGCAAAAAAAAAAAGGTTCAATCAATCAGCCAATTTCAACTTCTGGGGGGGGGGAGAAAAGATCTTGCAAAGTTGGAATGGATTGATTGCACTTTTTAGTCCCACCCAGTCTGCCGTGACCACCGCAGCCACGCCCACCAGTGGGCCACACCCACCCCACGGGCCACGCCCACCCGGCACCCGACGATGCATAAGTGGGTTTGGGGTTGCAGTTTGGCCACTCGGACTCTCAAAGGGTCGCCACCACTGCTCTAAGGGCATCTGGATGGGTTTGATTCTTTTCTCTTCAGCAGGCCTAGCAGGTGAGTAAGGCAGGTGTATGCAGCGAGGGAAGAGGTCACCGAACAGGCGAATGTGTAGCAAAAGAGTCAGCAAATCCAAGCTCTGGATGAGATTGGAACCACGGAAAGAAATACAAGTTGACAGTTATCAGGCTTAAAATATAAATATTCTATTCTATATTTCGGGGAGCATTTTTTTCTAATACCTTTAAAATGTACTGTAAAAATAATTTGGATGCATCAGAAGCAAGCTGCCAAAGAGAGTTAAGTAGCCTCTTGAAGAAGTAGGTTCAGAGGATTGCAGGAAAGCCGAATCGGATTTGGGGGTCCCCCGGTGCCTTCGCTGCAGGGAGGGGCAGAGAGATGGCCCCTAGAGGGGGTTTCCAAGGAAAGAGCTTGCATGGAGATGAAGTAAATAAATGGTGGGCAATACAAACTTCTTGAGTACTAATAAATTGAAAACAAATGCTGTAGATCCCTTCCTGCAGATAACTCCGTGCATTATACAAAAAATTCTAAAAGCATTCAGCTGGGAAATGGTATTTTATGACAAAAATATATGACATGCTTTATTTCTAAGATCAGAGCCTATGCTGTAGGGCTGAAAAGTGAATTCAGGGCTTGTTCTGATTAAATTAGCAGTACTAGTTAAGGTACATTTACCAGGAATATAGAAGGAACAAGAAGAAGCCACATTAGATCTTGTCTTTTAAAGTTCTCCGAGGGTGTTAATAAACCAGGCGGGCAGGCTGAGAAGTCCTCACACCCTCTCCTCACCTGGACCTTTCAGATCGGAGGTCTTCAAACTTGGCCCTTTGATGACTTGTGGACTTCAACTCCCAGAATTCCTCAGCCAGGCACGCGTGCCTGGCTGAGGAATTCTGGGAGTTGAAGTCCACAAGTCATCAAAGGGCCAAGTTTGAAGACCCCTGGTCAAGATGGAGAGAGCCTTTTTGGTGGCCCCTCTCAAAAAGCTCCCCATGTGAGACTCAACCCCTGCTTCTTCTCTGTTGTGGACCAGGACCTTCTCAGGCCTTCCACAGAAGCCCCGAGCATTCTGGCTCCTGTGAAGGGCTGAGTCTCTCCTTGCCTTCATGGGGCTCCATTCAGACTGCAGCCAGCCTTTCTGTGGTGGTGGTGGGGTACCGAGTGGTAGTAACCACGCGTTGACCACTGGAAGGGGAAAGCCCTGAACATAGGAACATAGGATGAATGTTCCTTGGGAGGACCACCTTCTGTCTAATGCTTCGGACACGAAAGGAGGGGGCTTCCAGACGGTGGTGGTGGTGGTGGGGACTCCGGTTTCTATCAACCCCAGTCGGCACTGGGGGATCCCCCAAAAGACCCTGGTGGAAAGGGCTTCTGTCCATGCTGAGCTTCCGGGAAGTTATGCCAGGAGGCACGTCCCAAAGCCCGCAGGTCCAGCCAAGGGGGCGAATCTGGTGGGGCCGGTTCCTCCGGACAACGGGAGGCGGGAGAAGCAGGATTGCAGCTCAGCCCAGGATTTTTAACTTGAGAAGGTTCAAGCCTCAAGCAAGACGAGGCCCACCGCCCTCCTCTTGAGCCGTCCCAGGGCCTCTCCTTGGCGGTGGGGGGGGCAAGGGAGACCCTCGGTCCCCGGGAGGTGCTTGACCCCTTTCCCTCTTGGCAGGGAGCCCGCGACACCTTTGAGAGCTACTACCGGAAGCAGAGGAGGAAGCAGGCCCGGCTGGTTCTGCAGCCCCCCTCCAACATGGTGAGGTCTCAGAGGGTTTGGTTGGGGGGAGGGGTCTCACCTGGGCTGGATTTCTTGGTGTTTCCCCCCCCCAGCATGTCTTAAATCTTGTTCCCTTCCCCCCCCCTGTCTCCAGCATGAGACCCTCTCCGGCTACCGGAAGTACTTCAATCAGATTGTGGGGTGAGTGTCCTTCTTCTCCTGTTGGGTCTCGGCCCCTGCCAGGGCCCGGCCAAGGTCGTGCGGAAGGGGCCGTCCTCCAGTTGCAGCCCAAGTGGCCCTTTTTTACGACGGTTGCAGCAGCCATTGTGTGTGTGTGTGGGGGGGGCATGATCCCCTCTTGCGACTTTCTGACCAGCAAAGTCAACGGGGGGGGGGAAGATGGATTCACTTAACAGCCATGTGACTGACTTTACAGCCGCAGTGATTTGCTTAACAACCATGGCCAGGAAGGTCGTAAAATGGGACAAAACTGTTTCACTTAGCAACAGAAATTTCGGGTTCGTATATTGAGGACTCCCCGTAACTAAATGTTGTCAAGGAGCAGGCTTCTTTTGATGGTTTTTCTTTGCTCTCCTTCCCTTCCGTCGGGTCTGGCCAGTCCCTGCCGTTTTCCCGGTAAGGCTCTTCTTCAGAAGAGCTCGCCATTGCCTCCTTCCGAGGGCAGGGTGACGGGGGCTGGCCCAGGGTCGCCCAGCTGGCCTCGTGCCGAGCAGGACTAGAATTCAGGGCCTCCTGGCTTCCCGCCGGACCCCTTGACCACAGCACCCGGCTGCCTCTCTGCTCTTGCGAAGTGGAGGCAAATCCCTCTCGTGCAAGGGTGACACCTGGGGATTGCGAACACGTCCCTTGTCCTGTTGTCGGCAGCCCCGGGGGAGGGGTTTGCCTAGTCTACCACTTCCTGGAAGCCCCCCCTTCCCTCCCCCCCAGGACATTTGGACAGAAAACTCTGAATCCCATGGCCGGCTAGGGGATTCTGGGAGTTGAAGTCCACAGGTCTTAAATTTGGCCAGGTTGGGCACCCCTGCTCTGGGCGAAGACTTTGGACCGCCCTTCCTCCAGGTCCAGGGACGCCAGAGATGGGCTGAGCACATCAACTCCAGTTGGTCCCTTCAGATCAGACTGGTCATCCCCTTGTCCGAAATGCTCTAGGCCAGGGTTTCTCAACCTTGACCATTTTAAGGTGGAATTCTGGGAGTTGAAGTCCACATGCCTTAAAATGGTCAAGGTTGAGAAACACTGCTCTAGAGGGTCTCCTGCTTGAGCAGGAGGTTGGACTAGAAGACCTCCAGGGCCCCTCCCAGCTCTGCTCTGATTAACAGATCGATAGGCTCTCGCACAGCTCTCCTTCCTTCCTTCCTCTTAGCTTTTTTGTCATCGAAGACCACATTCTGCACACAAGCCAGGGCTTGGTGGACAGAGCCTACCTTGATGAACTCTGGGATATGGCCCTCTCCAAGACCATCGCTGCCCTCCGGACGCATTCGGTGAGTAGCGGTCACTTGGCTAGGTGGTCTGGGGTTCCCGCATTGTAAAAAAACCCAAGTTGTACTTTTGGGTTCCTTTGCCTGAAACTCCAGTTCTGCTATCTGGGATCTAGATCTGACACAGATGTTCTGCTTTGCAGCTCTTAACGTGCAAACGTGCGTAGTCATTTTTTTCATCGCATTTTTTCAAAATGGACCTGAGCATTATTTTGATATAGATAGCGATGCTACTTTAGCGCTGATGATGTTACTTTGTTGGGTCAGGAAACGTCTGCAAGGAAAGCACCCAGCTCAGAGAGCACCAAGGACCCCACAGTCGTCCTCCTCCTCCTTCTCCTCCTCCACCACCACCACCACCACCACCACCTCCTCCTCCTCCTCCTCCTCCTCCTCCTCCTCTCCACACACCCCACTCCCTTCTAGCACTGGTGATGTTCCCTAGTTTGGTAATTAAATGTCTGTATGCAAACAGCCAAGCTCAGAGAGGACCAAGGACCCCACAATGGCACCTTCTTTTAACAAGCTGATTTGAGCTAAGTTAAGTTTTAGGTGGTTTGATTTGGGTGATTTTCTTTTTTGCAACCAATCACCTTGTGGAACTGCAAGTTCAAAATATATTAGGGTTCCTCACTGCCCTCCTCCGAGTCCCTGAAAGATGCGGGCCTGCAGGAATGCCGCCAGTGAGCCCTTCCTCCGTTCCTTCTTTTGCAGTCCTATTGCTCAGACCCAGACCTGGTGCTGGATCTGAAAAACCTCATTGTGCTTTTTGCTGACACTCTCCAGGTAAGGAGCCGCCTCGCCCCGTCCCCCATCCCCAGCGCCCCTCCAGGCACGGCCTGGGAATCAGACAGCCCCTTCCTTCCCCATGGAGGCCCTGAAGGCCGGGCTCACTCCTCCCCAAAGACATGCTTGTCTGAGCACCATCACAGAGTCCCCGGGGCTGGGCAGGGGTCTGCCATCCTCCCCAGGGCCCCTGAAGCCCCCGTGTCTCTCTGCCAGGGCTACGGCTTCCCGGTCAACCAGCTCTTTGACCTGCTTCTGGAGATCCAGGACCAGTACAGTGAGACGCTGCTGAAGAAATGGGCAGGAGCCTTCAGGTGAGGCCCTCCTTGGGTGGATTGGGCCCCTGGCTCACACTGGCGGCATTCCTGCACCAGAAGGGCAGATTTCCAGGCTGCACCACGGACGATCGAACGGTAGAACTCAAAGGGGTAATTTAAAAATGAGAAGAGACAGTGGCACCCAGCAGAGTTAGGGCAGGAGCAGCAGAGGACGAGGGGACCCCCTCAGCCTGGTCTGGAAAGCCCCGGGGGCCCTTCCACGGCCGGGCCCTCGGCCCCCCTGCCCGGCCTCTGCCTTGTTACCCGGCCCTGGAGCCATTTCATTTTTGCGTACAAACATATCCACTGGGTTGTTTGGAGGAGGCCAGCCGGGTTTTGTGCACAGGCGGCGCCAAAGCTCTTCTCTGTTTCTCAGAAATATTCTGGATTTGGATAACTACAGCCCCATCTCGGTGGCCAACGAAGAGCAGTACGAGAAGACGGTGGGGCAGTTCCCATTCCACGATGCGGAGCTGGAGAAGGTGAGGCGTGAGGGAAGGTGGGTGCTGAAATCTGGGGATTCCCCTGAAGCACTGAGGCCGCCTCCTCTCCACCTTCGGAATATTTCTCCACAGCCAGAGGCCGAGGAGATTCCTCCGCTCCAGAGCCCCTCAGGGTTGGCTCTGTGAGGACGGTTTGGATGACCTCGAGCAGTGCTTCCAGCCTTGGCAGCCCTCAAAAGAGGAGACCTTGGTGGTGCTGGGGGGGGGTTGTTGTCCCTGGGAGGGGCAGAGGGCCACGATGGAAAGCCGGCTATTGGTTTATAGTCATGACCACTGTGGAGGCTGGAGATAAAGTCAGAATAGCTGGAAGGGACCCTGGAGGTTTTCCAATTCAACCCTTGCCCATGGCAGGAGACCCTATACCAGGGGTGGGGAAACCTCGGCTCTTTGATGACTGGTGGACTTCAACTCCCAGAATTCCTGAGCCAGAATGGGGGAACTATGGCCCCTTCATGACTGGTGGACTCCAACTCCCAGAATTCCTGAACCAGCCACGCTGAGGGGAAAGGGAGAGGTTTCCATGCTGAGCCAGGCTGGCTCAGGAATTCTGGGAGTTGGAGCCCACCAGTCATAAAGCGGCCTAGGCCAGAGGTAGGCAACCTGGGCTCTTTGATGACTGGTGGACTTCAACTCCCAGAATTCCTGAGCCAGCCTGGATTAAATCTGGGGGTTGGCAAATGGGGAGGGCAGTCCAGGAGTGACCATGGAAGTCCCTTCCCCCCCCCCCCGGTGCTCCTGTGGGAAGAAGGCGGAGGAGGCCCGTGGCCAGGAGGAGAGAAAGGAGTTTGGGGTGGGGGGCAAGCAGAGCCCCAGCAGAGTGAGCAACCTGGCCGGGGAGGGGGCGACGTCCGCTCGGGCTGTCTTGCTGACCCATCTTCCCCCCCCCTCCATTTTGCAGCAGCCGTTCCCCAGGAAGTTCCCCTTTTCCGAACTGGTGCCTCGGGTTTATAACCAGATCAAGGAGTTTATCTACGCCTGCCTGAAGTTCTCCGAAGACCTTCATCTGAGGTAGGGGCACCAGAAGGCCTCCCCCTCCCCCCGGGTGATTCCCAAAGCTTTTCCAAGGGTCTCTTCTTCTCCTGCACCTCCTGGGGAAGACGGTGGGGGGGGGGTATTTGGATGGCAGGGGCGGAGGTTATCGATGCCAATGGGTCGGTTCTTCCAGAGTCCAGGGCTAGGCCACCTCGGCTCTTCTGTGACCCATGGACTTCAACTCCCAGAGTTCCTGAGCCAGCTCTTCCGGACGGTCCCTGGATGGGGTGGAGAGCCACCCGGTCCAGTCTGAAGAAGAGGAAAAAAGAGACTCCAAAGAACAGCTGCTTAGGAGAGCAACCCGAAGCCACTACCAAAGTCATAACAGTCGAAAAGAAATAAATGAAGTGATGGAGCAGGAACTCTGTGTGTGTGTGTGTGTGTGTGTGTGTGTGTGTGTGTGTGTGTGTGTGTGTGTGTGTGTGTGTGTGCCAGTGCCGCCTCTTCAAGGGCAGTGGGGCAGCCAGGACGTTTCCCCTTCGTGTGGGCCTCCACATCTTCACCAGAACCTTTGGGGAACCCCCCCCCGCCTTGAAACAAGCCTGTTGTCAGCAGGGTGCCTGCAAGCATCACAGCACCCTCCCCCAGTGGAACCCGTGGGAGCCCCCAGTGAAATGAAACTGATCCGTTAAGAATTGAGAATTGGGGCAACCCTTTCATGGCTGCAGCAGCGGCACCCCGGTCACTTCCTCCTCCTGAGAGGAAGGGAGGTTTTGGGGTGCCCCCTGGAGAGGCGGCATGCCAGGCTGAGTGCCCAGCCCTCCCTTTCCCCCACCCCCTTTTTTGGGGCCTTCCAGTCAGCTTTGACTCCCAGAGGCTGCCTGGACGTATCTAGGCCAGCTTCTCGGCAGTGTTTGGGGGAAAGGTCTCCTGCCGCTGCCCACAAGCGTTGGCCAAAGGCCGGGGCAGAGGCTGGTGTGGGTCCTCCACCCAGAACTAAGTACGCACAGCCCTGGCCCCCGTCACGGTTGCCTTTGCCGGGGGGGGCTGTGGGTGGGGGAGTTGGTGGGGGTCCATTATTGCAACACTTCCTGCTTGAATTCTCCATCCCGCGGGTTTATTTTTCATTTAATTAATAATTAGAACAATTTCCAGGCGTCCTGTGATTAATTAACCTTATCCTGGCAGTTGACTTTTTAAAAAATTGCCAGTATATGATTTTTAAAATCCAGAATGCAAGTAGTCCTCTACTTATGACCACAGCTGAGCCCCAAACCTCTGTTGCTAAGTGAGTGTTAAGGGAGTTTTTGTCCCATTTTCCACCTTTCTTGCCATTGTTGTGAAGGGAGTTGTTTGTTGCGGTTGTTCAGTTGGCCACACGGTTGTCAAAGCGAATCTGGCTTCCCCCACGGATTTTGTTGGTCAGCAGGTCACAAATGGGGGTCATGTGACCCCCTCCTCCAGGGACACTGTGACCGTCATAAATAGGAACCAGCTGCTGAGCAGCTGAATTTTGATCAGGTGACCCTGGGGATGCTGCAACGGTCGTAAGTGTGAAAAAACGGTCACGAGTCCCTTTTTTCAAGGCCACTGTAACTTTGAACGGTTGCTAAATGAACCGTCGTAAGTCGAGGGCAGCCTGTACTGTTCAAAATAGTTGAAACCATCGACTGAATGAGGACAAAAGGAGACAGAGCCGGTTATTTCTACATCATTTTTCCATCGACCTTCCTATGTGGGCTCGTATTGATCGGGCCCTGAGCCGAGTGTCCACCCTCCCTCATCCAGTTGTTTGTGACCCACACCTGCTGTCCACCCTGACACACAACACAGCTCAAGGAGCTACAGGCCATTGCCAAGATCGGAGGGTCTGTCTCCGGGTCGCCCGTCTCAAGAAAGGCCTCCTGACTTCCACGCTCTGAAACCATCATTTGAAGCTAATGCCTTTCCCTGCTTGAGCAGGGGGCTGGACTAGAAGATCTCCAAGGTCCTTTCCAGCTGCTATTCTGTTCTGTTCTGTTCTGTTTTGTTCCGTTCCGTTCCACTCCGTTCTGTTCCATTCCATTCCATTCTATTCTATTCTATTCTATTCTATTCTATTCTATTCTATTCTATTCTATTCTATTCTATTCTATTCTATTCTATTCTATTCTATTCTATTCTATTCTATTCTATTGTAGGTGTCGGCTGAGTTGGCTTCGCTCTTCCTTGGAACCTCTTGGCTGATGGTTTTGTTTGCACTTAGCGACCACTCAGTCAGTTAATCAATCAATCAGTCAGTCACTCAACTGATCAATAATTCTGTCTGCCTTTCAGCTCCACGGAGGTGGACGACATGATTCGGAAATCGACTAACTTGCTGTTGACTCGAACCCTGAGCAACTGTTTGCAGAACGTCATTCGGAGGAAGAACGTCGGCCTGACCGAGGCAAGGCCTCCTTTCTGGATTGGGAGAGGTTTGGGTGGGTTTGGCCTTTCTTGGATGAGCAGTCCAGTTCCCTCCAGAAAAAGCATCTTTGGGATTTCTCCAGTTTGATATTTTAGAGCCAGGGTCTCCAACCCCCTGGTCCGTGGACCGGCACCGGGCCGCAGCATGCCAGCCACCGGTCCACACAAACAAGCAAAGGGATGCAGGTAGCACACAAAACCACACACCCTCCGGTTCACGGAAAAAGCTCTCTCCACAGAACTGGTGGCCCCTGATGGCCAAAAGGTTGGGGGCCTCTGTTTTAGAGAGGATCTGCTGGATGTAAAGGGTCAACCGATCATTTCTTGCCTTGTGGCCCTGGCATGTGGTCTTTTGGAGGAAGAATAATTGGTGACATTAGATTTATGATGTGGTGAAAAGAATCCATGGCCCAGCCTGGGAAGGGGCGAGACCCCCAGCTCCTCTTCGCTGTCCTTGAAAGACCCAGGCCCAGCCTCTGTGACAGGTGATGGAGAATCCCCTCCCCACCAATTAATTACAGCCGAGGTGCCTGCAGGCTTTCCAAACCTGCTGGAAAGCAGAGAGGTGCTGTCACTCAAGCTTCTGCCCCTGTTGACGTCTTGGCCAAGGGCGTCAGATCTCTTCTTGTGTTTTTTGCAACCGGTTTGACCTGAATAGGGTCGGAAGTGTAACGAGGCAGGCTAAATGTGGGAGCTTAGCAACCTCTCCTGGGATGAAGACGAGAGTCCGTTGGGCTCGCTGGTTCTGCCAGGGGCCACCTCCGAATGGCAGCACAGACCTCGCCCGTTGCCCTGACTCCCTCCAGCCCACCTTTGGCTGATGGTTTTAACAGTGTGTGTTGCTCCTGCAGCTGGTCCAGATAATTATCAACACTACACACTTGGAAAGATCCTGCCGTTTCCTGGAAGAGTTCATAACCAACATCACCAACGTTCTTCCAGAAACTGTCCACACCACGAAGCTTTATGGGATGGCCACTTTCAAGGTGAGCCTGAGCTCCATCCCCATGGCCCTCTCACAGGATCCTGCCTGCTGTCCTCATCCAGACATGGAAAGCAGCCAGGGGACGGTGGAAGGCAGACATCTGAAGAAGGGCCAGGGTCCGTGGGAAGGCTGTCCAAAGATCAGGGGGACCCTTTGCCGAAAAAAATGGAGGACGACGAAAACCGGAGGCCCTGCTCTGCCTGTGTTGGGTTGGTGATCGTGGAAGCCAGTCGCCCAGGGGTGCAGAAGGGTGCAAGTGCAGAGGAGGAAAGAGGGTCCCCACAGCTGTGCACGGATTTGGGACACTCTCGGGAACAAAAAGTTTGCATTCGAATGGATGTTCAGTGCAGGGCAATATTTACCATGTCCTGCTTTACTGGGGATCCCTGCGCACCGGGTGGATGGCATTAGAACAGAGTAAATGCGGAACAGAACAGATTAGATACACAAGGCCTTTGTCTCCAGTGTGGAAGCCCTCAGTGTACATGAAAAGCAAAAGTATCAACGTGATCATCCCAATAAGGGGCGGGGGAGTAAATAGTGGCAATACTACAGCCACACTACATGGGTAAATAGACGCAAGGCATTAGCCGGCACTATGAGAATCGGGAGGAAACACACACTAGAGCCAGGTGTTGACTACCTGTGTTCCCGTAGGTTGGCGCACAGCCATGCAGTCAGGAGGCGCTACTGTCCTTCTGTACTGTTTATTTATTAGACTTATAAGCCGCTCTTCTCCAGGGGACCCAGAGCGTTGTGCCCCTGCCGTCTTTGGGGAGCGGTTATTCTGTGGAATAAGTGGCAGGAAGAGAATGGGTGTCACATTGGGGGCCAGGAGCCCCCCCCCAGGGTTCGGGCTGCCGCCGTGAGCTTTCCTGCTGACCGGGCCTTTCCCCGCAGGACGCCCGCCACGCCGCAGAGGAGGAGAGCTACACTAACTTGAACCAGAAGATTGACCAGTTCTTGCAACTTGCCGACTACGACTGGACGGCCGTGGAAGCCGCCCCCAAGGCTAGCGGCTACCTGGTGGACCTCATCGCTTTCCTGCGCAGCACCTTTGCGGTCTTCACCCACCTGCCCGTAAGTCTGCCTTGGGAGGAGAGGGCCGGGCGTGGTTGGAGGCCAGCGTGGCCTCTGGGCCGGTGGAAAGGTCAAGCTCAGCTCTTCCTCCTGCCCAGCGTGTGTTCGGTTGTCTGTAAACACTTGATGGCCTAAGGCAGGGGTCTTCCAGCTTGGCCCTTTGATGACTTGTGGACTTCAACTCCCAGAATTCCTCAGCCAGACACGCCTGGCTGAGGAATTCTGGGAGTTGAAGTCCACAAGTCATCTAAGGGCCAAGCTGGAAGACCCCTGGCCTAAAGGCTTTTGAGGCTCTCTTCGTGGCTCAGCTCTCTGGGCCAGAAATGGGGCCGGGGGCGGCAGAGCGGTGGGATTGAGGTGAAAAAAACCTCTGGATGCAGCTCAGAATGGGAGAGCTCCTTCTTGGCAGCAGAAGTGGATTTTGTGACGTCCTTGTAAAGTCATGTGGGTCAACGTTGAGTGTGGCCCAGCGTGAAGGCTCCTCGCCAAGGGCAGGGTCCAATCTCCCGTGGGTGCCGGACGCAGAATTTCCCGGGTGGGTTAGAGTGACCGATGGAGGAAGGCGCTGGAAGACCTACCCAGCTTCGGATCTGGTCGAATGTGAGAGGTTGGGATGCCGGTGGCGATAGTTGCCTCAGGAAAGAGGGAGGGAGAGAAAAAGAGAAAGAGGGAGAAAGAGAAAGAGAAAGAGCTTTCATTCATAGCTGGCTGATTGTTGTTTTAATTTCATGTCAGACAAGTTAATGTAAATCTCCCTGACGGATCTGCAGCCAGCACAGGGGGCTGTCGATTCACGCCTCAGCTGGAGATGGAAGGTTATGTCAACACCTCTGGCGGGGCTGTCAGCTTCACAAAGCTCGGAAGTTTTTTATTTGTTGGGGAAAGGGGTGTTTTTCTGTTTGCATTTCAGTTTCCTTTAATCCCCCCAGGAGGCTGGTATCTGGATGACCTTGGTGACAGGGTAAGGGGGAGGTCAGGAGGGCCTGGAAGGGGAGGGGATCTCTCAGCGGCCCTCATCCCCCCAGCCAGCCGGCCAGCCAGCCGGGCTTTCCTTCTGCAGAGAGGTCGGCCCTCCCCCTACTTTGCCCTTCCCTCCCAGCCCTCCCCCTCCTCCTGTTTACACTGGGCCAGATGGCAAGTGCAGATTTCGGGTGGAACTGGGCAAGGGGAGTCCGTTGCACAAAAAGCTGGCGATCTTTCGGCCAGGGAGGCTGATTTTTGCTTTCAAGGAATGGGGCATTTCTAAGAAACATCGGAAGTCCAAGGCAGGGGGCGAGGGGGCTCCTGCCTGTGGTGGGGGGCAAAGAGCCTGTCCTTCTGAGCCAGGAGAGCCCCCTCCCCCCATGTCTTTCCTGGCCGTGCCCTTCCCGGGTCTGGTCCTGCTGGGTTCAGTTCAAGAGTGGGAAGCCCGCCTGTCCAGAGTCCCAGGATGGGAGATGATGGGACAGATACGAGAAGCACTGCAGGTGGTCAGCGTCGACCCCCTCTCCGCCCCCAACTGCAGAGAGGAAACAGAACCCGCAGGGAGGAAGAACTGAGCGCCAGAGAGCAGGGCAGAGTCGCTGGAGAATCGGGGCCCTGTCAGGCCACGTCCAGCAACCCAGCTGGAACCGTGGTCGGCTTGGGCAGCTGCAAAGTCCCGGACTCCAGAGCTGCTGTTGCACATCCTGGAAGGAGCCCAGGGGTTGAGCAGGAAGGGCTTCCCGGCAGACCCAGCCGAGCTAAGTCGGCCCCATCGCCTCCTGTCTGGGAGGTCCCTTTGTTGGGGGACACGTCCGTTCAGGACACCCAGCGGCTCCTTGGTGTTCCACATCTGCCTGCGGCTGCCGGCCAGAGGGCTGGAGCTGAGACCAGAGAGGGCTGGAGGGGAGCTACCCTAGAGGAAGGAGGGCAGAGCTGGAGGCATCTCCTCCAGGAATGCAGGAGGGGGAAGATGGAGCCCTTCTAATTGCTGCTCCCGAGAGCTCCCTGCATGCAGGTTGGGTGGCTGGGCAGGGGCTCCTCTCACCTGTGGGCGGTGGGATCTGTTCTTGTGGAAGCTCTCCCTCCTAGTCAGAAGGTGGCACTCTAGTCCAGGTCCTCGCTTCCTCCGGCAGATCCGTTTTAGGCGTCCCCCCTCCCCTCCCCTCCCCACGAAGATGAGAGGCCTCTAAGCAGAGCATAACCTGGGTGCTTTCAAAGCCCCACTGAGAAGAAGAAGAAGAAGGTGGCTGAGTCCCACCAGGCGGTCCCAGAGCAGAGCTGTCCAGGGTCCCGCTCAGCTCCTCCTTCAAGGCCTTGAAGCTATGAGGTCCCTCTCCTTCAAAAGGCTGCGTCTTCAGGCAGCCGGCTTGGACAGGCTGCCGCCTCACCTGGGCCTTTTCCTTTGCTGGAGCCTTCAAAGAGGACTTTTGAGATCAGCTGTGGGAGATGCCGTGGTAGATATTGGGCTGACTAGACAACATCTAAGATGCCTTCAGACCTGGATCTGGGATGCCACCCCTTCCCTGATCGGCCTTCAGCCGAAGAAGGCAGTTCCGCCTCCTTACTCGGCCTCACTGAGGCCTCCTCGGTCCGGCAACGGGGCTGTTTTCACCCTCTCTGGATGCCCCACAGCACGATCCTGGGCGGGGCTCCCGGGCCAGCTGCCGTTGGAAGGGCCTGGACGGGCATCAGCTCCAGTAGAGCCTCCAGACAAACTGCCAAACCATTTAGAAGCCGCTTCTCCTCTCTGGTCGATACAAGACGAGCTGCGGAGCAAGACCTCGGGCTACTGAGTGGGTCTCCCCACAGTGGCTGCTGTGGCTGGGTGCACGTTATGGCTTTTGTGTGGGTCGATGGGAAACAAAGTGCGTCTCGGTCAGCCGTCTCTTCTTGCTCCGGAAGGGGCCAGTGAGGAGCCGTATGATGGCCGCTTGCCGGATGGGAAGCCATCTCTCCAGCTCCGTGGGCCTACCTGGAAGGGTTCTTGGTCCGCTTGGGAACCTCTCCTGGGCGTCCGCTGGCGTGAAGGGGAGCAGTGGGGACCACCACCTCTCTGGGAAGCCCAGGTGGGCCTGCCTTGGGGCCCTCCCCGCCGCTCCAGCCATCCGTGGGGAGGGGTGACGACAGGATCAAGGAGCTGGGAGAGGCTGGAGCGCTTTGCTTCCACCTCTCCCCAAGAAGGCAACTCTTGTCTGACAGGCTCTTCCTGCGGCTGACAGCTCATATTGTCCAGAGGTTCCTCCTGATCACTTGTCTGAACCTGATCCCTGGTTGCAGCGTTTCAGATCCTCCCCTCTGGGGCATCTTTCTTTTTTCTTCTTCCGTCCAATCAGGCCTGATTCTGGGGTGCTGCCTGGACAATCCCTGCCGTTGTCTTGGCAGGGCTTTTGAGAACGTCGAGAAAGCGAGAGGCCCAGGCAGGATTAGAACTCACGCTCTCCCAGGCTAGCCTGATCCCTTAACCACAACACCGAAGCTGGCTCCGTCTGGATGGTAGTTTAGGGCCAGGGATGAAGGGTTAATTCTGGGGGTTCAGCAGGCTGCTGGGGTGGCTGCCTGCTTTCTCTTAGGTGGAGCATCTTGTCCTCTGTTGTGTTTTTCTCTCCGACCAAAGCCTCCCGCCTCGTCCGGCAAGAAGCAGTGGCCAGCGAGGGTAATGCTGGGGGGGCACAGGTTTCGCACACATGGCCCGCACGTGGAATCCAGTTGTGCAGCCTGGCCTCTGCGGGGAATTGTGAATTGCCAGCCATGTGACTGCTGGAGGGCTTCTTCCACTGCACGGAACTAAACATTGCTGCATGTGTGTCAGGGGATTTTTTTTGGACTTTCTTTCAGCTAGTTCTGTGTTTTAATCACCACCAATAAAGTGATAATTTAAGTGGAATTTTCCTCCAATGGGATTTTCCCATGTATTTTACCAGGAAAGATAGATAGGGCAGGCTATAAAAGTCAGTGCCCTCCTAACCGTACCCAAGCACTCCGAGTTTGTTGGCGACGTCCATTTTCCTCTATGGGTTCATGTTGACCTAACCCTCTAGTGGTTTTATATTAGAGCTGTGGTGGTGCAGTGATGAGAATGCAACATTGCAGGCTGACTCTGCCCACTGCCAGCAGCTTGATCTTGACTGGCTCAAAGTCGATTCAGCCTTCCATCCTTCTGAGGTGGGTAAAATGAGCACCCAATTTTTTTGGGGGGGGCAACAGGCTGACTTTGCAAACCGCTTAGAGAGGGCTGTGAAGTCCTGTGAAGCGGTATATAAGTCTAAGGGCTATTCCTATGGCTGTTGCTCTATGGATTCCTTGACGGTCTCTGAGCTCAGCTGTCTCCTTTCAGACACGTCATTATCCAAGCATGTGGCATCGTCAATGTGGGCAAGTGTTTATATACAATAGTTTGCCCTGCCAGTGTTGGTGGGGGTGCGGTTTTTGTCCTCTTGGTAGTTTTTTTATTAGGGTATTTTTTTCTGTTTAATTGTTTGTCTTGAGTTAATCCCTGCTTATCTGGGTGTCGGCTGCTGGAGAGGATGTGTTCTGGTCTTTTGCTTCGCTCCTTAGCTTTCTTTCATTGTTTCTTTTGAATGGGGTGTAAATATGGTTTATTTCTGTATATTTGTTGTGGACTGATGTGTATGAATGCCAAACTTCCAGGAATTCCCTAGCATTGTGGGATTTTATTTGGCCTTGGATGCTCACAGTTTCTCATTTGAAACTATGGTTGAATTTGCGTTCTGAGATGAAGGATTCTCATTGTGCAGGATCCAACGTGGGTCGGTCACCGGGACCAGACGTTTCGTCTCCCGCGCTTTTGGACTCGTGCTGGAGCCCCCATCCTTAGGGAGCCTCTCTCTAGCAGAGCGTGTGCCGTTCTGTGTGTGGTGTTTCCATTGTGCCTTTTAACTGCTGGCTGGTCTTCTTGGACGTCTCTTTCTGCCTGCCTGTTTGTCCTGCATAGTGGCTGTTCCATCGTTACGTCGCACGTCGCAGGGGATTGCTGTAGCCAGGGGATTCCCGGAGCAGAATGCCTCTTCTCCAGCATTGTGGGAATCTCTTCGTGGAAGGAAGGAAGGAAGGAAGGAAGGAGGGAGGGAGGGAGGGAGGGAAGGAAGGAAGGAAGGAAGGAAGGAAGGAAGGAAGGAAGGAAGGAGGGAGGGAAGGAAGGAAGGAAGGAGGGAGGGAGGGAGGGAGGGAGGGAAGGAAGGAAGGAAGGAAGGAAGGAAGGAAGGAAGGAAGGAAGGAAGGAAGGAAGGAAGGAAGGAAGGAAGGAAGGAAGGAAGGAAGGCCGTTCCTGGGAGAAGCAAAAAGCCGCAGTGCAAAAAGTGCCGTCTTCTTTTTGCTTCCAAGAAAGTGAAGCTCCAGACGAGAGATGCTGGTTTCTGGGGGAGGGATGGGGGGGGGCTCCTGCCTGCGTTCCTCCTGGGGGCCACCCGCCCCAATGCCAGGATGCAGGAAGAGGTGCTCAAATGGGAAACTCGCTTGGTGTCACTGAGTTGTCATCCAGGCAACGCAACTCGTTCGGCAGAGGCTGCTGGGCAAAGGCCAAGCAAAGGCCGTCCACGTCCTCTCGGAGGGCTGATTCCTTTGGCTCCGGAGTCCCTCTGGCTGCCCGGAACACCCTTGGGGGGAATGTCCCATTACGCCTCCCATCTCTTCCCAACGTCCGGATGGTTCCCAGAGGCAGGTAATGTGGGGGGGGGGAGGAGACAAAGGGCCCCATGGCTGGGGGGCTTCTGACCGCCCTGAGCCGTCTGAAGAGAGCCGATGGGCCCCTCCCGGTCGTCTCCCAGAGGGCTGGTGGTCCCCTCTCTGCTAAGGGAGATGTTTGTTCAGTGCCCCATTTTACAACCTTTTTTTGCCCCTGCCTTGAAGTGAATCACTGCGATTGTTCAGTCACATGGATGTTAAGTGAACCTGGCTCCCCCCCCCCCTTGGCGTTGCTTGTCAGAAGGCCTCCGGTGGGCCGTGTCCCGTCAGGGCCGGTCGAGGGAGCTCAGTCCGGGAGACCCTCTGCAGCCCTCCTGGACCCCCGTCTGGAGAGGCCACCGAGACAAGGGGAGGCACAAGGTCCCTGAGACCGGAAGGGATTTTTCCACACACACACACACACACACACACACACACCCCAATGTCACCAGGAAGTCTCTGCTGCCAGGGGCCCCCGTCCCGTCGGGCAGAAGCTGCTTCAGGGCCCAGTCACAGGTTTTCTGGAAGTCGGTTTCTCGTTTCCTGAAAAACGCTGGAGGGGGGGGGCAGATCAGAGAGCGCAGCTGCTCGGTGCCCCCCCCCCGAAGGCCAAAGGAGGGAGGAACATTCATCAGGAATCAAAGGCCACAAATGGGAAGCAGATAAGCGGAAATGCTCCACTTCAGCAAAGCACATGTGTGACACCCTCCCCACCTACCCCTCCCTCTGGCTCTGGGCTGAGAGGGCTTCTTAAAAGGGGGGCCCCGAATGGCCCTGCAAGGAGGGGGGGGGACAAGGATGCAGCTTCTCTCGGAGGAAGAAATCCAGTAATTCAGCTGTGCGTCACCGTCCTCTTCCTCCTCTTAAACTTTCTCCCAGCCAGAAGCAGGCTGTAGGCCTCACCATCCAGGCTTTCCTCATACGTCTTCGCCAGGCTTGGTGCTTGTGGGCCCATTCTGGGTGAGGTCGCCACAGGAACCACATTCAGCAGCCGCCACCAAGCAGGTCAAGGCCCAAACGAGGGGCGTGAAGGTCTTTCTTGTGTGGCCTCAGATGGGCACTGCCATTGCTGGAGAAAATGGCTGCTCTTTTGGTCCAGCAGAAGCCCTGCGGTCTGCGGAGAAGCTCTCTTTTGCTGGGTGTCACCTGATGAGGGAAACGCACAGGTATAGAAAAGGTGGCCCTTGACTCTATTGAGTAGAGTAACCCTGAGAAGGATCTTGGAGCCTTGGTGGACAATCACTTAAATACGAGCCAGCCATGTGCTGCAGCTGCCAAAAAAGCCAATGCAATCCTAGGCTACGTTAGCAGTCTTCCAATATCTGAGGGGTTGTCACAAGGAAGAAGGAGGTCCACCTAGTCTCCAAAGCATCAGAAAGCAGGAGAAGAAGAAACAACGGATGGAAACTAACCAAGGAGAGAAGCAACCTGGAACTAAGGAGAAACCTCCTGACCTTGAGAACAATTAACCAGTGGAACAGCCTGCCTCCGGAAGTTGTGGATGCTCCACCACTGGAGGTTTTTAAGAAGAGACTGGACAGCCCTTTGTCTGAGATGGAATAGGCTCTCCTGCTTGAATAGGGGGATGGACTGGAAAACCTCAAATTTGGTTAGTCTGTTATACAGGTATGACCCTTACAAGCCGTCCAAGGGGACGACCGTCCTGATGATGTTATCCGTTCAGTCGTGTTTGACTCTTAGCAACTCTCTCCTCCTCTTCGGGTCTTGCGTGACTTCCCTCTAGGACAGTAGGATCCGGTTCTTTTTAGCCGGCTGGCTTTCCTAACGATTTGGCTTGTTTGACTTCTGGAGTCAGCAAGGGTGGCTGTCCATAGCAGATTCTGGGAATTGTATGGGTAAAGTTTATTTTGATTTCATCGAAGCCTTTACAGTATTTAATAACCCATAGCATTCTGACGCATAAAGCTAGTGAATAATGGCTCAGGTGACGCATCAATTCAATGTATGCTTTGCGTCTCAAGAGGCCACTTTAGAAGAAGCCCTTGGAAATAACAATGATAGGATGGGTGACTTCTTAGGGCCAGGCTGCCTAACCTGTTTTTTCATCCATTTATTTGTTCTATTAACTGTCAAACTTCTTTGGACCTGCCAACTTCCCACGTAGAGGAGAGGCTTTGGACTTGCAGTCTTCCTCACTTACAAAGAGTTGAGTGAAAAGAGCGACTAAGATGATTAAAGGCCTGGAGACAAAGACGAAGAACGGTTGCAGGATCTGGGCACGGCCAGTCTGGAGAAGAGAAGGACCAAAGTTGACAGGATAGCAGTGTGTTCCAATATCTGAGGGACTGCCCCAAAGGGGAAGAGGCAGTCAAGCTCTTCTCCAAAGCCCCTGAAGGGCAGACAAGAGACAATAGATGGAAACTCACCCAGGAGAGAAGCAACCTGGAATTAGGGAGAAACTTCCTGACAGGGAGGACAATTAACCAGTGGAGCAGAAGTTGCCTTCAGACATTGTGGGTGCTTCAATCACTGGAGGTTTTTCAGAAGAGACTGGACGGTCCTTTGTCTGGAATGCTCCAGGATCTCCTGCCCGAGCAGGGGGTTGGACTAGAAGACCTCCAAGGTCCCTTCCAGGTCTATTCTGATTGACTGAGAAGATCAGAACTAGCTCTGTTTATCTTAATCCTTTCTTTCCGGGCTTCGCAGGGGTAGGTAGCGACAGGATGACCCCAGCCGAGGAGTGGAATTAATGAAGATTTGTTTTAACAGTGGTTCAATTTCAGTAGCTCTTAACGAGGCCTTTGATAACAAGGTTCTCTAATTAACAAGGCAGCTTTTCAGCCCTGCCCCTAATCCTCTAATTGTTAACACATTTTCTCCAAGTCAGTCTATTTTCTGGCCGCAACAGAAATGGCCATTTTCTCGTGATTGTCCCTCCTTTGGGACACAGGGGCTCGATCGATCACCCAGAGCAGATGGAAATGTAAATGAAATCAGAAGTTTCCAGTTCCGGTTGTTTTGAAGAATATGGAGTTTGTCAGGATTGGTAGAAAATGGTTTATAGCAGGGGTGGGCAGCTGCAGCCCCTTTAGGACCTCAAGCGGGCCTGACTGAGGAATTCTGGGAATTGAAGTCCACAAGCAGGAGTCTTCCAACTTGGCCCTTTGATGACTTGTGGACTTCAAATCCCAGAATTCCTCAGCCAGGCACATGTGCCTGACTGAGGAATTCTGGGGGTTGAAGTCCACAAGTCATCAAAGGGCCAAGCTGGAAGACTCCTGCCTTAGACCATTTCAGGCAAATGGTTGTCCAATCTCTTCTTAAAAACTTCAGGTTTTGGAGCACCCACCACTTCTGGAAGTTCCACTGATTAATTGTTCTGTCAGGAGATTCCTCCTTAGTTCCAGGTTGTTTCTCTCCTTGGTTAGTTTCCATCCGTTGCTTCTTGTCCTGCCTTCTTCGGGGGCTTTGGAAAATAAGTCGACCCCCTCCTCTTTGTGGCAGCCCCTCAAATATTAGAAGTCTGTTATCCTTCACCCCTAGTCCTTCTTTTCATTAAACTAGAACATACCCAATTCTAGTAACTCTTCTTCTTCTTCATATGTTTTAACCTCCAGCCCCCCCCCCCATTGTCCTCGTTGCTCTTCTCTGCCCTCTTTCCAGAGTGTCAACATCTTTTTTACATCATGGTGACCGAAACTGGCTGCCGTATTCCAAGCCTGGTCTTTCCAAGGCAGGTAGAGTAATTACTTCTGGTAATCTTGATTCTATCCCTCTTATAATGCAGCCTAGGAGAGCACAGGGAAGCAATAATTCACTTGACAAGACAGGAAATAAATCAATTAGTGCACCGGGCCCTAGAATACCGATGGGTGTGTGCTAATTTGAGATAAGCCTCACTCAAAAAGATGAAAGCCAGTGAAAAAAGCAGCAAAGCTTGCCAAATGTAGAGAAAGTGGTGCTAAGAAAAGAGCCACTTTGGCAGAGGTGCCCAGAGACAGGCAACTGCTGATCAAACGGAGCGAGCAGGTGCGAAGAAGAAAGGGAAGGAGCGGAAGGAGCAGCGGCAGCCGCAGGGGGAGGGCAGAGGAGGAGGCTCCGGGGTGGCTGGCGGAGGCCCCCAGATCGGCAGCAACATCTCCAAAGGTCAAAGCCGGAGGACCCCATGGGGTGAGAGAACACACAAGTCCAGCCATCCGTCAGAAGGCCAAGCTATAAAACAGTGTGAATTCCAAAATAATAGCTCCAGAGGACAGAGATTTATGACAGCCGGACTCCAGGCGTCTTGGATTCTTAGTGCTGTATTTTATAGCTGATGTGCCTCTTGCCCTGTTCCAGCCCAGCTTATTGCGTTTGGAGCAACTGCGGGGAAATTGGCCACTTCCTCTTCTTTTTTTTCTTGCTCTCCTCCCGCCCCCCTCCCCTGGCTGTCAGCAGGCCTAGGTAGGTCTCGGCTCTTACGGGCCTGGGCCATGGCAGATCCTTCTAGGCCCAGGTCAGGCAGAGATTGGCACTGCAGTCCACTCTGGATGGCCTAGTCCAGGATCATCCCCTCACAATTGGAAGCTCTTGGCCCGTTAGCCATGGGAAGGTCCTCTTCTTCCATATTCATCTGACATGTTTTCCATCAGGAACTCGTCCCTAGCTATACCGTGCTTGCACTGTGGTGTCCTGTGCAGAATTCCCTGCAGGGTAAGGGCTGAACAAGCTACATGGATGACAACAATCCAAGCTTTGGGTTCTCCAGTTCCTCCAGCTTCTCCCGGAATAGAAGAGCACATGAAGAACGGTTGCAGGATGTGGGTTTGGCCAGTGTAGAGAAAAGAAGGATCAGGGGGGACATGATAGCAGCCTTCCAGTATTTGAGGGGCTGCCCCAAAGAAAAGGGAGGGCTCAACGTATTCTTCAAAGCACTTGAAGAAGGCAGGACAAGAAACAACGGATGGAAACTAACCAAGGAGAGAAGCAACCTGGAATTAAGGAGAAACTCCCTAACAGTGAGGACAATTAACCAGAGGAATAGCTTGCCTTTAAAAATTCTGGGCACTCCATCTCTAGAGCTTTTTAAGAAGAGACTGGACAGTCACTTGTCTGAGATGGTGTAGGTTCTCCTGCTTGAGTGGGGGGCTGGACTAGAAGACCTCCAAGATCCCTTCCAGCTCCATTTTGATTGAACTCACCCAACCACCTGGCGTGGGTACTTGAGGGAACTGCAGGCCTTCAGAGCCTCCCCAGAGGGTCAGGGCCAGTCAGCTCTTAGGTGGGGCAGGCTTGTTCCCACAGCAGGCACCACAACTGAAAGAAGTTTGGCCAAACCAGAGTTGTGCGGTTCTGCCTGGGGACAGAAAGAAGGTGTGGAGGAACCTTCTTGGGATCTGTTGTTCCTTATTCTGGCCACGGAAAGAATGTCTTCTACTGGCCACTGGCCAGGAAGAGGCGTTGGTCTCGAAAGAAGGCACATCTCTGTGTTAATGTCGCGGGATCCAATCTGGGTCGGTCACCAGGACCAGAGGCTTAGTCATCGGAGCTTTTGGACCGGTGCTGGATCCTGTCCTGGGGGAAGTTCTCCCTAGCCGAATGTGTGCGTGGATTCTGAGGTGAGGGAAGTCCCTGAGGATGGGCTCCAGCCGAGTCCGAAAGCTCTCCGGACCGACTCAGGTTGGGTCCTGCATGTGAAGTGAATGAGAGCAGTGACCAACTTGCCAGAGTGGTCCCCGAACATCCAGGGCTGCCGGTGAGCCCCCCTCCCAAGTGGCTTTGAAAGCTCTTCGCTTCAAGTGGCCCTTTCTGGGAGCAGAAGGCAATGAAATGCACGTGTTGGCTAATATATAACTGCAGAAGCCAAGCGGGAAAGATGTCCTGCCCGTACCCTGATTTTTAAAAAAAAAAAATAGTTGTAGAAAAAACAGGAACATCTTCCTGTGCAAACATGTAATCAGGCAATGAAAAATTTCCTTGCCAAGGTTGCGTCCCTGGAGTTCATTAGAAGATAATTGGAATCTGATTTGGAAGGCTGGTTCAGGGCCCTGGGGGTGCTTTGTTCTTTGGAAACGTAAGATCCGAATTCACCCCAAATCTTACTGCAAGCCACCTTGCAGTGTTCACAACAGCGTGAAGATCAGACTTATTTCTCCTGTCTCTGTGCAATATGGCTTTAAGGGTGACAAAAAGATAGTTTGGCAGTTTAGTCAAAAATGGCCACCAAACTCCTATGTCTCTTTAGATTCCATCAAGTGATGTAATTTTATTAAAGCCCCTATTAATCGCCACAACTCTGTTTCTACGTTTATAGAAAGAAAGAAAGAAAGAAAGAAAGAAAGAAAGAACTCTCCTTGTTCATTTCTGAAAACGATCACAGTGCAATATATCACCCACATTAGGTTGTAGGAAGAGTTTTTGTCTGCCCTGAATTTTCTGCTCATGGGAGACATCTGACCTGCAACAACACCCACAATTAAGTGATAAATTATCAGAGTCCTTGCCACTGGTTGCCCTAGTAGGAGAGGCTGTGCCCTTTTGTGTCCCAAGTTTATTCTTTCCATGCCAGTTGATTCATCTGCAAAATTCACATTTCCCATCATTTGTCATTCTTGTCATAAAAGCGCCATACACTGAAGGATTGTTTCATTCCTCCTTTCTGAGACATTCTTAGAAAAAGTCATGGTTGCCAAGGAATTTGAAGTCAAGGCAGAGCAGACACCAGCCAACTCCTTCTTAGTAGCAGAATTTTTATTTTATTTATTTATTTTAATTAAATTTATATTTTAATGGAGATTCAGAGTTTGGAGAGATGTTCAGGTGACTGGAAGCTGCCCTCAAGTTTTTAAGAGTGGACTGGACAGTCATCTGCCTGAAATGGTAGAGCAGGGGTCTTCAAATTTTGATGACTTGTGGACTTCAATTCCCAGAATTCCTCAGCCAGGCACACGTGCCTGGCTGAGGAATTCTGGGAGTTGAAGTCCACAAGTCATTAAAGGGCCAAGTTTGAAGACTCCTATACTAGAGACATCGCTGGCTGAGGAATTCTGGGAGTTGAAGTCCACAAGTCATCAAAGGGCCAAGTTTGAAGACCCTTGTGGTAGAGGGTCTCCTGTTTGACTAGAGGACCCCCAAGCTCCCTTCCTACTCTGTGGTTCTGTTCTGTTAAGTACGGTGCCAGTTGAGGTCCCCGGATGAGTGTTGAAGAGCGAGTCAACAGCTGTTGGGCTCTTCATGGAGAAATGGGGCAATGGTCTTCATTTCTATAAGCAAAATGTCTCTAGACTAAACAAGAGTACTGGAGTGGCTGCCATCACCCCCTTTAGTGGATCTCCTGAAACATATGATATACATCACAAATGTTGTAGTTGGTGTACAGAACGAGGGACCAGCATTTGGTGGACCTCTCTGGTGGTGATGGCACCCTGAAGAATTTCTCCTCCAGCGCAGATTGCAAGGCTTGTCCAAACGTGTCCTGAATTTCTCTCTCTCTCTCTCTCTCTCTCTCTCTTTTATTTTTGGAGGGTGCCAGATCAGCATTGTGCAGCCCTTTCCTGGATTATTCAGTCCTTCTGTAGATTCCTCTCACTAGAGTAGAATAAAGAATTGTGGTTTTCTTTTCTCCTTTTGAAATTGCTCCCTTTATTATCCTGCCCGGCTTTTGGAGATGAGAAGGTATTATGTCTATTTAGAATAAAGCACTAATTTTACCTGGCAAAGAGGAGAAACTTTCCTTCATCCAAAACATTGTAAGCTGGAAGGATAATTAAAAGGGGGGCTGTTTTTGGCCCCAAGTCTTCATTAGCATTAAAAATAGACTTCAAAGCCTTGAATTCCAGAACAGCCGTGGTGTGCCTTGTTCCACAGTTGGAAGTCTCAACTACGATTTGTGACCCTTTTCCCGAGAAAACGGGCCTGCTGTGGTCCAGAACTTCAGGTGGGGGACGTGAAGATGGCCTTGTCTAGAGGAGCACCAGGCTGTGTGTGGTGTGTGTGTGTGGTTTGGCAGGCCAGACCTCTGGTCACAGCCCCCTTTTGCTCTGCATGTATTTTCCAATCCAGATACTCCTGTTTGTTGAAGGGTCTTCCCAAACACACCACAGACTGCAGCTTGAGCCCTTTGCCTGTCGCTGTTGCCCCACTCATGCCGCCTTTGGCCTTCTCCGCCGGACGGCCAGCAATGCACCTTCTCAACAGAAAGCCTAAATTCTCCTTTCTGGGGGCCTCTTGCTGGGTCCATCAGAGAGAGAAAAGGACACTTGGGAATCGCTGAACTGGGACCTTGAGTGTTTACCAAAACATCCTGGGAAACTGGGAGTGAAGTAAGAAAGGGAGCTGAGGGGTTTTGCACTGCTGCACTCTCTGAATAACAGAGCCACAGAGCTGGAAGACAGCCTGGAGGCCTTCTAGCCCGACAGCAGGAGATCCTAAAGCATTTCAGACAAACGGCTGTCCAGTCTCTTCTTAAAAACCAACCGTCAGCACTGGAGCAACTACAACTGCGGGAGGCGAGACGTTAACGCTGGTTCATTGTTTTCCCCGTCAGCAAATGTCTCCTTAGTTCTAGGTTGCGCTCTTTCGACCGCTTCAGCATCTTTTTGATTCACGATTCCGCCTTTGGGAGCCGCTCCTCTCTTGGAAGCTTCCAACTGGCCTCGTTCCTAGAATAGTAGATCAGTTGGCCTTTGTGTAGAAACCGGAAGCCTCCTATTCTCAAGGTTCCCACCCGTAGACCTGAAGAGGTGGACTGAGGGCCCCCAGCGTTTTGGTGATGACGAGTCTTCAAGGTGACCCACGATGGCTTTGGGGTTTTTAACCGCACAAATACCAACATGGCTGCTGCCTTGAAAGGCAGGTTTTCTAAATGCAAGTGAGCTCCCAGTGGAAGCTCTGGACTCTCCATCTTTCACAGGACACTCCCAAGGTCATTCTCCGGGATCTGGCCAGCTTCCTTCTCCTTCGTAGCTCTAGCCTCCAGTTCTGGCTTCAGTAGACTTGACCTTTCCTTGTTCTCGTTCTCGTTCTTGTTCCAATTCTAATAATAATAGTAGTAGTAGTAATAGTAATAGTAATAATAATAATAATAAAGTTGGAAGGGACCTTGGAGGTCATCTAGTCCAACCCCCTGCTCAGGCAGGGAACCCTATACCATTTCAGACAAATGGCTGTCCGGTCTCTTCTTAAAAACTTCCAGTGTTGGAGCCTTCACAGCTTCTGGAGGCAGGTGGTTCCACTGGTTAATCGTTCTAATTGTCAGGAAGTTCCTCCTTAGATCCAGGTTGCTTCTCTCCTTGATGAGTTTCCACCCGTTGCTTCTTGTCCGGCCTTCGGGTGCTTTGGAGAATAGCTTGACTCCCTCTTTTTTGTGGCAGCCCCTGAGATACTGGAAGACTTATCATGTCCTCCCTGGTTCTTCTCTTCGTTAAACTGGACATCCCCAATTCCAGCAACTGTTCCTCATATGTTTTAGCCTCCAGTCCCCTAATCATCTTTGTTGCTCTTCTCTCTACTCTTTCTATTTCTATTCTCATTCTCATTATTCTCTCTTTCCACTCTGCTGTTTTTAACCACAGGAAAAATAGGAATTCCCATTCTTTTTTTTTGTAGGAATGTAATCAGCCTCACCCAGGTTTTTTTTACCTCTCTTGCCCTTGCTTTCTGTGTACTCTCTTTGGATTCTCGGCCTGGATGGTTTTCCTTGGCAGCTGCCCCTCCCTCCTCGTAATTTCCCCCAAGGCTTCAGAGTTAATCAGGAAAGATTTATCTGTAGTGAGCAACAGGGAGAGTTCAGCTGATCACGTTCCTCCAGGCAAGACGTGGCACGTGGAGGAGCAGAGGGGCTCCGGGTGCCACATCCAGAGAAGCCGCATCAGTCACTGTCTGGCTTCCGCGCAGGTTTCTCGCCTCCAAGAATACCTGCGACTGGACTCTGAAGGCAGAATGAAAGTACCTGTGGAGATTCTCCACCGTCCAGGGTCCTGGTTGCCCCAAACACACTTTTTCCAAAAGGCAACTGGACTTTCTTGGCTTTTTTCCTTGAAGTTTCGCTTCTCATCCCAGAAGCTTCTTCAGTTCTGCCTGAATGGCGGAGAATGGAAGGATTTACATCCCTTGCAGTCCTCTGGTCATTAATACTCTCTGAGAGCCATTGAAGCCTCTTGGGGGTTAACCTGGGTTCCACACCCATTTGACACCCATCTGCACCACTCAGGTGATCCTGAGGGCACAGATAAACCCCCCAAGGGGCTTCAACAACTCTCAGAGAGAGGGCCAAGGGCCGGAGGACTGCGAGGAATGTAAATCCTTCCACCCTCCACCATTCAGGCAGAACTGAAGAAGCTTCTGGGATGAGAAGTGAAACGTGAAGATGGTGCTGAATCTTGGAAGATTTGATTCCATTTAGATCAGAGATGTCCCATCTTGACAACTTTGAAGACTTGTGGACTTCAACTCGGTGTGTGTGTGTGAGAGAGAGAGATTCCCACCTGGCTTGCATCAGACTTTACACTATGAAAATGGAAGTAAAAGACAGTCCTCGGCTTACGACCACAATTGAGCCCAGTTGTTAAATGAATTTGAGCCCATTTTACAGCCTTTCTTGCAACAGTTGTAAAATGAATCACTGCAGTTGTTAAGTTGGTAACACATTAAATGAACCCGGCTTCCTCCACTGAGTTCGTTTGTCAGAAAGTCACAGAAGGGGATGACGTGACCCCCCTGGGACGCTGCGACCGTCGTAAATGTGAGAGCTGCCAAGTGTCTGACTTTCGATCCTTTGGCCGTGGGGAGGCCGCAATGGTCATAAGTGTGAAAAACGATCCCAAGTCACTTTGGTGCCCTTGTAGTTTCACACAGCCGGCACCCACGGCAGCCTGACCTGCATGGTCGGGCTCTTCCCGACAACCGGCCTTCCTGTCTTCTGGGGCTTTTGAATTATTTTGGCTATTTTCCGATCCCTTTGGACACAAGGAGTGCAGGCAGCTTTCGCCGGGGGCCCCGTTGCTCTTGTGTATCGCCCTGACTCTTAGCAGAGGAGCCTGTAAAATGTAGAGACCGAAGCAGGTCAAATGTAGAGGCAGCAAGGTAAAGGCAGAAGTATCCAAACGCGATTGGAGACACTGACTTGTGTGCCCCCATTTTGAAGTCCCCCAATTCTCTGAGTGCCGTTAACGGAGGCGGCTTGAGACGGGAGCTGCGTTTAAAGAGAGCTTCTGTAGCCTTTCAAGGAACAGGTTGCCAGGAATGTCTTGATCTTTCTCTCGGCAATTTTAAGTCTTGAGGCTGGCTTCGCGTTATTTCCTGTCTGTCCTGAGGGGCCCGTTGTGGTGGGTTTTTTCAGTTGGGGAAGACGCGCGAGGTGCAAACGGGGGACGAATGGCCTGAGAAGAGGGGCTGCCGGGCGCAGGTGGCTGCCAGCGCTTCCTCCTGCTCTGAGACTCACCTGCAGGCCTCTCTCTTTGCCTTCCAGGGCAAGGTAGCGCAGACCGCCTGCATGTCCGCCTGCAAGCACCTGTCCACCTCGCTGATGCAGCAGCTCCTGGAAGCCGAAGTCCGACAGCTGTCGCTGGGTGCCCTGCAGCAGTTCAGCCTGGACGTGGCAGAGTGTGAACGTAAGGCTGCCGCTCACTCGGGCTCTGGAGCTGGTTACGGGAGGGAGCAGAAGGTGGTGGGTCCTCAGTACATAGTCACAGGATAGGAAGGGACCCTGGAGGTCTTCTAGTCCAACCTCTGCTCGAGCAGGAAACCCTTTACCCTTTGAGACAAATGACTGTCCAGTCTCTCCTTAAAAGCCTTCCGTAATGGAGCACCTACAACTTCTGGAGGCTGGAGGTTCCACCGGTGAATTGTTCTCCCTGTCAGGAAGTTTCTCTTTATTTCTAGGTTGGTTCTCTCCTTGACTAGTTTTCATCCGTGGCTTCTTGTCCTGCCTTCGGGGGCTTTAAAGAATAGCTTGACTCCCTCTTCTTTGGGGCAGCCCCTGAGAGATTGGAAGGCTGCTATCATGTCACTCCTGGTCCTTCTCTTCCTTAAACCAGACCTACCCAATTCCAGCAGCCGTTCTTCGTATGTTTTACCTTCCAGTCCCCTGATCCTTTGTTGCTCCTCTCTGCGCTCTTTCTAGAGTCTCAGCATCTTTTTTTATATCATATAGTTATACCCGCTTGGCTTGGGGGGGAGCCCAATAACCGGATGAGGCCAATATTAGCTGGTAGCCGAGGAATGGAGAAGGATAATTCCCAGAGGGCTTCTAACACACTCCAAAATGTAAAACAGGGGAACTTCCAAGTCCAGGGCTAAATTTTGGTGAAAGCCTTGGGATACGGCAAAGTGGCTGCTCTTATTTCTTTATTTCTTCCCGACCGTTCAGCTCCTCCGTCAATCTCTCCTTCAGAAGGGGAGCTATGATTAATCCTGGGCTATAACTGGCCTAAAGTTGGTCAACAGAGTCTTCTAGAAGGAAGCTGGTTGGGGAGTCAGAAGCCATGCTCTCCTAAGACAACAGCCGGGTGCAAAGGTTGAACTGAGAGAGTTGGGACAGGCTGGCATCAGGGAGAACTTTCTGGACTGGCCCTCCTGCCTTTTCAGCTCAGTGCAATAATTTCCTAGAAAGTCCACCACTGTGATTCCTAGGGACAACCCCCCCCCCAAAAGGTTACAATTTCCACCTCCCAACTCTTCACCAGAGTGGCCTGGGAGGACAGTATGTCAAAAGACCCCCCCCCCATTTGTCTCTGTGGAGGTTCTCAGTCATCCAGTTCCAGAGCTGCTTTTATTCCAAAAGGCAACTGGGCTTGACGTTTCTTTTTTCTTTTCCTTGAAGAGGTTTCGCTTCTCATCCAAGAAGCTTCTTCAGTTCTGACGAACCGAACCAAACCGAACCGAAGAACTGAAGAAGCTTCTTGGATGAGAAGCGAAACCTCTTCAAGGAAAAAGAAAAATGAAAAGTTCAGTGGCCTTTTGAAAAAGCACCTTTGGGACCTGGGTTGGAGACGGAGGAGGAGGAGGAGAACACCCTGACCTTCTCGTGCCTCTTTCCCCGTAGCTGGCTGAGGGATTCTGGGAATTGAAGTCCACCAATCGTAAAGTTGCCTTCTTGTACCTCACAGTGCACTGGAATTCACAGCAGTTTTTTTTATGTACAGATAGTTCTCGACTTACCACCACAATTGAGCCCAAAGTTTGTGTTGCTAAGTGAGAAATTTGCAAAGTGGGTTTTGCCCCATTTTACGACCTCTCTTGCCACATTGGTGAAGCGAATCACTGCCGTTGTTAAGTTAGCAACACGGTCGTTAATTGAATCTGCCTTGTTGACAAAGCTGCTGCCCTCTCTTCCCTGCAGACAGTGCAGGCAGGAGGCGTCGGCGTGGTTTGCCCCCCCCCCAGGGGAAAGGGGAGCCTTGGACCTGCTGAGAAGGCCGGGGGAGGGGGGGAGGGGTCTGCAGAGGTAACCACCGTCTGCAAGCTGCTCTAGGAAGATCTCAGATATTCCTCATGTGGACCATCAGTCAAACTTAGACTGGAGTGTTTCAGAGATGGAGAATCTCTGGGGCAACTTCCTCCTCCAGGTTCATCTCCAAGAGGGATCCCTGATTCTGCCCCAAACTGGGAAGAATGTTCCGGATTAGTCCATAGACCAGGGGTAGGCCACCTTGGCTCTTTTATGACTGGTGGACTTCAACTCCCAGAATTCCTCAGCCAGCATGGCTCAGCTTGGAAACCTCTCCCTTTGCCCTCGGCATGGCTGGCTCAGGAATTCTGGGAGTTGAAGTCCACCAGTTGTAAAAGAGCCAAGGTTGCCTACCCCTGGCCTAGACCATGCCAAGGCAGAGGAAACGCAACAGATTCTTCTTCCACACCCATGAGTATGTGCTACTCCACTCTTCTCCTCCTCCTTCTCCTCCTCCTCCTCCTTCTCCTTCCTCTTTTACCACTTCAGGGGTCAAGGGAACAAAATCAGAAGTACAAAGTCATAAAAAAGGGGGTCTAAACAATCTTAAGGCCTCAAATCTCAGAATCTCCACAAAAGTGAATTGAAATGGAATTCGGTGCTTGATCTCTTGAACAGAAGCCTTGTTGACCGTGGAGCCTTTTCATAATTGCTCATCGACTTTCCAGTATTTCACTTTTTTTTAATGAGGCGTCGACATCAAGCTCTTTCATAAGGGGGAAAACTGGCCTTCAGGGATACACCAAGGCCAATGGCGCTAGTTTTAACCCCTCCCACCCCTGTATGGCCTGACACCCGAGGGCGTGCAGAAGGCCTTCCCCGGGCAGGATCCAGGCGGTGAGGAGACGAGGGCGGCAGAGGCAGGCGCCGGTCTTACCCGGTCTTTGGGGCTGCTGCTTCCGAGGCTGGGCTGGTGCCCACCTGGAGGCCCTTTGGACCCTCGTAAAAACGGGGTCATGCCCGAAGCCATTTGGGGGGGGGTGCTGAGTGGTTCCATCTGTTCCTCGTCTGATGAATGTTTGGTATTTTCAGAGTTTTAATTTTGTTTATTATTGTTTTCGCTGATGTAAACTGCCAGGAGTCCATGGAGATTACATCAGTATATAAATAAATTAATTGCATAAATCTGGATGGACCTGCTTAGGATAAATTGTATGGTTTTTCTAGGAGGAGGAGGAGGAGGAGGAGGAGATGGGATCGTATTTTTATTTATTCTGTTCCATTTGGTGCCATGTGAGGCTGCGAGGCTCACAAGACACTAAATGGAAAAGAAACAATATAATAAGAACAGGCATATGACAGAGGAGGAGGAGGAGGGGGGGACAAGGGAGAAGAAGAGACGAAGGGAAGGAGAGGAAGAAGGAGGAGGAAGAGGAGGATAGGCAATCCTGGAACTGGGGAGCTGGTTTCTGATCACCCTTCCAAATTGTGGCCTGGAAGGTCAGCAGACTTGGTGGACTTTGTGGCTTAGCTGGAACTGCTCCAGTTACGGGGCTAAGTCCCGTGAAGCAGCCTTCTTGCTCTGAGTCATTCTCCACGTTCAAGGTTTGGACAACACATCTGTGGAGATTCTCGGCCATCCAGGGTCCAGCTTGTGCCAAGGGTGCTTTTTCCAAAAGACAACTGGCCTTTCCTGGTTTTTTTCCTTGAAAACGTTTCATTTCTCATCCAAGAAGCTTCTTCACTGAAAAAGAACTGAAGAAGTTTCTTGGACGAGAAGCGAAATGTTTTTAAGAAAAAAAATAATAATCCAAGAAAGAAGTCCAGTTGCCTTTTGAAAAACCACCTCTGGGACGTTTGGGCAACGTCTTCATTATTCGGTCATTAGACCATTAAGGACGATCTGGGGATGGATGGATGGATGGCAACATCGTTTTGCCTGCCATGGTCAAGGAACTTCCCTCCGGTTACAGTCCTGAGAGTGCAGCTGCGCTCCCCCCCCCCAGAAGAGCCCCCCAATTAAGCTGCAGGGAAAGTCATAAAGCCACCAGCCAAAGAGCCCGTCCAGGGGAAGTTCAGCCAAGAGGTGATTTAGGATCATCGCTCAGCACATCTAAAGAGTTTTCTTAAGATTTTTAAAGAGAGATCCAGCTTAGAATTAAGGAGGGATTCCAGCGGAACGATTTGCCTTCGGAAGTTGTGGGTGCTCCAAGCGTCCCTGGAGGTTTTTAAAGAAGAGACTGGACAGTCCCTTGTCCGAATGAGATCCTTGAGCAGGGGCTGGAGCAGAAGACCTCCAGAGGCCCTTTCAACTCTGCTAGGCTGCAGTTTGGCTGATAACTCCTGGCGACCATGTAGATTTCCTCCGTGGGCCTTGAAGCCACAACAGACGTTTCCCGGGTGGCCATGGCAGTTGGGGGGGTCAAGTGCTGGGTCTGTCCTGGGGTTGCTTCCCAGGGCTGAGAGCAGGGGTCTGGGCCAAGGCAACCCACCTGCCTTTGGCCCTAAGGTGGGACTGGAACTCGGGGCCTGCAGCGTCCCTTGAAGCTCCTCTAGGAGGAAGAGAGTTACCCAGCCAAATAATGAATATTAGTCCTCTGTTAAAGGTTGACTGGAGTTTAAATGTCAATAACGGAAAATTCATAGCTGGTTTTCAGGGAGTGGCTAAACAATTCAAGGTGGGCTTCTCAAACGTCTCTTCCGTCACGAAGGGACCATCATGGTTAGACCTTGAGGGGGCTGCAAGAAGCTGAATTCTTCTTCTTCTGCTCTGTCCTGTCCTGTGGGCCCTTCTTACGAAGTTGCCTTGCCCGCTTGGCCTCCAGGATGCCCACCTGGGTCTTCTAAGGCGAGGGAACTCCTGACCCAACTTGGTGTCTTTCTTCAGCCTCTTGACTTGATGATGCTGGAGAATCATGTGGTCAGCAACTCATTTGGACAGGAAAACGAGAGCCTTCCTGATGGCCTGTTTGCCAACTGGGGGGCGGGGGGGTGGGGGGGGAGCAGCTCCGGGAGAAAGCGCTTCTGGCTTATCATCACTGGCTGAAACAAGATGGAGGAAGATGGTGGTGCTTCCCTTCGGCATCCAGTTCAGGAAGACCTTGGGTCCCACCTTCGTCTCCTCTGTGTTGTTTGGTTCCAACCAGCTTTCCCCAACGTGTTCCATGGATTCCAGCTGGACCACAACTTGTGTGGTTCCTACCTCAGCACTGGATGGGGAAGAAGGCTGCTTTGCACAACTATCCCCCGGTCAACTGGGTTAGACAGCCGCCTCCGAGAGGCCAGCCCCCCCCCTCTCCCCGGGGACCACCTTCCCTCCACGCTCTTTCTTCTCAACCGTCGCTAAACTGGCCCCCTTCGAAATAATTGATATTCTCCACAAGGAGGGAAGTTCTTCACATTTTCCATTCTTTGTCCAAGGATATCATATCTGCTGGAGAGGCTCCTCTGCGGCAGCATAATTAATGGAGCAGCTTGGTTTATTTATTTTTGACAAATGGGCCTGGATCACGGTGACAGGCATGAAATTAGAAAATTCCTTGAGTGCCCCCAAATATAAATAGCTTTCGGAACTGAAAAGGATTTCACACAGCTGAAGATTTGATTGTGTCGGGAGGAAAAGTTTTTCCATCGGAGACCCCCTCCCCATTCCCCTCCCATCTCCCAAATGCTTTTCTTCTTTGCAAATTGTTTGTCCGCTCACAAAACAAACACGCCGAAAGCCCAGCGAGGCTCATGGGAATAAATTTCAGGTCAAATTAGTACAGTTTCCTCGCTGTCAGGACGGGGGAATTAATGGTGTTTTGATGACACAAATTTTGAAGGGTGAACAAAAAGCAGGCGGGGAGGGGGACCTGATTCCTTAGAAGTGGGGCGCTCCTCCCCCCCCCGGCCCCCTGTTGTCCCCGCTGTCATCCGTCTGCCAATCTCCCTGTCCATGGTGAGTTAAAAGTGCTTTTCATCGCCTCTTCTTTCCCACAGACTTTGCCAGATCCGGGCCGGTGCCTGGGTTCCAAGGGGACACGCTGCTGCTGGCCTTCCTCGACTTGAGACAAGTAGGCCTTTGTGTTGCTCCATTTTGTGCTTCTTTTAAGATGTGTGACTAAAGACCGTCAGGTCTTCAGGGAGGAAGGGAGGAGGAGGAGGTGGGGCAGGGCTGGGGCGCCAGGCCAGGGACCCCTCTTCCTATCGGCCACCCTCCCCTCAATAGCCATCAAGTTGGTGGCCACCGTTTCTGGGTTGGCTTTCTTGTGCCAAGGACAGAAGGAAGCCGGCAGCAGTGGGTGGCCTGCTGAGCGCCAGGACCGGTGATCCCGGGCGGGATGTGTTGAGTGGTGGTGGGCTCTGCCACGATGCGGGAAGAAGCCCGCTGGCCTCCTCCCTTCGGCTTCTGTCTGCCCAGGTTGCTTTGCCTCCTGCTGCGTGGGTGAGAAAGGTGTGGGTCTGGCGGGACTGGCGTTCCTCGCACAAGCACCCTCCAGAAAGGGCCTCTTCGTGAAGGAACGCTCCACCCATGGTTCAGGAGGGACACCTCAGCTGTCGGGGTGGGGAATAGGCAGCCTCCGGGGTTGGCAAACTCCCATGGGAGCAGCGGAGGCCTTTGTGGGGAAGGCAGGCTGTGCCAGTCTGCGTGTGGGGCGTCCCAGGCAGAGGGGCCTGGCTTATGTCACCCGTTGGCAGCGCAGATGGATCGGGCAGGAGAGAAAGCCTGAATGAAGGCGAGATGCAATGACTGATGCCCTTTCTCATTTAAACCATCTTTGTTAATGAAAGACACCCGGCTTTGTCCCAGCTGCCACGATGATGCAGTGCCACCGGTTTCTAAGGCTGACATGGGCGTGCATGCTGAATGTGCCCCATTGGCTGTGGGGAAGGGGGGGGGCAAGCCTTCCTCAACCCTCCCGGAGTGGGTCGGCTCCCTTCTCTTCCCATTCCTCCATCTTGCGCCTTCCCCTTTGGGGCCAAGGAGTTTAAAGGAAGGGGCCCTTCAAAAGCAGAGGGGCACCATCCCCGAACTTGCACCGGGCTGGAGGGAGGGGTGGCGCTTCCTGGAAAAGCCAGATGAAGAGCCCTGCTCTTTTCATGCAATGAAGAAGCCCTACTCCAAATGAGTCCCAAAAATGGGAGTCATGGGACCCCTGAGATGAGACCCTACCTCAACATCTGAAAGTTTCCCCAAGAGATGCTTCACCTGCTCCAAGGGGTTCTCTGTTGTGGTCAGACCTGGCATTCTTTGTTGGACCCTTCAAGTCACATGATCATGGCCATCGTCATCGTCATCTCCATTTTACACGTACTCGGTTCCCACCAGCTCTTTTCATCAGATTTTTGTCCTAGTCTGGTGTCCGGGTTCCAGAACCTTCTTCAGTCTTTGTTGTCGTTGTTAGTTGCGAAGTCATGTCTGACCCATCACGACCCCATGGACCACGTTCCTCCAGGCCTTCCTGTCCTCTACCATCTTCTGGAGTCCATTGAAGCTCACGCCTGCTGCTTCAGGGACTCCATCCAGCCCCCTCCTTCTCTGTCGTCCCCTTCTTCTTCTTCTCTTGCCCTCCATCTTTCCCAGCATCAGGCTCTTCTCCAGGGAGTCCTTCCTTCTCATGAGGTGGCCAAAGGACTTGAGTGTCAACTTCGGGATCTGGCTTTCTAAAGAGCAGTCGGGGTTGATCTCCTCTAGGACTGACCGGTTGGATCGCCTTGCAGTCCGGGGGACTCGCAGGAGTCTTCTCCAGCACCAGAGTTCAAAGGCCTCCATTCTTTGGCCCTTCTCGGCCTTTCTTAGGGTCCAACTTTAACATCCATACATTGCAACTGGGAATGCTTCGGTCTTAACCTCCCTCAAACTTTGGTGTCCAGAATTAGGTTCAGCTTTTTTTCATGCGGTTTAACAAACCCAACATCAACACAGAATCAATGGGCACAGTTAGTTCCCATGACTTGGAAGCTGCTGCTTCTTCAGCTGATGCCGACCAGAGGCTTGGCCGAGGCCCACCATTCCAGTCTCTTTCCAGGACAGTCCTCTCCATTTAATCGGTCGTCTACGTTGCATTTGTCTCTGTGACGTTTCCCTCTGATGTTTCTGGGCCACTTCTCTAACTTATTGAGAAGCTGTGGAGCAATCCCCTCGGCTGAAAATGGGTAGAATTTCAGAATACTTGCTCAATGTCTGCTAAAAAAGGTACTAGATTTTGTATTCGGCTACTTGATTGTTGACCGTTAAGTTGAATTCGTGAGGTAAAAGCATCGTGAAATTCCTACTTGAGAAGGAGTCCAAAGTGTCGTCCTTCACTTGCTCTAATGCAGGGGTAGGCAACCTTGGCTCTTTTATGACTGGTGGACTTCAACTCCCAGAATTCCTGAGCCATCTAAGCAGTCCACCAGTCATAAAAGAGCCAAGGTTGCCTACCCCTGGTCTAATGAAAGGGTGCCCAACCTTGGCAACGTGAAGACTCCCACAATTCCTATAGGTGGCTGGGGAATTCTGGGAGTTGAAGTCCACAAGTCTTCACGTTGCCAAGGTTGAACCCGCCTGGTCTACTGGCTAAGGTACGGGGCTCAAAAGCTGGAGATGGTGAATTCAACTCCGCCTTCTGCCTGAAAGCCAACTCTTTGTCAGCCCAACCCACCTCACAGAATTTGCTATTGAGAAATTAGGAGGAGGAAGGTGTGTCGGATATGTTTGCCACCCTGAGTTGTTTGTAAAAATATAAAAGGCAGGATACAAATACATAAATTGGCTTGGATCCCAGTTAGTAGAATCCTTACGTTTAGGGCACCCTGGCCAGCCCAGGATTTTAAATCAAAACATCCCCGGTAGATGCTTAAACCTTGAAATTTACATTCTGCGCTCTTGAACAATGGAGAACAAGTGAAATTACTCCCATGTGTCCTTCCAGGTAACTGAGGCAGGCTATTACTGTTCCCCGGGGCCTTTATTCTTTGAAGGCTACCCCACAGATCTCAATTCTCCAGAACATCAGGATACCGACACAGCTGGGTGTGTCAAAGATTTTTAGCTGTGATCCCCTCCGTCGGACAGGTTGTCTTCCACTCCCCATTGCAAGGCAAAAATATCTGAAATTACTTCAGAAAGCTTCCTCAAGAAACCTCAAAAAATTGTCTTCCTTAGCTACAGGTGGAAGACCTCTACAATGATTGATTGATTGATTGATTGATTAGTATTTTTATGCTGCCCATCTCCCTGTAAGGTGACCCTGGGCAACACACAAGTTATAAAACAAGCAGAAAAGTAGTCAAAGGGTTAAATTATGTCGTTTCTTTAGCTAGGAGAAACCACAGAAAAAATGTGAATTGTTAATTTTATTTTCTGTCTTTTTTTTTCACCCGTCTCCTCAGTTGTTTTTTTTAGCATGTTCCCCCTCTTGCTGTAAAATGGGGCTGTGTTGGACCCGGGTAACAGGTTCCACTTTGCACATAGGCTAAATGTTGCAGCCCTGTGACGGCAGTTTCTGATTATTTCCACAACGGTGACTTCTCCTGCCGGAGGATTCTCCCTGCCCAGCCTTCAGTTTAGGCTCCTCCAGGGGAAATCTGGCTTCTTTCTCTCGGCCTGAGCAGGGCTGCCTTCCCTGGCTGGGGAGGGAGCTTAAATCCCCTTTAGAGCAAAGGTCTCTGACCTTTGGGGCACCAGGGATCACTGGTTCCCTGCATCCCACTGATGGGGCTTGGCTTGTTTGTGTGTACTGGTTGCTGGCATGCCGTGGCCTGGTCCTGGTGCACTGACGGTGGGTTGGAGACCCCTGATTTATTGGACGAGAGAGAAAGAGAGAAAGAGAGAGAGAGAGAGAGAGAGAGAGAGAGAGAGAGAGAGAGAGAGAGACGGCAGTGTTTCCCTTAGCAAAAAAAGATGGTGAAATGGAGCAAAACTCACTTAGCCACTGACTCGTTTTGCAACCAAAAGTTTGCCCTGAATTGCGGTTGTACGTCAAGGACTGCCTGTGTTATCATTTCACAAATTTCTACCCCTCTCGTCCCGCCTAAGTGTCTCCCCACCTTCCCTTCTTCCTGACCAGCTTCCTCCCCCCCAAAGCAGGAGGGCAGGTGCTGCAGCTGCTGGGGAGAAGGCAGGCAGTCGAGATCCGTGGCCCCAGCGGAAGCCGCCCCGCCCGGCAGCTGGATTTACCCTTTCAGCGGTGACTTTTCCCGGCTTCTGTGGAATTAAGCCGGCCTTAATTCCGCTTTTGAAAAGGCAGCCGTTTTGTTGCCATCAATTAACTGTCAAGTCTAGTCAGTTAACCAGATTCCTAGAGAGCTTTTCCCCTTCGGAAAAAGCCGAGGAATGGGATAACTGGGGAGGGGTGGGGTGGGTTTCCCCCCAGAAAATTACAGTGAAAATCACAGCGGTGGAAGGACTCAAGCTTTCTCCTAGGAAGATAGAAAACTGACCACAGAAAAAGACCCCGTGGCCCCTCAAGTCTGCCCTTTGAGCTTGTTTCCTTCTTGTTTTCCTTTTAAATAATTAATTATTTTTTAATTACGTTTTTTATATATTGTTCATTGAATTTTTAATTAAACTTGTGTTTATACCAAGCATGAGCCCTGGTGGCGCAGTGGTTAGAATGCAGCCTTGCAGGCTGACTCTGCCCACTGCCAGCAGTTCGATCCTGACCGGCTCAAGGTTGCCTCAGCTTTCCGTCCGTCTGAGGTCAGTAAAATGAGGATCCAGATGGTTGGGGAGAAGAGGCTGAGTCTGTAAACCGCTTACAGCAGACATGTCTTAAGCTTGCAACGTCGCGCAATGTATCGGAGCTTTTTCTCCATTGCCGGCAATGGGGTGGGCGCGGTTTCTTGGTGACGCGTCCGGCCGGCAGACCGGCAGTTTGACACCCCTGGCTTAGAGAGAACCTCCAGTGATGGAGCACCCACAACTTCTGGAAGGAAGCCATTCCACTGATAAAATAGTTCTCGCTGTCAGGAAATTTCCTCCTGAGTTCCAGGTTGCTTCTCTTTCATTAGCCTCCATCCGTTGCTTCTTGTCCTGCCTTCTTCAGGTGCTTCGCCCCTCTTCTTCTTTGGGGCAGCCCCTCAGATACTGGAAGTCTGCTCTCAAGTCACCCCTGGTCCTTCTTCCTCTCCAATTCCAGATGCCTCCTTGAAGGGGAGGCAGGACCTTTCTACTCTGGATGACTGGGGCCATTTTCTAGAAGCCCACAAGGGAAGACAGGTTGGACGGCAGCCTTGAGAGCTGTTGTGGCAATCTAGAATTTTCTATTCTTGGGTCTGCCTCCACTTGAGGCGGTGTCATCGTGGAGACGCCGGCGATTGAATCTGGCAGCCTCTCTGCAGATCGTCAGCCAGGGCCTTCTGCGATCAGCGTTACCTTGGCCTTGGCAGCTGATGCACCCGAAGGAATGGGACGCCATTGCCAGGCGCTCCTCGCTGCCAGCTCCGTAGTTTCAGCCGTTTGGTGCCCTCCAAATGTCTGGAGGTCCCTCAGTCAGCATCTTTAGGGGAGAGAGGGCCGAATTGGGGGGGGGAGGCAGTGGGGGCAGGAGAAGAAGGCTCAGCTTCAAATGCATTTCAAAGGGATCTGCAGAGATCGGGGCTGTAAAACTATTTTAGTGGCACTGGAACCGGCCAAGGTTATGATTGATGAGACCTCGTTTCCCTACCCTGGAGAAGCCGGTCCCGTCGTCGCAGTCTCAAGAAGCAAGTCTGTTTTACAGTTTCAGAGCTGCAGCTTGACGCCGTTTTGAACTTTCATTGGTAGGGACAGGGCTCAGTGGCCGGGAGGGAATGTGCTTTCCCGCCAGATGTTTTGCCCAGGTGGCCCTTTTTCCCTGGTCTTCCCCCAGCAGGGGGTGCTGTGGGAACGAGAAGAGGGTGGGGGGGGTTGCCCAGGACTCCCTTTCTTTTCCGTCTGTCTGTCCAACTTGGCCTCGCAGCCAGAGGGTCTCCGGTTGGGGGCCTGAAAAATTACCCGTCTGCCCCCCCCCCGCCCTAATTCCAGGCGCAGGTTCCGAATGAAAACCGCCGGTCTGGTTCTTTCCCAGAATTGCATGTCCCTGACTCCTATTTATGACGGTCGCCGTGTTCCCGGGGTCACGTGACCCCCTTTTGCGACCTTCTGACGAGCGAAGTCAACGGGGGAGCCAGGATCCCTTAGGAACACTGCTTCTAACGGATCAACTGATCAGCTTATCAAGCGATCCCCTTAACGGTTGTCGCAAGAAAGGTCGTAAACGGGGGGGGGCAAAACTCACTTGAAAGCTGTCTTGCTTAGCCGTGGAAATGTTGGGCTCCTCTGTGGTCGTAGCTCGAGGACTGCCTCTATGTGAAAAGCCTTCCCTGCCCTGCAGGGCCAGAGATCCACCTTGCAGGCGACAGCTCAGAACCCCCCACCCGTCTGTAATGAAGCATTTAAGCAGCAGCACCTAGAAAACGGCTCTCCACGTGTCCCTTCTCCTCCTTTTGCCTGATACGAGGCCTCCAGGCCAGGAGGTCACTCTCCCCCCCCACCTCCCCCTCCCCAGGGCTGGTGACAAGGACCCCCAGCTCTTTTCCTGCCACTAGTGTTGTGAATTGCCCAGAGTCACTTTGGTGAGATGCAGGGGAGGAAAAATTGAATAAATGACTACAATAAATAATATTCCTGCTGATGGCTGTTTCCACCAGGGACCCTGGGCAGCCTCCCCCGGCCCGGGGCTCCCCCAGGTTTGCAGGGTGGGGCATCACCACCTCCTGAGGGTCCCGGCACCCTCGACCAGGAGAGATTTCTCAAAGGAGTTTTTTTTCCAAATGGCAACTGGACTTCCTTGGCTTTTGTTTTCCTTTGAAAATGTTTCGCTTCTCATCCAAGAAGCTTCTTCAGTTCTCCATTATTCAGTGGCTTAGCTGCCTGTTTAGCACTGAGGAATCTTTTTCCAGTTGCCTTTTGGAAAAAGAAGCACCTTTGGGACATCATCCGTGACCTGGACGACGGAGCATCTCCGTGGAAAAAGGTCTGTGCTGAGCTAGTCCTACCTTCATCCCCTTTGGCTCCGCCAGGACCAGTCTTGGCTCCCCGGAGGGCCTTGGTGCTCTGTCTGTCTGTCTGTCTGTCTGTCTCTGTCTGTGCCCTGTGGCCCCAAAGCCTCTCAGTTCCCCGCAGAGACCGGGGCTTCTGCATCCAGCCCCTCTGGGATCCTCTTACATTCCTCGGACCTGCTGCTGATTTAAAGGCTGCCTTTGGCCCCAGGGAGGGAACAAGAGACAAAGGGGGAGTAATTGGATAATAAATGCAAGGGGACTCCTTAAGAAGAATGTAAAATGCTTTTGTCTCTTCGGTGGGGTTTAATGCAAGACACAAGCCAAAGGTCCTCGGGCAAGAAAATAAAGGCAGAGAATGAAGTAAAGCTGAAAGCGAAAAGCACAGCCGCCCTCTTGGAAGGAGAAGCCGCATTTCGGTCCCCGGAGCCCTCTTGAGATCAAGGGCGTCCAGCCTTTATAACTCAACTCCCAGGTCCCATCCAGTGGTGGGTCCCAGCCTGGGACTCACGGGGGGGGGCTCCCAGTTGGGCTGAGGCCATAACCGAGGAAGGGAAGGCGAGGCTGTCCGGCTGTCCGAACTGACCTTCCCAGGGGAGCCAAGCCTGGTCCTGGCAGAGCCAAAGGGGACGGGGAGGGGGCTGCCTCGTCTTTCCTGGCCGAGGGTGCTGGAAAGCTCAGGAGGGGGAGGGCGCCCCGCCCGGCAGTCAGAGGCCAGCCAGGAGACGATGGAAGGGAGGAAGCCACGTCGGTCGAGATTCCCAGAGCAGCCAGGATTCCTTTGGGTAGTAACTGAGTTGGTGGGAGATGCCGAGGTGCAGGAGAAGGGCCAGGTCCCTCTCTTAGCTTGTGCTAACTCTGCACCGATAGTCCTGGACGTAACACCACTTGGGGGCACAGAAGAAAGGCTGCCCAGATCCCCTCCGGGCAATTAGCCCCCCCTCGCCTCCCCGGAAACAAGTCTGGGCAGAAGAGATCCCTTCCTGGAACAAGAATTTCTACCTGAACGTACCTCGGAGGGTTAGGATGAGCGCCAGCCCCGCCACCCCCACCCCGTGCCAGGCTGCCAAATTGGACCAGTTCCCTTGTGCTGATTAGACTAATGCAAAGGGATTTCCTTCACCCTCCTTCACACACACACACACACACACACACACACACACACACACACACCCCGCCTGGGCTAATCTCCTAGAAAGCCTAGAAAGGAAATGGGGAGCAGATCAGCACCTGTCTGGGAAGGACTCACCTGCTGGTGCTGCCAGGCTGCTCTGGAGCCGAGAGGCTGGAAGTCCTCAGGGCCACCATGCTTTACTGGTAGGGCTGAACTGGGTGAACAGTAGCCAGCCTGGCACACACACACACACACACACACACACACACACACACACACGCGTGTGTGTGTGTGTGTGTGTTTTCTCCAGCAGTGTGGATGGGTGGGACCCCAGGCCCACAGGTGTGGGCCAGAGAGACTCTGGGAGGATCAAGGACACTGCCCTGGGGGAAGGGGAAAGAGAAATCGGCCTTTGGTCCCCCTCCCCAGAAGCCCGCAGCCCCCACAGAGAAGGCCTAAGAAGATACAGACACACACACATACACACCATGCTGAGTCATTTGTTGTGAGTTTTGTCCCATTTCATGACCTTTCTTGCCACAGGTGTTAAGTGAATCACTGCAGTTGTTAAGTTAGCGACAAGGTTGTTAAGTGAATCCGGCTTCCCCCTTGACTTTGCTTGTCAGAAGGTCATAAAAGAGGATCATGTGACCCCAGGACACTGCGACTGTTGTAAGTATGGACCAGTTGCTAAACATCTGAATTTTGATCACGTGACGCTGGGGATGCTGCAATGGTCAGAAGTGTGAAAAAATGGTCATAAACCACTTTTTCAGTGCCGTTGTAACTTCGAACAGTCACGAAACAAAATGTTCTAAGTTGAGGACTACCAGTAATGCATTCTGATTTAAATTTTCCTTTATACCCCCTCAGAGAGGTCTACTCTAAGGCCGCTTTCTACATTTCTCCTTGTTAAATTCCATCCTGTTCATTTCATCCCAGTCTTCAAATCCATCTTGATCTTTTTAGAACATCCTGTCAGGGAATTGCTCGGCTGGGGTCCAAATGGGTTCAGAGGTGCTGAGGCGAACTGGTCATTTTTCATAAATAAATATATTTAGAGCAAACAAGGCAGTCGGGCAGACAGCGTTGTCAGGTAAATCAACACAGCGGGAACATCCTGAGGTAAATCTCCGAGCACACACAGAAGTAAAAAAGGCGGGAAAACTGGGAAACTCCCCCTTACACTCACAGCAACCAATCAGAGCGCAGGTTGCCTCACGCAAGACCCAGCTCTCTCTGACCAATTGGCTATAACTGCATGTTCTGACTCCCTGTTCTGGGTGTTAAGTATCTCGGGCGCCTCTTTTCCAAAGCACTTGCGACTCTCCGCTTCTCCTCACCTGCAGATTTGATCCCTGCCCTCTGCGCCCCTTTCCTTTGGCTTCTTTATAACAACACCGAATTGTGGTGTGCTGCTTGACTGGCCTCTCTCCAAGCTGATAGGGAGCCCCCCCCCAGGAGTCCTTTCTGGGTGGGGTCAACGGTGGGTCTGCCTTTCACATTTTGTTCATGGGGATATCATACTTTGCCGAGGTCAAGGTACGCCATGTCCGTGGCACTCCCGTGGAGGACATTTGACTTAGCGCGTCTGTCAGGAAAGAAGATAAGGCCAGACTTGTTTTGAGACCAGCCCAGCTTGGCTCCTGCTAATTGTGGCGTGTCTCTTCCATCACCGCTTACGAGTCTGTGGTTAATAATCCCTCTGAGGACCTTGCCCTACATGAAGGTCCGGCTGGCAAGCCTGCGGTTCCACGGGTCTTCTTCTGCTTTCTCCCACGCTTTGGGGCCTCCCGAGTCTTCCAGATCCCTCTCCCAGTCCAGTTCCAGTCTGCTGGGACGTTGTTCATTTGTGCCTGGAAATTGGAATTTATACAGGTAGTCCTCGGCTTACAACTGTCCGTTTAGTGGCCATTCAAAGTTACAGTGGCAGTGAAAAAAGTGACATAGCCAGTTCTCACGCTTATGACCGTCGCAGCATCCCTATGGTCAGGTGATCAAAATTGGCAACTGACTCATATTTAGAATGGTTGCGGCCTCCTAGGGTCATTTGCAACCTTCGGACAAGCGAAGTGAAGGGGAAAGCCAGATTCACTTAACAGCCATATTGCTAACTTTTTTTTTTTTTTTTGAATCATCTGTTTATTACAAATACAAATTTGTTCCACAACAATTAGTTTTTTTCTCACCCCAAGAACCCTTTTAATACACAAATCACCCACAAAAGCTCTTGCCAAAGAGAATTGGGTAAAACAAGTAACAAACTTGCAAGTCCAGTGATTATATATAATAAAATATTTGCATCATAGATTGCAGTGCAGTTTTCAGAAATTGAGAGATAATTTTCAGATAAATGGGAATCTGCAACAATGCAATACTGACTTTTGCTACTGATTTGTTTTCCACCTGTAGCAATTATACTATTAGGATTTTAGATATATAGATAGCAGGAAAATTTGAATATAATGCTGCCTAAGAGTAAAACAACCAACCGACCAACCAAAAAATGATGGAATTTAAAAATTTGCTTTTTTTCCTTAAAAAGGACGATATATGCCACATTTTTTCTGCTATCTGTAACATACTTTTTCTTTAACTGGTACTCAAAAAAGACAGCATAAAAGATTGCATATTGCAAACTGGGGGACACATTTAATTTTTTAAATACAGCTGAAAGCTGTTTCTTCATACTTGTTTCTAGGTGAATCAGATTTTAAAAATAACATAATTCCCTAAGTTCTATGGAATTAAACCAAAACAAATCTTGGTTAAAACTGTTGCTGGCATAATTATAAGTTTTTTTCTAAATTTTGGTATGGGAATCACATAGACCTTTTCTCCCAATATATCATGCTATATAAACATGCCAACATTTCTATGAATCTAGTATTTTACTGGCTCTGAAATATATGAATACCAGTCATTTACCTTTTACCACATGCATGATAATCCTTTTACACAATGTTGTCCTATATGGGCTCCATTGTATGGGCTCTGCAAAATATATAGTTGGGCAACTAACTGCCTGAACTGACAGAAACATTAACAGAATGGTAAATTCATATTGCAGTATTATTCTGAAAGTGCATTTTGTTGCATATAAGTTCAGTTTTCAGCTCTTAATGCTATAGTGATCTTCTATGAAAAGCATAGTAACATCATAAATATTTATAGTTGGAGAAAAAGCATAAATTACCACTCCAAATTATAAATATAGCCCAAACTATATCTTGATCTTCTGTATGTCACTTAGAAAAGAAAAGGCAGCCATATTGCTAACTTAACTGCAGTGATTCATTTAACAACGGTGGCAAGGAAGGTCGTAAAATGGGGCGAAAGTCACTTGGCAACTTTCCGCTTAGCAACAGAAATTTTGGGGTCAGTTGTGGTCGTAAGTCGAGGACTCCCTGTGCAGCTCCCTCCTTCCCCCAGTGGGCCACAGAGGCACTCCGGGGCTTCTTCCGAACGCTCAAAGAGAGAGGACGGAGGCCAGGTAGACCTTCCGCCTTCTGGCCCTCCTGAGACCAATTTGTCCCTTTCTCCTTGCAGCAGCAGCAGAAAAGTGTTTGTCTTTCCTTTTGGTTCTGGCTCAGGAAAGAGTTTTTGTGTTGCTGGGGCATTTCTCACAAGCCTGGCTCCTCTGACACCATCCTGGTGAGGCCCATCCCTAGCGAGGGGTTGTCTGCAAGGACAGTGGGGTCCCCTGGACCTCTGGCTCTCCGCAGAGTTGACGGCATCCAGTGAAGTCCTGCAACCCTTTAAAATGTGCGTGGTGAATGCGATTAAAATCCAACTGGTAAACAAGGGGAGGGAGGGAGGGAGGGAGGGAAGGGAAGGGCGAAGGTAGGTGTGGAAACAAGGCCTGGGGACAACTTTCTGGCCCTCTTTCTTAATTGCCCCACTGCCCTGGGGTTTCCTGCATTTTTATTTTTATTTTTGGCATAATACGTGTGTGCATCCCAGTGTAGAAGGAGAGGCAGGTCAGATTATTATTATTATTATTATTTATTTAATTTCTATGCCGCCCTATTCCGGAGAACTCAGGGCGGCTCACAGCATGATAGAAATTACAATAAACACGTAAATATAAAAACCCTTAAGCTAAAAAGGAAACCAATCACTCCACAAACATACACAGAAACATACACTGGCTAGGGGCAAGGTGTTAGCTGCCCCAGGCCTGCCGGCAAAAGTATGTTTTAAGCAATCTACGAAAGGCGGAGAGGGTGGGGGCGACACGGATCTCCGGGGGAAGTTGGTTCCAGAGGGCCGGGGCCGCAACAGAGAAGGCCCTTCCCCTAGGCCCCGCCAGGCGACACTGTCTGGCTGACGGGACCTGGAGAAGGCCGACTCTGTGGGCCCTAACCGGCCGCTGGGATTCATGGGGCAGCAGACGGTCCCGTAAATAACCTGGTCCAATGCCATGTAGGGCTTTATAGGTCATAACCAACACTTTGAATTGGGTTCGGAGACCAATTGGCAGCCAATGCAGCTCGCGGAGTGATGCCGAAATGTGGGCATTTCTAGGCAAGCCCAACACTGCTCGCGCGGCTGCATTCTGCATTACCTGAAGTCTCCGAACATTTTTCAAAGGTAGCCCCATGTAGAGAGCATTGCAGTAGTCGAGCCTCGAGGTGATAAGGGCATGAGTGACTATGAGAAAAGACTCCCGGTCCAAATAGGGCCGCAACTGGTGCACCAGGCGAACCTGGGCAAATGTCCTCCTCGCCACAGCCGAAAGATGATGTTCCAAATTTAGCTGTGGATCGAGGAGGACGCCCAAGTTGCGGACCTTCTCCGAGGGGGTCAGAAGCTCCCCCCCCAGGCTAATGGACGGATAGATTGAAATATCCTTGGGAGGCAGAACCCATAGCCACTCCGTCTTGTCGGGGTTGAGTTTGAGCCTGTTGGCACCCATCCAAACCCTAACAGCCTCCAGACATCGGCACATCACTTCCGCTGCTTCACTGAAATGACACGGGGTGGAGATGTAAAGCTGGGTATCATCAGCATACTGATGATATCTCACCCCGTGTTGTCGGATGATCTCGCCCAGTGGTTTCATGTAGATATTAAACAGCAGAGGGGAGAGGACCGATCCCTGAGGGACCCCACAAGGGAGGAACCTAGGGGTTGACCTCTGACCCCCTGCCAACACCGACTGCGACCGACCAGTGAGGTAGGAGGTGAACCACCGCAAAACAGTGCCTCCAACCCCCAACCCCTCCAGTCGGTGCAGAAGGATACCATGGTCAATGGTATCGAAAGCCGCTGAGAGGTCAAGTAGCACCAGGATAGTGGATAATCCCCTATCCCGGGCCCGCCAGAGATCATCCGTCAGCGCGACCAAAGCAGTTTCCGTGGAGTAGCCGAGCCTGAATCCTGACTGTTGAGGGCCCAGATAATCGGCCTCATCCAAGGACCGTTGGAGCTGGAGTGACACCACCTTCTCAACAACCTTCCCTATAAAGGGAAGATTGGAGACAGGACGGTAGTTGTTTAAAACAGCTGGGTCCAGGGAAGGCTTCTTGAGGAGGGGGCGCACAATTGCCTCCTTGCAGGGAGCCGGAAAGGACCCCTCCCTCAAAGAAGCGTTGACAATCTCCTGATATCCGTGTCCATGAGGTCCTCGTGAGTGGTTGGCTTTTGTTGGAAAATGGAAGACGGTTCAGGCGTCTCCGGCGGCTTCCCCCGCCAGACAGGTCTCCTCCTCTAAGGAGTGAATACTGGATCAAGGCCCCTGTGCACAGCTCAGGGAAGGCCAGCCGGTGTGCTCGGGGGTCCTGGTTCTTCTGACTGGAAACACCTGGGGTCAGGTGCAAGGAGAACGTTTGCACCCTAGAGTTGAAATGAGGGGTCCTTGACGCTCTCTGAGCGGGGTGGTTTCCTTGCAAATGTTTCATTATCCAAACTAGGTTAACATCATCCGTGCCAAGGAAAACACTGGCCAGACTGACAATCTTACCTAGTTTGGGTCATGAAAGGTCTGCAAGAAAACCACCATGCTCGGAGATCCCCAAGGACCCTCAAGGAATCTGTCCCTGGAATGGGGGTCCCAGCAGGCAAGGGGCTTCTTTCGCTCGCCCCCTCCCCCCCAAGAGAGCAGGTGGGCGGGCAGGCAGACTTTGCAGCTGGCCCTTTGGTGGGAAAGAGGCCATTGAAGTCCAGGCAGCCTTTTCCTTCCGGAGAACTCTTACCTTGAACTCCGCCTGGCCTTTTGGTTTTGCTGACAGAAATCTCCAGATACTGAAAAAAACAAGTAAGTAAGGTCACTGGGAGTTGAACCAAGTAGTGTGCGTATGCTCTGTGTGTGTGTGTTTGTGCAGTTTGACAAGGAGTTGCAATTAACCTGCTGCTGGCTACATCCCAGTCGGTGGAGCTGCCTTCCTCGGGCATGGCGGGACCCCCAGCAGGTGGGAATCAGGGCTGACAACCAGAAGACCTCTGCTTGCCTGCTGGATTCAGTGGGAGGCAGCTAGCTGGCTTTCGGCTGGTGCATCCCAGCACATGCTGCACAGCCATGCTGGAAGCGGAGGAAAAGGGGACCCTTGCCCGCCGCATCCAAACAGCAGCAGGGAAAGAGGCGCTGTGGTGGCCGCCGTGTGTGCAGAGAGCTTTTCTGGGCATGGGATTTTGGCTGCCTGGGGTGGCGTGGGGGGCAGGACGACGATTGCCAGGGCTGGGCAGGGAGAGGGGCTGCAACCCCTGCGGCCCACTTAGCTGGAGCAACATCGCCTTTTCGAATCGTGGTGAGAGCCCAGTAGGAGATCCTGAAGAGGAGGAGGACTCAGAATTGGGGGTGCTGAAAAGGCAGAGAGATGGGGCTGGGTGGGAGAAAACAGAGCTGCCCCTCCAGCCTTTGCAAAAAGACCCCCTCCTTATTTGCATCTCCCCCCCCCCGCCAAAGGGAGCAGAAGAGGGAGCTTCCCTTCTTGCAAAAGTCCCCAGCCCAGTCCAGCTGCTGATTGGGCTCCGGATCTGCTTCTTGGGGCTCAGCTGGGCAGGCGGGCGAGAGCTCCGGAAGCATCCCGGTCTCCAGGGAAGCAGCTTCTTCCCTCCTGAGAGCCATCCCGGCCTGTCTTCCTTGGCCTGTGCCCTAAAGGGCCGGTTCCCTCCCCTCCAGGCAGCCCTGGGAAGCCCCTGGGAAGCCCCTGGCTATTTCCTGTTGGGGGAAGCCCAGCGTCACCGTGCCCGCTCGTGGCAGGTGCGCGCCTCTCTGGAGCCACCGAGCACGGGGCCTTTGCTCAACCCCAGACCGGTTGAGCGGTTGGCGCAACGTGCCTGGAGCACGCCTGCCACGCCTGCTCCGTTGGGGACTCCAGCGGAGGAGATTGCCCAGAGCTGAAGCCCTGCTGACAAGGGCTGTCGTTGGCTCCCCTGCGCTGCCCGCCCGGGGAGTGGCCGTCGTCGTCGTCGTGAGCCAGCACATGCCAGCCGGCAGGGAGGGAGGCAGTGGCGGTGGCAGCTGCCCGGCCCGGCCCAGGCAGAGGGCGAGGAGGGGCCGAGCTCCCATCAGGAAATGGCTCCTTGCAAGGTGGAAAAAGTTGATGAACTCTCGGCTGCTGATAAGTGAGGCCCGAGGAATGGTGAACTCTGGCTGACCTGCTGCTATGCTGGCTGACCCTGCCGTGCTTAACAGCCAGAAACAAACCAGGTGGATTCACTTTTTCACTGCTGATAAGCAGCCTGGCAGCACCACGCCCTGACCCACACCTGACCCTCCTCCTGGGCTCCCTGAACTCTGCGGCGGATGATAAACACAGCGGCCCTGATAAGAGCAGCCGCTGCTGGTGCTGGAGTGGTGGCGGGCTCCTTGCACGGAGCCTCGGCTGCCGGGGAGGGGACGCGGAGCAAGGAAAGATGGCCTGCCGAATGACCAGGCTGCCCGGCTCCTCGCTGACCTTGGCAGCCGAGCAGGCCAGCCCCTGACCCAGCAGGACCATCCTTGAGGCCAAGAGGGTCTTCCTGCTGCAGCCTGAGGGGGGGGGACGGCATTTGCCAGACTGCACAGCTGCTTTCTAGGGCCTCTGTGAAGAGCGGTGCAGGACACCCTCAGCCTCTGGGACCTTCTCCCCCCCCCCAGAGTTGAGCCTGGCTTTTCTTTGAGTTTGTAGGCAGCTCCAAGCTCAGAAGGACCCCCCCCAAAGCTGTTCCCTGGGCATTGTGGGCAGGTCAGTTGAAGGTGACCCCTGACCCTTATGAAGTGCCAGGATTGGCATGAGAACAACCTTGGGGAGGGGAAGCTGAGACCGTGCCTGACCAGGGAGAGAACTGTCTTTAGGCCAAAGCTTTGGGGGTGCTTCTCTTGGAGCCTCATTAGTTCTGGGATTCAGTTGGAAAGTGGCAGCTTCTGGTTGAGCGCAGGGCTGTGCCGGCTCTGCTGCTGGCCTGGTTTTGGCCGCAAGGAGTAATTAAACATTTAAATAATCAAAGTCTCGCCCTTCTGCTCTTCCCCCCCTTCTCTGATTGTGTTGGAAATTCCCCTTCGTTCCTGGTTGTCCCTAAGACAGGAGGAGGAAGGTCTGTTTGCATCCCCCGCCTCTTCTTCTAGTTGTGCACGGGAGGTTTTTCACGGGGGACATCTGAACTTTTAACTGATGATGGAAAGAACTTTTGTTAATATTTGGATTTTCCATGTTAAAAGAGCGCTGCTCAAGACTGCAGCAAAATGGGAATAAAGCAAGCGAAATCAGTTAATAAAAGTGTCTACTAAGTTAGAGCCCAACTGAACACCCTGTCAATCACCCAAAGCCTCCGTGGGTTTAAAAAACCCCCCAAAACCGCTGGACTTATCAACCCAAAAAGTCTCCCCAAATGCCTGGAATGAGGAATGGCAGCCCTGAGCTTGTGCCAAAACCTCCGGGCACAAAAGACCGTGAAACCCGTCCTTCGGTTGTGCCAAGGAAAGGGCTGAAAAATTGTGGTGGTGCTGAAGGTAAACAGAAGATGCTACAGTTCTTAGAAAACTTCACCTCTGCCTTCTCCTCTCTGGGCAGGTGATTGTTTTAGGGGGAGACATGGGGGTCCCCTGGTTAAAGGGAAGCCATCCCGTGGGGGGAAGCAAGTGGGGTCAGCTGAGCCCAGGTCCTCCCAGCTGCTTTCTGGAGACCTTGATGTTGGAGAGCTGCTGAGCAGCCCATAGCTGGGATCCTCCCTTTGCCCCTTGCCTGGGGATGCTTCTGGGCTGCAGAGTTCAGCTCCGGGTTAATTGCTTCAGTTATCTGGGCTCCGAGGGGGTATCGGTAGGATAGGATCAATAAATAGGATAGGCAATTAAACTGCCACATCTTTAAAGCCCAAGGGATTGAGTCTGGGCCCACGGAGAAAGTTGCTTGCTGTGCGAGAGGACGGAGTTTAATTTTCTAGGCTTCGTAGTCTCAGAGGGAGGGTGCTTGGGACTTCTAGTTCCTGGGACAAACGGGCAGACAGATCCACCTGGCCATCGATCCAGAGGCCCGAATAGTTGGGGCCATTTGAAAGTCAGGCATGGAGCTGTTAATGTCGCAGGAACCTTGAGGCCAATGTGGAAGGACCCTTCCATCCATCCATCTCTATTATCAATCTCTCTACTATCTAGCTCTGTCTGTCTGTCCATGTGTCCGTCTGTCCGTCCATCCATCCATCCATCCATCTCTATTATCAATCTCTTTACTATCTAGCTCTGTCCGTCCATCTGTCCATCCATCCATCTCTATTATCAATCTCTCTACTATCTAGCTCTGTCTGTCCGTCTGTCCATCTGTCCGTCCGTCCATCCATCCATCTCTATTATCAATCTCTCTACTATCTAGCTCTGTCTGTCTGTCCGTCTGTCCATCTGTCCGTCCGTCCATCCATCCATCCATCCATCCATCCATCCATCCATCCATCTCTATTATCAATCTCTTTACTATCTAGCTCTGTCTGTCTGTCCATGTGTCCGTCTGTCCGTCCATCCATCCATCCATCCATCTCTATTATCAATCTCTTTACTATCTAGCTCTGTCCGTCCGCCATCCATCCGGCCGGCCGTCCATCCATCCATCCATCTCTATTATCAATCTCTCTACTATCTAGCTCTGTCTGTCCATCTGTCCATCTGTCCGTCCATCCATCCATCCATCTCTATTATCAATCTCTCTACTATCTAGCTCTGTCTGTCCGTCTGTCCATCTGTCCGTCCGTCCATCCATCCATCTCTATTATCAATCTCTCTACTATCTAGCTCTGTCTGTCTGTCCGTCTGTCCATCTGTCCGTCCGTCCATCCATCCATCCATCTCTATTATCAATCTCTTTACTATCTAGCTCTGTCTGTCTGTCCGCCATCCATCCATCCATCCATCCATCCATCCATCCATCCATCCATCTCTGTTATCAATCTCTCTACTATCTAGCTCTGTCTGTCTGTCCGTCTGTCCGTCCGTCCATCCGTCCATCCATCCATCCATCCATCCATCCATCCATCCATCTCTATTATCAATC
>JARGCV010000554.1:0-121726 GCA_034064705.1 Bothrops alternatus
TTGCTCGGACCTGAGGAAGCTAGCTTGGATAAGCAGTGAAACATTTCGAAACAAAAAAGAAAAGAAGTCAAGTTGCCATGAGTCAACTTCCAAATCAGATCCTGTAAGTTTGGAATGGAACGGAATGGAATAGAATAAGGAATAAGGAATAAGGGATAGGATAGGATAGGATAGGATTGAATAGAATAGAATAGAATAGAATGGAATGGAATGGAATGGAATAGAATAGAATAGAATAAGAAATAAGCATAGAATAGAATAAAAAATAAGAATGGAATAAGGATAGGATAGGATAAAATAAGAAATAAGGAGTGGAGTAGAGTAGAGTAGAGTAGAGTAGAGTAGAGTAGAGTAGAATAAGAGTTTGAAAGAATAGAATAGAATGGAGAGGAGTGGAGTGGAGTGGAGGTGGAGTGGAATGAAGTGGAGTCGAGTCGAATAACAGACCTTGGAGGTCTTCTAGTACAACCTCCAGCTCAGGCAGGAGACCCTGGCCTATACCATTTCAAACAAATGGTTGTCCAATCTCTTCTTCAAAAGTTGAAGTGATGGAGCGCTCACAGCCTCTGGAGGCAAATTGTTCCATGGGTTAATTATTCTGTCAGGAAATTTCTTCTTAGTTCTAGGTTGCTTCTGGATGAGTTTCCATCCACTGCTTCCTGTCCTGCCTTCAGGTGCTCTGGAGAACAGGGTGACCCCCTCTTCTGGGTGGCAGCCCCTCAGATATTGGAAGGCTGCCATCCTGTCAGCCCTAGTCCTTCTTTTCAGTAAGGGAGCAGAAGACCTCTAGAAGTCCCTTCTAGCTCTAGTAGTGTGTGTGTAAGTTCTTTCACAGCATAAGACACTTGTGAAACACCTGTCTTTCTACCAGGTCCTCATGAAATTGGAAAGTTTGTGTGTGTGTGTGTGTGTGTGTGTGTGTGTGTGTGTGTGTGTGTGTGTGGTGTGTGTGTGTGTGAAACACAATTTCTTGATCCCATCTCTTCTTTTCCTATCCTGGGTAACGCACACAGGGAAATTGATATCCGCCAGGCCAAAATACATTGAATTTTTGATTAAAGGAGAAACCGGAAGATCTCATCTAATTATATTTGGATGTTTTACTTAAGATGAATGTCATGGCTAAGTCTCTCTCGTTTCTTCTGCAAACGGCTTTGCATTCCATCTCTGTGGCGCTGGCAGGTATTGATGTACTTTGTCAAGGAAGAAATATCTTCGGAGACTAGGAATACAAATTCAATGATTTTCAGAGAAGTTCGGGAAGATAACAAAAGTAATTTGTCTTCACACAGGGATTAAAGTCAAACTTTGAAGGTGGGAAAAAAGGAAAAGAAAATAACCGCCAATTAAAAAGGATTTTTTTAAAAAAAATAATCGGCAGGGTAAAGTTGTTATTATTTTTACCCAGAATAATTATATAACTAGCTTGTTTTCCATATTAGGAAGGTATTACAAAAAATATGCACGATGTTGTGGTATTGGGTGACTCTGTTCTCCGCTCCCCCTCCCCTATTCGGCATCTATCAAAGTCTTCAGAAAAGACAGTGATGTCATGCAGTGTCGTTTGGTCAGCCAGGGGTAAAGATAATGAAGTTGGTTATCATCTGTATATGATGTTACCTCATATCATCCGGGAGGGAGGAAGAGGGGAGGGAGGGAAGAAGGAAGGAAAAGATGGAAGGAAGGAAGGAAGGGAGGGAGGGAGGAAGGGGCGGGGAGGAAGGGAGGGAGGAGAAGGAAGGAAGGAAGGGGAGGGAGGGAGGAAGAAAGGGGAGGGGAGGAAGGGAGGAGATGGAAGGAAGGAAGGAAGGAAGGAAGGGGGGAGGGAGGGAGGGAGGGAGGGAGGAAGAAAGGGGAGGGGAGGAAGGGAGGGAGGAGATGGAAGGAAAGAAGGAAGGGGAGGGAAGGAGGGAGGAAGAAAGGGGAGGGGAGGAAGGGAGGAGATGGAAGGAAGGAAGGAAGGAAGGGGGGAGGGAGGGAGGGAGGAAGAAAGGGGAGGGGAGGAAGGGAGGGAGGAGATGGAAGGAAAGAAGGAAGGGGAGGGGAAGGAGGGAGGAAGAAAGGGGAGGGGAGGAAGGGAGGAGATAGAAGGAAGGAAGGAAGGAAGGGGGGAGGGGAGGAGGAGGAGGGAGGGAGGGAGGAAAGGAAGGAAGAGGGAAGGGAGGGGCGGGAAGGAGGGAGGAGATGGAACGAAGGAAGAAAGGGGAGGGAGGGAGAAAGAAGGGAGGGGAGGAAGGGAGGAAGGAGATGGAAGGAAGGAAGGAAGAAAGGGGGAGAGGAAGGAAGGGAGGGAGGAGATGGACGGAAGGAAGAGGGGAGGGAGGGAGGAAGAAAGAGGGGAGGGGAGGAAGTGAGGGAGGAGAAGGAAGGAAGGGGAGAGCGGGAGGGAGGGAAGAAGAAAGGTGAGGGGAGAGGAAGGGAGGGAGGAGATGGAAGAAGGAAGGAATGGGGAAGGGAGGAAGGGAGGGAGGAAGAAAGGGGAGGGAGGAGGTGGAAGCAAGGAAGGAAGAGGGGAGGGGAAGGGGAGAAAGGGAGGAAGGAAAGGAGAGAAGAAAGGGGAGGGAGGGAGGAAGAAAGGTGAGGGAGAGAGGAAGGAAGGAAGGGGAGAGAAGGAAGAGGGAGGGGAGGAAGGAAAGGAAGGAGGGAGGGAGGAGGTGGAAGGAAGGAAGGACTCCAGTGCAAGACAGTGACACCTATTCCTACTTCTTAGACTTAGAGCGATCCTGAATGATGATTGTTGCCTTCGAAGGGCCTGAGATTTTAAGAAGAGCAAGGATACCATCCCTCTCCTGCTCCTGCCAGAGGGCATCTCTCCACACAATCAATGCCATGTTGATCCTGTGCCCCGACCTGAATCTAGACGAAACAAGGTCCAGAGAACCTGATTCTTCTCATGTTCTTTGGCGATGCTGCGTGACCAGCCTCTCAGCCAGCTTCCCTTAGAAGGGGAAGGTTGGAAGCTGGACAGTAATTGTCCAGCCCAGTTGAGTCTAGTGATGGTTTGCTTCAAGCCTCTCAAACTGACCCCTGGTCTTGCCAGAGAAGGCAATTGAAAGCCCATTTTCTAGCATGCATTCACTTCGCTAAGTAGGATTTCATAGTAGTGAGAGATGAGGATGCTGCCTCGACAGGAGAGGAGATTGAAATTCCTGGAATTCTCTTAATGCTATATTTCTCAAGAATATCCAATTCCATCCTTTTTGAACATTTTTCTACTGGTTATCCGGAATCAGCTGATGCCTGTCATTGCATGTTCTTGCTTTGACAACAGATGCAAATGCAGCCATTTTTCACTATTGCTTTTAGAATTAGTCGATGCTGGGAGGGGGAATAGGGATGAGAGTCCAGCTAGTCATAACAATAATAACTCAGCCATGGGAACCCAAGGACATTGAGCCCAGAACTGATAGTGTTTTGGCTGGCTGGAGAGCTGGGGAGAAAGCTGGTGCTTCAAGCTAATTGGGGAATGTGACATATGAATGTTTATTGGAGGAGGGAATTGTGCTTCCTTACTTTGGAGCCAGGGGAGGGGAATTTAGTTTTTGGTTTCGACTATGTAGTGCCAATACTTTGTTTCTCGAATAAAAGATGCTTTAAGGTAAACAATGCCTGGAAGTTCTTTTGAAGAGTTTCATCTGTCGGAACCATGACAATGCCACTTTGGTCAGCTTTCCAGAAACTGCTCAGCCATGGAGCCACGGAAGGTTCCACTAAACGGAGAAAAGAAATACACGAGAGTTGGGTCCCAGTCCAGTGACATAAACCAAAATACATTTCTCCTTTATAAATTGAGATGTTGGTTTAGTTGGGTTGCGTTTGGATGTTTATTGCTTCTGACGTTCTGTGCACTAAATATTCTTGTAAATATGAGTGTCTCCTCTGGAGATATATATTTTCTGCTGTTGGGCTCCAAGCATAATGGTGCAGTGCAATCAGTCACCCAGATGTGATATATTCATTGTTAAAGAGAAAATATATGCTAAAACCAACCTTGGCTTCATTACTCAGTGCATCTTTGCCAATTTGTTAAATCGATGTTTTCAATGTATGATTTCGTTCGTGTGGGAATATTAATTAGCTAATTCATTAAGCTAGTTCCATGCACCCATTTCTTACTGATCCCTTACTTTATTTCATTACAAGCTTCTATGAATAGTCTTGAAATCTCTCTGAGGAATAAGCAGCCAGGAGCCCTTGTAATGCATATAATACTTTGAACAAGAAGGAAAGGGAATAATATTGTATTGGATTATTATCACAGCCTCTTCATCATACAAAATAATCAAGATTATATTATAACAGATCTGGCTATGCACGTTAATCAACCCTGTAATTACTAGTTCTAAATTAAATTTGCAGCAGGAAAGAACTCATTGGATTAATTTTACGTATTGAACAAAGTTTAGATAACGGGGCGTATTCTATCCACTGTATCTATCTAGATATTAGATAGCCTTCCTTCCTTCCTTCCTTCCTTCCTTCCTTCCTTCCTTCCTTCCTTCCTTCCTTCCTTCCTTCCTTCCTTCCTTCCATTTGTATCATTTTATTATGTCTGTCTGTCTCTCTGTCTGTCCACAGGTCATAAAAGGGCCATAGCTCCCCATGCTGGCTGAGGAATTCTGGGAGTTGAAGTCCAGAAGTCATAAAGGGGCCACAGTTCCCCATTCTGGCTGAGGAATTCTGGGAGTTGAAGTCCACAAGTCATAAAGGGGCCAGAATTCCCCATTCTGGCTGAGGAATTCTGGGAGTTGAAGTCCCCAAGTCATAAAGGGGCCACAGTTCCCCATTCTGGCTCAGGAATTCTGGGAGTTGAAGTCCCCAAGTCATAAAGGGGCCAGAATTCCCCATTCTGGCTGAGCAATTCTGGGAGTTGAAGTCCCCAAGTCATAAAGGGGCCACAGTTCCCCATTCTGGCTGAGGAATTCTGGGAGTTGAAGTCCACAAGTCATGAAGGGGCCAGAATTCCCCATTCTGGCTGAGGAATTCTGGGAGTTGAAGTCCACAAGTCATAAAGGGGCCAGAATTCCCCATTCTGGCTGAGGAATTCTGGGAGTTGAAGTCCCCAAGTCATAAAGGGGCCACAGTTCCCCATTCTGGCTCAGGAATTCTGGGAGTTGAAGTCCCCAAGTCATAAAGGGGCCAGAATTCCCCATTCTGGCTGAGCAATTCTGGGAGTTGAAGTCCCCAAGTCATAAATGGGCCACAGTTCCCCATTCTGGCTGAGGAATTCTGGGAGTTGAAGTCCCCAAGTCATGAAGGGGCCAGAATTCCCCATTCTGGCTGAGGAATTCTGGGAGTTGAAGTCCACAAGTCATAAAGGGGCCAGAATTCCCATTCTGGCTGAGGAATTCTGGGAGTTGAAGTCCCCAAGTCATAAAGGGGCCACAGTTCCCCATTCTGGCTCAGGAATTCTGGGAGTTGAAGTCCCCAAGTCATAAAGGGGCCAGAATTCCCCATTCTGGCTGAGCAATTCTGGGAGTTGAAGTCCCCAAGTCATAAATGGGCCACAGTTCCCCATTCTGGCTGAGGAATTCTGGGAGTTGAAGTCCACAAGTCATAAAGGGGCCAGAATTCCCCATTCTGGCTGAGCAATTCTGGGAGTTGAAGTCCCCAAGTCATAAAGGGGCCACAGTTCCCCATTCTGGCTGAGGAATTCTGGGAGTTGAAGTCCACAAGTCATGAAGGGGCCAGAATTCCCCATTCTGGCTGAGGAATTCTGGGAGTTGAAGTCCACAAGTCATAAAGGGGCCAGAATTCCCCATTCTGGCCGAGCAATTCTGGGAGTTGAAGTCCCCAAGTCATAAAGGGGCCACAGTTCCCCATTCTGGCTGAGGAATTCTGGGAGTTGAAGTCCCCAAGTCATGAAGGGGCCAGAATTCCCCTTTCTGGCTGAGGAATTCTGGGAGTTGAAGTCCCCAAGTCATAAAGGGGCCACAGTTCCCCATTCTGGCTGAGGAATTCTGGGAGTTGAAGTCCCCAAGTCATGAAGGGGCCAGAGTTCCCCATTCTGGCTGAGGAATTCTGGGAGTTGAAGTCCACAAGTCATGAAGGGGCCAGAATTCCCCATTCTGGCTGAGGAATTCTGGGAGTTGAAGTCCCCAAGTCATAAAGGGGCCAGAATTCCCCATTCTGGCTGAGGAATTCTGGGAGTTGAAGTCCCCAAGTCATAAAGGGGCCACAGTTCCCCATTCTGGCTAAGGAATTCTGGGAGTTGAAGTCCACAAGTCATGAAGGGGCCACAGTTCCCCATCCTGGCTGAGGAATTCTGGGAGTTGAAGTCCACAAGTCATAAAGGGGCCATCGTTCCCTCTTGCTGGCTGAGGAATTCTGGGAGTTGAAGTCCACAGGTCATGAAGGGGCCACCGTTCCCTACCTCTGCTGAAAGAGATTCAGAAATTTTTCTTCCCAGCGAAGCTTAATCAGAAGAGCTTGGCGTTTACATTGGCAGAACATCTGCTTGCAGCTACCTTTTCGAGTACATTACTTGCCACATTAAGTTCATTAGAAGTATTAAACAATGAATAAAATCAAGGGAAATGAACCATTTTTATTAAATGTGATGCCTGTTTATTGAGCTAGGATGAATGACGAACAAAGCTATGAGTTAGTTCATTCAACAATGAGGATTTTTGTTCAAGGGCATCTGCGATGGATGAAGCTCAGTGTCATTAATATTTGAAGCCTTAATATTTTCAGTTTCAGCACTTTAATCTTTTATTTTCTCTTGCCGTCTCTTTTCTTCTAAGGTCCTCTGAAACGTATCCCTGTAATGCGACCCTACATATTTAATTTATTTATTTATTTATGATGGAAACACTTCTTTTTTGTTTTGTTTTGTTTTGTATGTAAATCTGTTCTTTTTATACTTTTCAATTATGGAGCAGTTTTTAACCTACTTCCAATAAGATTTGAAACCAGGATAGGTTGTTATCCTATTTGGAGAGCTTTGATTCTTTTCTCTCTCTCTCTCTCTCTCTCTTTTTCAACTAATTAAATTGTGTGGAAATTAATTAAAACCTTACTACAAAAAAAAAAGAAAAGAAAAGAAATAAGCTAGCATTTGAGCTGGGGACTTGATTGAGCTTTTGAACAGCAGTGTAATTCAGAAAGGGCCTAACCTGTTTTGTTTTGTTTTTTTATAAAAATTTTTTTTATTAAAGCAATCAACATTAATCATGATAGCATAATAAAAAGCAGTCAACATAAATCATAAAATACAACAGTAAGTATTAGTCTTTGTATACATAAACCCGGGGAAAGGTCAAGCTACCTGCTATCCAACCCAATAGAATCGATTCAAATTTGGTAAACATTCTTCACTCCTCACATCAAGCCTCAACTATACGCCAGATACATTTTGTTTGATTGGTGTTTCTCTTGTATATATTCTATCCACTGTTTCCAGTCTATCATATATTGTTCATTTGAGCGATCCTTCAAATATGCCGATATTTTCGCCATTTCTGCCAAATTTGTTACTTTCAAAGTCCATTCTTCAATAGGTGGTATTTCCGGCTTCTTCCAGTATTGTCCCACCAACAGTCTCGCTGCTGTGATCAAGTTCAGAATTAAGTTCGTCTCTGTGGTGGTACAGTCTTTTATGATCCCTAACAGAAACACCTGAGGTAGAAATTCAATACGCTTTTTCAAAATGGTTTGGAGTGTCCACCATATTTTTCTCCAGAAGGCTTTAATTTTTCTACATGACCACCATACATGAAAATATGTAGCCTCCATACTACCACATCTCCAACATTTAGGTTGGGTGTCCGGGTAGATATATGATAATTTTTCCGGATCTAGATGCCACCTATAGAACATCTTATAGAAGTTTTCCCTTAAATGTTGCGCTTTCGTAAATTCTACATTTCTCACCCAGATTCCCTCCCACATTTCCATCCTGTTGTACGGTAGTTCCCCTTTAGACTGTTGGGAGAGTTAGCAATTACTACACTGTACTAATTTCCCGCGCTTTGAAGGAGAGGCACTAAAGATAAGCATCAGGCTGGGATTCAAGTCCCAATTATTGTGATTTACAGAATGCTGAAAACTATTTTTTTTCCCCAAGCCCAATGTGAGTAGTCCTCAATTTACAATCAGTTGCTTCTTGACCAATTGAAGTTACAACAGGACAGGCTTCCCTGGGGTTAGTTATGACCCAGTTCTGACACACGCACACACACATACACTCACTCCTCCTGTGATCACATGACTACATTTTAAAACACTTGGAAACAAGTCCGCAGTCCTTTGTCATGTGTCCTCCGATCATGTGACCGTGTTTCCCTGACGGTTTTGCTCCAATCCAGCAATTACTTCTGCTTTTCAGCAAAACCAGTGCAGTTTTTAACTTACCTCCAATACTATTTAGAATAGAATAGAATAGAATAGAATAGAGTAGAATAGAATAGAGTAGAGTAGAGAGTAGAGTAGAATAGAGTAGAGTAGAATAGAATAGAGTAGAGTAGAGTAGAGTAGAGTAGAATAGAATATAATAGAATAGAATAGAATAGAATAGAATAGAATCAGAACAGAGTAGAGTAGAGAGTAGAGTAGAGTAGAGAGTAGAGTAGAGTAGAGTAGAGTAGAGTAGAGTAGAGTAGAGTAGAGTAGAATAGAATAGAATAGAATAGAATGAGAACAGGAATAGAATAGAATAGAATAGAATAGAATAGAATAGAATATGGCTGGAAGGGATCTTGGAGGTCTTCTAGTCCAGCCCCCTGCTGAAGCAGGAGAACCTATATACCATCTCAGACAAGTGACTGTCCAGTCTCTTTTTAAAAAACCTCCAGTGATGGAGCGCCCACGATTTCTGGAGGCAAGCTGTTCCACTGGTTAATTGTCCTCACTGTCAGGAAGTTTCTCCTTAATTCCAGGTTGCTTCTCTCCTTGATCAGTTTCCAACCATTATTTCTCGTCCTTCCCTCTGGTGCTCTGGTGAACAACCTGACTCCCTCTTCTTTGTGGCAACCCCTCAGATAATGGAAGACTGCTATCATGCCTCCCCTGTTTCTTCTTTTCTTTAGAGTGGCCAAGCCCAAGTCCCGCAGCCGTTCTTCGTATGTTTTAGTCTCCAGGCTTCAGATCATCTTAGTTGCTCTTCTCTGCACTTTTTCCAACATCTTTTTTCTGATATGGTGACCAAAATTTAAAAGCTATGCTCCAGGATAGCTTGTTACCCTATTTGTAGAGCTTTGATTTTTTTCCAACTATTTAAATTGTTTGGGAATTAATTAAAATCTTAATTAAAACCATAGCGGACTATTGTTCCATTTAATGACCATGACACTATTCTTAATGACCGCCACCAAAAAGGTCATTTAAATTGGTTGGTCACATGGGTGACCCAATATAGAGCCATCATGCCTTACAACTTTGGCAGTCTCCATTACAGTCATAAATTGAGGACTGCCTACGCCAGGGGTCTTCAAACCTGGCCCTTTTATGACTTGTGGACTTGAACTCCCAGAATTCCTCAGCCAGGCACACTGGCTGAGGAATTCTGGGAGTTGAAGTCCACAAGTTTTAAAGTTGCCAAGTTTGAAGACCCCTGGCATATGCTTTGAAAACAGTCTAGACTCTAGTGTTTCCTGGGCCGGGGTAGGCAACCTTGGCTCTTTTATGACTCGTGGACTTCAACTCCCAGAATTCCTGAGCCAGCCATGCTGAGGGGAAAGGGAGAGGTTTCCAAGCTGAGCCAGGCTGGCTCAGGAATTCTGGGAGTTGAAGTCCACGAGTCATAAAGCAGCCTAGGCCCAGGCCAGAGGTAGGCAACCTTGGCTCTTTTATGACTCGTGGACTTCAACTCCCAGAATTCCTGAGCCAGCCATGCTGAGGGGAAAGGGAGAGGTTTCCAAGCTGAGCCACGGCAGCTCAGGAATTCTGGGAGTTGAAGTCCACGAGTCATAAAGCAGCCTAGGCCCAGGCCAGAGGTAGGCAACCTTGGCTCTTTTATGACTCGTGGACTTCAACTCCCAGAATTCCTGAGCCAGCCATGCTGAGGGGAAAGGGAGAGGTTTCCAAGCTGAGCCAGGCTGGCTCAGGAATTCTGGGAGTTGAAGTCCACGAGTCATAAAGCAGCCTAGGCCCAGGCCAGAGGTAGGCAACCTTGGCTCTTTTATGACTCGTGGACTTCAACTCCCAGAATTCCTGAGCCAGCCATGCTGAGGGGAAAGGGAGAGGTTTCCAAGCTGAGCCAGGCTGGCTCAGGAATTCTGGGAGTTGAAGTCCACGAGTCATAAAGCAGCCTAGGCCCAGGCCAGAGGTAGGCAACCTTGGCTCTTTTATGACTCGTGGACTTCAACTCCCAGAATTCCTGAGCCAGCCATGCTGAGGGGAAAGGGAGAGGTTTCCAAGCTGAGCCACGGCAGCTCAGGAATTCTGGGAGTTGAAGTCCATGAGTCATAAAAGAGGCAAGGATGTCTACCCCTGGCCTAGAGTAAGGCAGTAATAAGAGCAGTAAGGCGAGAAATTCCCGAAATCCTATTTATTCCGCATCTTGTTCCTCAAGGCAGTCTCTTGATGCCTACAGATAGCTTACATGTTTCTCACTATTCTTTATGAAGAACCGTACTAATTGCTCCATAATTACTCCAAGAGGATTATTTTTCTAACAGTCGGTAGCAAACAACAGTCATATTTGCCTTAGTGCTGAAGAAAACATTTGATTTCATTATATTGAATTATCCTTTTGAAATTCAGCAAATGACTCTCACGTTGCTGGCAAGAAGAGAAAGAATCATAATTTTTGGTTGTCATAATATAAAAAAGATGTTGAGACTCTGGAAAGAGTGCAGAGAAGAGCAACAAAGGTGATTAAGGGGGCTGGAGGCTAAAACATACGAAGAACGGTTGCAGGAATGTCTAGTTTATTAAAAGAAGCACTAGGGGTGACATGATAGCACTCTTCCAATATCTGAGAGGTTGCTGCAAAAAAATCTGTTCTCCAAAGCACCTGAAGGCAGGACAAGAAACAACGGATGGAAACTAATCAAGGAGAGAAGCAACCTAGAACTAAGGAGAAACTTCCTGACAGTGAGAACAATTAACCAGTGGAACAATTTGCCTTCGGAAGCTGTGAATGCTCCAACACTGGAGGTTTTTAAGGAGAGATTGGACAACCATTTGTCTGAAATAGTGTAGGGTTTGAGCAGGGGGTTGGACTAGAAGACCTCCATGGTCCCTTCCAACTCTGTTATTCTGTTAGAATCAGAGTCCGGTTAAACAAGCCAGAGAGTAAATGCAGAACAAGGAACTCAGACAAGGGAGAGGTCAACTTCCAGTAAGACAAACAAGCAAACTTTATTCAGCTGAACAGTAGAAGAAAATGGCTTGAAGGTTGCTTCCATGAATAAACCTGGGCTGGCCTTTCCCACAGAATTGTAAATCCCATTCCTGGTGGATGAATTCAAGGCCAGCAGACTCAGGTAAATAAGGGGAAGACCAAAGTTCTTTTATTTCATTCCGTCTAGTTTTTTGTTTTGTTTTTTCTGAGGGAAAATTGCTTTTGTGAACAATTTTGGTCCAGCGTCTGAGATGGCTATATCCTTGAAGATGTAACATTTGAACCTTCGTTCCTAGCAATGTGGAGCTGTCCTTTGAAGAAAATCAACCTTTTAACCTGAACAGTCTGCTTTTTATAATCAAAGAGGTCAATAACCCGAAAGCAGAGAAATATCATTTGTTCTCCAAGCTTCAGCTTATAATAATAATAATAATAATAATAATAATAATAATAAAATAATTGACAAATTCACCATTAGTCAATTGCAAAATGTAGCCTTACTAGGAAACCGCTTCCATCCTGCGACAATATCTGTAATACCATCAAACATCCACATCTGCCTCTCCCAGGTCCTTGGAAGGACTCGATAGGTAGACAAAAAGGCCAAATCCAGTCTGAACATCTGGCTGACTACACGATGATTAATAATAATAATAATAATAATAATAATAATAATAATAGTAATAGTAATAGTAATAGTAATAGTAATAGTAATAGTAATAGTAATAGTAATAGTAATAGTAATAGTAATAGTAATAGTAATAATAAAGTTAGAAGGGACCTTGGAGGTCATCTAGTCCAACCCCCTGCTCAGGCAGGAAACCCTATAGCATTTCGGACAAATGGCTGTCCAGTCTCTTCTTAAAAACTTCCAGTGTTGGAGCATTCACAGCTTCTGGAGGCAGGTAGTTCCACTGGTTCATTGTTCTGACTGTCAGGAAGTTTCTCCTTAGTTCTAGGTTGCTTCTCTCCATGATTGGTTTCCATCTGTTGCTTCTTGTCCTGCCTTCGGGCGCTTTGGAGAACAGCTTGACTCCCTCTTCTTTGGGGCAGCCCCTGAGATACTGGAACACTGCTATCATGTCCCCCCTCGTCCTTCTCTTCATTAAACTAGACCAGTGGTGGCGAACCTATGCCATGGGTGCCAGAGGCGGCACTCAGAGCCCTCTCTGTGGGCACGCGTGCCGTCGCCCCAGTCCTAGGCCTTCAGCTGGGTTTTATAAAACCTTTTCGCTTTAGGCCTCCGCCGCCGTGTGCACACACAAAAAAAGGTTCAATCAATCAGTCAATTTCAACTTCTCGCAGGGAAAAAAAATGATCTTGCAAAGTTGGAATTGATTGAACTTTTTAATCCCACCTAGTCTACCATTACCAGTGCAGCCACGCCCACCCAGTGGGGCCACGCCCACCCAATGGGCCACACCCAGCCAATGGGCCACACCCACCCGGCACTCGACGATGCCTAAGTGGGTTTTGGGTTGCAGTTTGGGCACTCAAGTCTCTAAAAGATTCGCCATCACTGAACTAGACCTACCCAATTCCAGCAACCGTTCCTTATATGTTTTAGCCTGCAATCCCCTCCAAGTTGCATAGGATTCCCTAGGAGCTCTCTACGTTCCAGTATAATTCTCTAGTTGAAGCGGAAGGCGGTTTGCATGGAAGACAGACAATTAAATCTTCATAAGCATTAATAAGTATATTTTCCCTCTATTTACAAGGCTTCGTCTTGACACAGATAATTAAATGGGAGAATGGTTGGGAGTTTTTTTTTGGGGGGGAGTAACACGGTTATTTCAACACAAACCTTGAAACATGGTGGGAAGGAGGTAAAATCCATTCTTTATCTCTAAGCATCTGGCAGCCCAAATAGCTTTTGCATAGATTCTTGGCCATTCAGCCTTTCCTAGAGTAAATTTATTTCATGCATTAAACTTACTGGCTGCCTGTCTGGCCGCTAAGGCCACTTTGGGCGGCTTACCGAGCATAGAAAGATAAACGTGAAAACAATTAAAAATGTAAAAAGTTATATAAAATGCTGGAATCGAGAGGACGGATGGTAGGGAGTGAGATAAATTTCTTTTCCTATCAGCCACCTTCCATGGAGAGTTCTCCCCTCAGGACTACCAGGAAGCCAGCAAAATAAGATTTGAATATCTTCCTGGAAGGCCAAAAAAATTGGCCTTCTCACTTCTCACTTCCGGTGGCAGAAGGAGGAGGACAGACAGGAAAAAAAAGTCTTTTCCTCCTCATGTTCCATGGGTCTTCAAACTTGGCCCTTTTATGACTTGTGGACTTCAACTCCCAGAATTCCTCAGCCAGGCACGCTGGCTGAGGAATTCTGGGAGTTGAAGTCCACTCCTCTTGAAGTCTATATCAGGGGGCTTCAAACTTGGCCCTTGTATGAGTGGTGGACTTCAACTCCCAGAATTCCTCAGCCAGGCATGCTGGCTGAGGAATTCTGGGAGTTGAAGTCCACTCCTCTTGAAGTCTATATCAGGGGGCTTCAAACTTGGCCCTTGTATGAGTGGTGGACTTCAACTCCCAGAATTCCTGAGCCAGCATGGCTCAGCTTGGAAACCTCGCACTTTCCCCTCAGCATGGCTGGCTCAGGAATTCTGGGAGTTGAAGTCCACCAGTCATAAAAGGGGCAAGTTTGAAGACCCTTGTCCTAGTATGTCTAGTTTAACGAAGAGAAGGACGAGGGGGGACAGGATAGCAGTCTTCCAATATCTCTGGGGCTGCCCCAAAGAAGAGGGAGTCAAGCTATTCCCCAAAGCCCCTGAAGGCAGGACAACTAATGGAAACTAATCAAGGAGAGAAGCAACCTAGAACTAAGGAGAAACTTCCTGACAGTGAGAACAATTAACCAGTGGAACAACCTGCCTCCAGAAGCGGAGAATGCTCCAACACTGGAAGTTTTTAAGAAGAGACTGGACAGCCATTTGTCTGAAATGGTGTAGGGTTTCCTGCCTGAGCAGGGGGTTGGACTAGATGACCTACAAGGTCCCTTCCAACTTTATTATTATTGTTGTTGTTTTCGTTAACAAGAGTTTTCTTATGATGACAGCAGAGATACCACCAACAATACAGGTATTACTCGACTTACAACAGTTCATTTAGTGACCAAAGTTACAACGGCACTGAAAAAGTGACTATAAAATAGAACAGAACATAATAACAGATTGGAAGGGACCTTGGAGGTCTTCTAGTCCAACCCCCTGCTCAAGCAGGAGACCCTATACCATTTCAGACAAATGGTTATCCAATCTCTTATTGAAAACCTCCAGTGTTGGAGCATCTACAACTTCTGGTGGCAAGTCGTTCCACTGATTAATTGTTCTAACTGTCAGGAAATTTCGAACATTTTATTAGAGAAATCAGTATAGGAAAAACATCAGAAGATATAAACAACTAAATAAGATGTGAAATTATAAGTTTGAGAGAGAGAGGGGGGGGGGAGAGAGAGATGGAGGGGGAGAGAGAGAGAGGGAGGGAGAGAAAGAGGGAAGGGGAGAGAGAGGGAAGGGGAGAGAAAGAAAGAGGGAGGGAGAGAGGGAGAGAGATAGAGAGGGAGGGAGAGAGAGAGGGAGAGGGAGAGGGAGAGAGAGGGAAGGGGAGAGAGATAGGGAGGGGGAGAGAGGGAGGGAGAGAGGGAGGGGGAGGGAGAGGGGGAGAGAGAGGGAGGGGGAGAGAGAGAGGGAGGGGGAGAGAGAGAGAGGGAGGGAGAGAGGGAGGGGGAGAGAGAGAGGGAAGGGGAGAGAGAGAAAGAGGGAGGGAGAGAGATAGAGAGGGAGGGAGGGAGAGAGAGAGGGAGGGGGAGAGAGGGAAGGGGAGAGAGATAGAGAGGGAGGGGGAGAGAGAGAGGGAGGGAGAGAGGGAGGGGGAGAGAGAGAGGGAGGGAGAGAGGGAGGGGGAGAGAGGGAAGGGGAGAGAGATAGAGAGGGAGGGGGAGAGAGAGAGGGAGGGAGAGAGGGAGGGGGAGAGAGAGAGAGAGGGAGGGAGAGAGGGAGGGGGAGAGAGGGAAGGGGAGAGAGATAGAGAGGAAGGGGGAGAGAGAGGGAGGGAGAGAGGGAGGGGGAGGGGGAGAGAGAGAGGGAGGGGGAGAGAGGGAGGGGGAGAGAGAGGGAGGGGGGAGAGAGAGGGAGGGGGAGAGAAAGAGAGGGAGGGGAGAGAGAGGGAGGGGGAGAGAGAGGGAGGGGGAGAGAGAGAGAGAGAGAGGGAGGGAGAGAGAGAGAGTTATCTGATAGATATGTGCAGAAAAATGGGAAGAGTTTGACCGAATTAATGAACTTTTTCATTTGCCTCTTTGCACAGAATAGCTCCAAACGCCAATTTGGTGAGCCTGCAGTGTCCAAAGTGGGAACATAAAATTCAGGGTTAAAAAAGGAAACAGATGAGATTTTAGTCTAAACAGGCTAATTAAGCCGGGGCAAAATCCTTGCCTCCTAATGGGAAATCATTAAATCCCAGTTCTTTGCATGCTAGTAATGGCCATTTGGTGAGTCCCTCTAATAGAAAAAAAACATTCCTGCATAGTTCCCCGTACTTTCAAACACAGCCTGTGCAATTTATCTCACCTTATCCTATTTACCTGTTGAAGATCCTCGCTTGGAAGCCTGACCCAAATTTAAGTCAACTCTGGGCAAGATGCAATTAAAGCCAATGTGACACTTGAAAGCAGGCAAACGAAGAAGCAGAAGGAAAGGAACAAACACCCTCACCCAGGGGTGTCCAACTTTAAAACTTTTGGCCTTCCAACTCCCAGGATTCCCCTGGCTAGGGAATTCTGGGAATTGAAGTCCACCAGTCTTAACAGTTGCCAAGGTTGGACACCTCTACCCTTATCCATGGACACAGCTTGACCTATCCTGGAACTTGCAAACAACAACAACAACAACCTAAAATAATATTTCCAAAGAACATTTAGAAACTTGCATATCCAGGTGAAGCTCAACCTCCAGAGAACTTTTCCAAAGAGAAGGATAGTTTCATGAGTCTAGTGATCTAATTGAGGAGGCCACGGTGGCTCACATGGTTAGGATGCTGGGATGGCAGCGGTCCCAACCTTGACAACCTCTTTGTGAACTCAGACAAATGCAATCAAATTTTAGTCTGTTTCTCTAGGGCTAAAGAACGAGGCTTATCAATGTAGCCTTGCAGTTTTCTAAAAATATATATTTTTATTCAGTTCTCAGTTGTGTACACGTAGTCCACAACTGATGACCACAACTGACCCAAAATTTCTGTTGCTAATTAAGACAGTTATTAAGTGACTTTTGCCCCAGTTTATGACCTTCCTTTGCCAGAGTTAAGTCAGCGGTTCACAACCTTTTCCGGGGCTCGACCCTGGCCCGCGCCCCGCTTGCGTGGTACGACGGGGTGCATCGCGCATGCACGGTGCGACGGGGCGCATCGTGCATGAGCAGCGCAACGGGCACATCATGCATGCGCGGCGCGATGGGGCGCATCGCAAAGGGGAAAAAATGGCCTACCCCCCAAAAAATAATGGCCGACCCCCCCAAAAAATGTCCGACCCCCCAAAAAAATGCCGGGCCCGCATCGCGCATGCGTGGTGCGACGGCCCGCATCGCAAAGGGGAAAAAATGGCTGACCAAAAAAAATGGCCGACCAAAAAATAAAAAAATGGCGGACTGTGGTGTTTGGCGACCCCCGTGAAATGGTCGTTCGACCCCAAATGGGGTCGCGACCCACAGGTTGAGAACCACTGTGTTAAGTGAATCGCTGCGGTTCTTAAGTTAGTAACCCCGTTGTTAAATGAATCTGGTTTCCCCATTGATTTTGCTGGTCAAAAGATCACAAAAAAGGGATCAGGTGTGACCCCGGGACGCTGCAGCCCATCATAAATACAGGCCAGTTGCCCAATGTTGATCACATGATGCTACCACAGTGTGAAAAATGGTCATAAAGTTATTCTTTTTCAGTGCTGTTGTAATTTTGAACAGTCACGAAATGAACTGTTGTAAGCCGAGGACTACCTTGTAGGCGTGGTTTCTGCATGTGTCCTCTGTCTTGGGCTCAAAATGCTGACCGCTCTGAGATTTTCTCTCCAGGTTCTTTGAAATTCACTGCCAACAAGCCTAATGTCCAGTTCCGTGATTGTATGCTGTATGAATGTATTTTGGATTGCATGAATGTGTTTGGATTGGATGGTTGATTGCTATTGATAAATCAATTTTATTGTATTGTGCTGGTCATTACCTATAAAGCCCTATATGGCTCTGGACCAGGATACTTACGGGACCGTCTTCTGCCACATACTTCCCTTCGCACAGGGTCGGCCTCCTCCGGGTCCCGTCAGCGAAACAATGTCATCTGGCGGGTCCTAGGGGGAGGGCCTTCTCTGTTGTGGCGCCCACCCTCTGGAACCAACTGCCCCTTGAAGTCCACGTTTCCCCCACTCTCCCGGCCTTCCGAAAGAACCTTAAAACCTATCTCTGCCGGCAGGCCTGGGGATGATTGTGGATTGTGGTGTGATTGTTGAATATGTGTGGGGTTTTATTTTTAATTTTTTGTTGTTTGGATTTAGATTGACGTTGTTTTATGTATATGTTGTGAGCCGCTCCGAGTCTTCGGAGAGGAGCGGCATATAAACCCAAATAAATAAATAAATAAATAAATAAATAAATAAATAAATAAATAAACAAACAAATAAATAAATAAATAAATAAATAGCTGTCGTTGCAAATAAATAATAAATAAATAAATAAATAAATAAATAAATAAATTGTTGTTGTTGTTGTTGTAAGCCGCCCTGGGTCTCAGGAGAAGGGCGGCATAGAAATTTAAATAAAGTAAGTAAGTAAGTAAGTTCCTAAGAAGGCTCTAAAGGGCAGGACATCCAGTAAGAAAAAAACAAACATCCAATTTAATTTTGAACAAGAGCAGTTTTACCGCATCGCAGTGCAAACAACAATAGCAAAAAAAAAAAAAGCGAAACCCAATTCCCACAATTAATTGCATTAGCTTTGGTCAAGCTGAAAAACAGTTTGCCACACAGAAAGTAACTTTGAAAGAGACAAGAGATAAGCCCTTCCCTTTCCTGGCACACCCATCTGGTTTCTGTCCTGTGCATTTTACTGTTTTATGGACTCACGTCTTGGGTACAAGGTCCAAATGGCAAATTAATTTCAATATGGCAAATTGCATGTTATCTCTCAAGTTCAGCTTTGCTATTTTTTTTATTTCTCCAAATAATGCAAAAATCCTAAACGAAAGCTGCTGAGACAAGTGAATCATGGAAAAGAAAGGATAACCTTTCTACTGCTTCTCATCCTTTGCCATCTCCTAATTTTTGCTTGGCATGCCATATGTATGTATGTATGTATGTATGTATGTATGTATGTATGTATGTATGTATGTATGTATGCATGCATGCATGCATGCATGCATGCATGCAGTGCTTTTTTTCAAAAAAAAAAAAAAAAAGGTGCCGGAACACACGTGTCATACAACCCGCCTTGCTTATCCTACAAGGTTCCATCCCAAAAAGGTGCCGGAACTCCGTTCTGGGCATTCTATGAGAAAAAAAGTCCTGCATGTGTGTAGGTCTTTGGTTCTTCGGGTTTTCTCCCACGTAGAATTTGAAGTGTCTTGGCGACGTTTCGACGAAGTCCCATTTGTCATCTTCAGGCTGGTGCTTTCGGCTTCATGCTTCTAGGAGCACGAAGCCGAAAGCACCAGCCTGAAGATGACGAATGGGACTTCGTCGAAACGTCGCCAAGACACTTCAAATTCTACGTCGGAGAAAACCTGAAGAACCAAAGACCTACTGAGAGTATCTTGGTGACGTTTCGACGAGGTCCCACTCGTCATCCTCAGGCTGGGGTCTTCGGCTTCGTGCTTGTGCGAGCAAAGTGTGATCGAAGCTGCCGTCTCTCTACAAATATTGTTGGGGGTGTGTGGAATGCTGGCTTTGTTGCTGCAGGTGGATTGTTTGGCTGTGTAGGAGTTATTGTTTGTGGATTGTTTGGCTGTTTTCTAAATTCTGAGTAGTTGAGGTGCTGGCTGTGTGCCCATTAGTCTTTTGTGTTGTAACGACCTGGGTAATGGGTTGTGTGATACTCTCAATTTTACACGGGAAAAGACCCGAATACGCCAAGACCTGCATACCTGTACCCGTGAAAATCTACGAAAACACAGACAGACAGACAGACAGACAGACAGACAGACAGACAAATAGATAGATAGATAGCATGCCAAGCAAAAATTAGGAGATGGCAAAGGATAAATATAATAAAGGATAATAAATATATATATAATTACACCCTCCCACACACACATACACATACACATCCCCTGGTGTTTGCTGACTCTCATACTTCTCGTTGGAAGAGGGAGCTGACGAAGAAACTCCACTTGCTAGGTTTTACGGGGATGCTCTGGGAGATTATGGTCTCAAGGACGCCCAGTTTAGGGTAGTCCAATGGCTTGAGGACGTAGATTTGCAATACTTAAGAGCCAAAGCCAACAAAACCTGTTCACCTTTGATCTTTAGCCATTCTAATAATTATGGATTGAGGATGGCCTCTTATTTCTATACTCTAACCATCCCCAAGTATAGAACAGTCATTTCCCTAGCCCGTTTCAATGTCTTGCCCTCAGCACTACTCAGCGGGCGATTCAAGAGGCTCCCGTTTAGTGAGCGACTATGCCCCTGTGATAGGGCTGAAGTTGAAACTGTGGAGCATGTCTTATTATACTGCCCTCTGTATAACACAGCCAGAATTAAACTATTGCCTCTCCTTGGAATTGATCCCTCTGGTTCTAATGTTAGTAATTTGGTTTTATATTGTCTAGGGCAGCGGTTCTCAACCTGTGGGTCGCGACCCCATTTGGGGTCGAACGATCATTTCACGGGGGTCGCCAAACAGCACAGTCCGCCATTTTTTTTTTGGTCGGCCATTTTATTTTTATTTTTTGGGGTCGGCCATTTTTTTCCCCTTTGCGATGCGCCCCGTCGCGCTGCGCATGCACAATGCACCACGTTGCGCTGCGCATGCGCGATGCGCCCTGTCGCGCCGCGCATGTGCGATGCGTCCCATCGCGCCGCGCATGCGCCATGCAGGCCAGGGTCGAATCCCGGAAAAGGTTGAGAACCGCTGGTCTAGGGGATGGCTCCTCCTATATTATTTCTCAGGTTTCTAAATTTCTTTTTAAGAGCTGTAACTATTAGAGAAGAACGTTGTAATTCCCCTTAGCCGAGGCTTCTGGTGTTAATTGTTTGTGATTGTATTTTTCTTGTGTTTTCTTTTCTTGCCCTTGTATTTTGGTCTGTGACCGCAAAATAAAAATTATTATTATTATTACACATACACATATAATAGTGCTGGAAGGGACCTTGGAGGTCTCCCAGGCCTAGAATGGCCCGCCGGAAGTACGTGGATGTCACTTCCGGAAGTCCACTCTAGGCCTTGGAGGCCCAGGCCTGCATCTACGCAGAGAACCAGATGTTCAGGTATTTGAATCCCACCACTGGGCAGGTCTGACAGGTTCCCTTTTTTCCCAAAGGGGCTTTTTTCAGGAGGCAACTGGACTTTCTCATTTTTCTCTGAAGACGTTTCGCTTCTCATCAGTTCAATAGCAGCCCCCCCCAAAAGACTTAATGGGACTCTTGAGTCTTTCCTCCCCCCCTTTTTAATACCGTGTAAAATTATGCTGTCAGATTTCTACAATCTTATTATTTTAAGCCAGACGGAGAGCATTGTTCTGTTCTCTGCACAAAAGGAAGACGAATCGGGTCATTGCCAAATCTGTATCCCTTTTGGTGCGAAGGGGCCACATTCTTTGGCCAAGTTTTCTTCCAATTGATTGGCTGGTTCGCCATAATAGTAATAATAATAATAATAATAATAATAATAATAATAATAATAATAATAATAATAATAATAATAATAATAATAGTAATAATAGTAAGGTGACCAACTTTTTTGCAATGAAAAGGAGGACACAAATAAATTGAAGAAAAAAATATCGTAAATAAAAGAACCATTTTATTCAGTGCAACAATAACACAGACAACTTTGCATGTGCAAAGTTTGCCAGCCGGGTGTTTTGGCGCGCTCAGCAGCAATTCCTATGGGCTTTCGAAAGCCAACAGCGAAAGTAGCACAGCTCATGCAAAAGTTGAAAAAAACACATCAAAAAAAGGTGCCGGAACACCGTTCTGAGCGTTCTATGAGGAAAAAAAAAAGCCCTGCAGATTAGTCTTCAAATATCGAAAAGGAGGACATGTAGGAGGACACTTTTTGAGGGAGGACAGAACTCACAAAAGGAGGACTGTCCTCCCTAAAGGAGGACAGTTGGTCACCTTAATAATACAGTTGGAAGGGACCTTGGAGGTCATCTAGTCCAACCCCTTGCTCAGGCAGGAAACCCTATACCATTTCGGACAAACGGCTGTCTAGTCTCTTCTTAAAAACTTCCAGTGTTGGAGCATTCACCGCTTCTGGAGGCAGGTTGTTCCACTGGTTAATTGTTCTAACTGTCAGGAAGTTTCTCCTTCGTTCCAGGTTGCTTCTCTCCTTGATGAGTTTCCACCCATTGCTTCCTGTCCTGCCTTCAGGCACTTTGGAGAATAACTTGACTCCCTCTTCTTTGGGGCAGCCCCTGAGATACTGGAAGACTGCTATCCTGTCCCCCCTCGTCCTTCTCTTCATTAAACTAGACATACCCAATTCCAGCAACTGTTCCTTATATGTTTTAGCCTCCAGTCCTCTGATCATCTTTGTTGCTCTTCTCTGCACTCTTTCTAGAATCTCAGCATCTTTTTCACATCGTGGTGACCAAAACGGGATGCCTTATTCCAAGTGTGGCCTTACCAAGGCCTTGTAAAGTGGCATTCACACTTCACGTGATAAAACAGTGTGTCGTGTATAGACAACGAATAAGCCATGGAAACGGCGTTTTAACATTCCACTAGGTTAACTGCAGCCGCAGACGTTTGCGGGGATGCTGATGCCACAAATAATGTTATCTATAGCTGACCTTTAGACGACAGTTAGCTCCAGTTGAATGGGACTGGCAAATCAGGCAGGATCAAACTTAATTTGTTTTGAATACATTTCACTAATTGATCTTTAAATTAGATCCCCAGAGAGTTGGTTGATAAGCACTTTGAAGATGGATATCGGAGAGAAGGAAACGGGAGAATTGCTGTGGCAAGTTAAAATGACTTAATTTCAGGAGGATTTCGAAAGAACGTTAATAGTTCAACAGGCCAGTGTTGGCACGGCAATGTAATAGGCCTCATGGGGCTACCTTTGAAAAACGTTCGGAGACTTCAGGTAATGCAGAATGCAGCCGCGCGAGCAGTGTTGGGCCTGCCCAGAAATGCCCACATTTCGGCATCACTCCGCGAGCTGCATTGGCTGCCAATTGGTCTCCGAACGCAATTCAAAGTGTTGGTTATGACCTATAAAGCCCTACATGGCATCGGACCAGGTTACTTACGGGACCGTCTGCTGCCCCATGAAACCCAGTGACCGGTTAGGGCCCACAGAGTCGGCCTTCTCCGGGTCCCGTCAGCCAGACAGTGTCGCCTGGCGGGGCCTAGGGGAAGAGCCTTCTCTGTTGCGGCCCCGGCCCTCTGGAACCAACTTCCTCCGGAGATCCATACTCCCCCCACCCTCTCCGCCTTTCGTAAACTGCTTAAAACACACCTCTGCCGGCAGGCCTGGGGCAGTTAACATCTTGCCCCTAGCCAGTGTATGTCTGTCTGTATGTTTGTTGAATGATTGGTTTTCTTTTAACTTAGGGGTTTTTATATATGTATTTTAACTGGTGATTTCTATTTATGTTGTGAGCTGCCCTGAGTTCTCCGGAATAGGGCGGCATAGAAGTCAAATAAATAAATAAGCAAATAAATAAATAAATAAATAAATAAGTAAATAAATAAATAAATAAATCAACAGATATTCTACAGATAAGTAAAATTAAGGTGACCAACCCTCCTCCTTCAGGGAGGACAGTCCTCCTTTTGTGAGTTCTGTCCTCCCTCGAAAAGTGTCCTCCTACATGTCCTCCTTTTCGATATTTGAAGACTAATCTGCAGGGCTTTTTTTTCTCATAGAATGCCCAGAATGGCGTTCCGGCACCTTTTTTTTTGATGGTTTTTTTCCCAACTTTTGCATGAGCTGTGCTACTCCCCCTATTGGCTTTCAAAAGCCAATAGGAATGGCTGCTGAGCGTGCCAAAACACCCAGCTGGCAAACTTTGCACATGCAAGTTGTCTGTATTATTGTTGCACTGAATAAAATGGTTCTTTTGTTTACGATATTTTTTTCTTCAATTTATCTGTGTCCTCCTTTTCATTGCCAAAAAGTTGGTCACCTTAGCAAAATCCAACATAGGTCGTCCTTGAACTCACAACCATTGGTTTAATGATCGTTCAAAGTTACGACGACATTACAAAAAAAGTGACTTATCACAGTACACAGGTACGACAACAACTTGTTTGATGACCGTTGAGAGTTACAACAGCGCTGGAAAAAAGTGACGTATGACTGTTTATTCCACACTTACTAACTGTTGCAGCATCCCCGGGGTCATGTGGTCAAACTTTGGGTGCTTGGCAGCTGGCATGTATATATGAGGGTTGCAGTGTCCCGGGGTCATGTGATCACCATTGGCGACCTTCTGACGGCAAAACCAATGGGGGAAGCCGGATTGATTTAACAACCATGTTACTGACCTAAGTACAGTGATTCCCTTAACGTGGTGAGAAAGCTCATAAAATGGGTGCAAAATTCACTTAACTCTCCTGCTTCTTGTCTTGCACTATTAGGGGCAGCCCAATGGTGAATAGAATGTGAAGCATGTGTGTATATAATGCATGTTCTTACTTGTGGTTTTTACTTGTGTGTAGTGTGCATTGTGGACAGCACTTATTTTTGTTGTGAGTTCACAGTGACAATAAAGATATTATATTTCTATTCTGTTCTGTTCTATCCTAGTTTTAATTCTATTCTATTCTATTCTGTCCTATCCTATCCTATCCTATCCTATCCTATCCTATCCTATCCTAAGCCATGGACATTTTGGGCTCAATAGGAGTTAGCAATAGCACTTAGACTTATATAGCGCTTCACAGGGCTTTGCAGCCCCCTCTAAGCAGTTTTCAGAGTCAGCCTACTGACCTCCAACAATTGGGGTCCTCATTTTACTGACCTCGGAAGGATGGAAGGCTGAGTCAACCTTGAGCTGGTCGGCATCGAACTCCTGGCAGTGGGCAGAGTCAGCCTGCAATATTGCACGCTAACCACTGCGCCACCACGGCTCTTAATTGTGCTAAAAAGTTGAGGACTATCTGTACAACCCTTTCCATACAAGTATGGAAGATATTGTGCATAAAATCTGTGGGCAGTAATGATTGACACGGTGCTGTTTTAAATGAGTGCTTAAGATGAAGACCCTTGATTATCCCCCCATATCAGAGATTCAAACAGTTTCTGTCTGTGATTATGTTCATGAGTTAATTAGATGTTTGGAAGATCTGAGGGACCCCTCTCCAATCCCTTAGCCCAGACATGTCAAGCGCAAGGCCCGGAGGTCGGATGCGGCCCACGAAGTGGTTTCATGTGGCCCGCGAAGCCATCCTGGAAACAGTGAGGGAACGGCCCCTGCTGCCTTGGCCCTGGCCCAGGCCAGCCGGGAGCCAATGTACAATGTTGTGGTGGCCATCTTGGCCCTTGCCTTGGTGGACCATGCCTTGGCACTTGCCCCAGTCCCACCCCCCTTCTGCCAGAGACCCTCAGATCTGTCCCACTCCTGCCCAGGCCCCCATAGGCACCCTTGACGCCAATGATGTAGAACTGGCCACGCCCATGCAGTAGTCACACCCACTCCATCCACGCCCACCCAGTAGGCTGCACGTACTCTGCACGTACTCCGTCCACCTCCCCCCAGGGCAACTGCAATGCTGATGCAGCCCTCAGTGAAATTGAGTTTGACACCCCTGCCTTAGTCATTTTTTCCTTTGTCTCTGACCTTGTGGTTGGTGAGTCTCCTGGTCATTGAATTCCTAAAAATTTGAAAGCTACATTTGAATGATTAACAAAAAATCTACTGCAAAGTCTTTTGAATGGAACTGAACCAATTCAGTACGGAAACGTCAAAGCAATGATTAAAGGGAGATATAATAGTTGGCTTCAAAGGAGCCTACATTCATCCTGTATTTCAGGATGGAGCTTTTAATGAAGTAAAATAGATTATATGTTGGCTCCATTCAAAACACTGAGTAGTTTTCTTCCTTTATCAACTGTTAATTCGCCTCTTGATTTAACCTTATAAAAGTACTCGTGGCCAGACGTGTTTTTCCTTCTTTATTTCTCACCCAGTAATAAGAAACGATTCTTCGTTCCTTAATTCAGCTTTAATAATCATAATTAAAAAAATGCAAGCTCAATGTTCGGTGTCCTAACCAAAACACTTTGCTATTTCATTTTTTAAAATGTTCTGCTAATTAGATATATTAATAGATAGCTATTAATAATAGTTACTACAAGTCTTCCAGCTGAAGTACATTAGTATTAATTTCTGCTGGGTTGGGTGGCCTGTAATACATGCCTATAGCAATGACCTTCTTTTTTCCTTTTACATTGACCCAAATGCATTCAAGACGGTGTTCATCACTGTTCTGCTGTTCTGCGTAGATTCTCTCCTTGTTTAGTTTCCACCCGTTGCTTCTTCTCCTGCCTTCAGGAGCTTTGGAGAATAGCTTGACTCCCTCTTCTTTGGGGCAACCCCTGAGATATTGGAACACTGCTATCATGTCACCCCTAGTCCCCTGTCCATAGAAAGAGTACAATAGACTAAAAAAGATGGATGGGACCTTGACCACTGCTCACGCAGAAGACCCTATTCCAGTGATGGCGAACCTTTTAGAGACCGAGTGCCCCAAAACAGCCCCGACCCCCCATCCCAGCCTCGGCCCCACCTGCCCCACCCCCTACCTGCTCCCCGCTCCACCCCTGGCCTGCCCGCCCGCAGGGCCACCCGCTACCTCCACAGCCCGTCACAGCAGATCGCCCAGGTGACCCTGCTGCGCCATGACGGCCACACCCTCCACCCTTGCCCTGCAGCATCAACTGCGCGTGACGTGGTGTGAGGGCGGAGTCTTGTCCCCGCTGCCTGGCTGCCATGTTCTTGGCTGCGCTGTTCCGCGCAGGCCGAGCCTGGGGGTGACTCTCCTCCAGGGGGCTGCTGGTGAGGAGGGGGCTGCTGGGGGAGGCGGAGCTGTGCCCACAGAGAGGGCTCCGAGTGCCGCCTCTGGCACACGTGCCATGGGTTCGCCACCACTGTCCTATACCATTTCAGACAAGTGATTGTTCAGTCTCTTTTTGAAAGCCTCCAGTGATGGAGCATCCAGAACGTCTGGTGGCAAGCCGTTCCACTGGTTAATTGTTCTCACTGTCAGAGGAAATTTCTCCATGGTTCTAGGTTTCTTCTCTCCTGGTTTAGTTTCCATCCCTTGCTTCTTATTCTGCCTTCAGGCACTTTGGGGAATAAGTTGACCCCCTCTTCTGTGTTTGGGCCAAGGACCAGGAGATGGTGAGTTATAGTCCCGCCTTACGAAGGAAAAGAAACAGCTGGGTGTCTTTGGGCCTTCTCTGAGCCCAATCCACCTCACAGGATTGTTGTGGGGAAAATAGAAAAAGGAAGTATTAAAGACGTGGATTAAAAGATAGATAGATAGATAGATAGATAGATAGATAGATAGATAGATGGATGGATGGATGGATGGATGGATGGATGGATGGATGGATGGACGGACGGACGGACGGATGGAGATATTGGTAGATGAAGATGGATGGATGGATGGATAGATGATAGATAGATAGATAGATAGATAGATAGATAGATAGATAGATAGATAGATAGATAGATAGATAGATAGAAGTTGTTATTTTAATGCTGCAATAGGCTTTGTATATTAGCGGTTAATTCGGTGGTTGTACACAGTAGACCTGTTGAGTATTCATAGAATTTAGAATTTAATCCATCAAAGAGATTAAATTTTATTTCATCTTTTGGACGCGGCAGTTTTCTCTGAGTTTTTGTTTCAGTTTGCTCAAGCAAGATTACTTTTTGGAAAAGAAAATCTCCATTGTTGCAGAGGTTTAATGACGGTCCTGATTAATTGGTGATATGGAAGGGCATGTCAATTAAAGCTTTCATTGAATAATCAGTATAATTAATTAATTCATTTGTTCATTACTTGATGTCACTTATTCTCTTACATTGTTAATGATTTGGACAACAACTTGGAAGATAGGATCCTCCTCTTCCTCCTCCTCCTCCTCCTCCTCCTCCTCCTCCTACTACTACTACTACTACTACTACTACTACTACTGCTACTCCCTTCTAGCACTGATGATGTTACTTAGTTGGGTAATGAAACATCCTCAAGAAAACAGCCCAGCTCAGAGAGCATCAAGGACCCCTCATTTCAACCTTGGCTACAAATATTCTTCTTTATTACTAGTGTGAAGTAGAATGTTATTGTAAATTAGAATGGAGCCCTGTTTTTCATTCTTACTTGTGTGGGAAATCATACAGCAGGTGCCTGAAATTCCTCCAAAAACCATGTTTGGAGATTATTTTTGACTTGGCTTTGCTGTCAATATTCAGACATCTGATTTTATTTGTCCCCTAAAACAAGATTACCGGGCTGTGGGGTGTGACTTAGCTTTCATTATCTGTTCGATGTTAAAGAGTTTTTACTGGAATGGGTATTTTAATAACGTTGATAATGTTGTTATTGCTGGCTCTTAATTATTCATTTTAGTATTATGGCTTTTATGTTTCTGCAACTGTATCACTAATTTATAGGCTGGAAGCTTCTCTGAGAGGCTTTCCTCTACAACAAAAAAATGAGTTTTTTTTTTCTCCCCCTTTCAAAAGCAAACAAACCAGGACACCTAAGGGATTCTCCAGTCCTTCAACTCTGGAAAAAGTGTTTCCAGCATCCCAATGAGGTCTGAAGTGCAGCTGACATCTATATCAGACAGGGGTGTTTTGTATACAGCTCTCTGTTCGCTCCCCAACCTTTGCCTTGCAGTGCTTGGTGAAAATGTTATTTTAAGGAATCAGTTCATAATAATTATCCGGTCAACAATCAGCAAAGTTTAAAAAGAGCAGAGTGAAGCAAATAAAGACAATAATGTATGCTTACAATTGCCCAGATGAAATCACAGAATATAACATGCATTCCTCTATTACTATGCTTAAGGAAATACCTCACCTTCCTGGCTGAAGATCACCTAGTGGTGCCTTGTTCCAAATGTGCTTTTCCAAGAGTAGCCACAACAGCACAATCTGGCTGTGCTTGATGCTTTGGAAAATGCCTTGAATTTGTCAATGTAGGGGGGAAACAGAATGTCTGTCTGTCTTTCTCTCTCTCTGTCTCTCACTCATCTCATCTGTGTCTATCGTGTCAATCATGTCTCTTTCTCATATGTTGCACCCTGTCGGCCCAAATATGGGAGAAAGAAATCTTCTTTCTTTTTCTTTTTTCTTTTGCCTGTATCAGCTCAATCTAGAGCCATCCACAGGCAGCAACTGCTGCCAACTGCGACATCATTTACATATACATTTTTTAGATTGCTAACAAAGAATAAAGGGAGAACTGGAATAGCTATTTCGAGCTTCTTAACTCTCTTCAGCCAGACATACCCTTCTGAGATTCGAACCTGGGCTGTGTGCATGTCTGGCTGAAGAGAGTTAAGAAGCTCGAAATAGCTATTCCAGTTCTCCCTTTATTCTTTGTTAGCAATCTAAAAAATGTATGTGTATGTATGTGTACGGGACCGTCTTCTGCCATATACTTCCCTTCGACCGGTGAGAGCGCACAGGGTAGGCCTCCTCCGGGTCCCGTCAGCGAAACAATGTCGTCTGGCGGGCCTTAGGGGGAGGGCCTTCTCTGTTGTGGCACCCACCCTCTGGAACCAACTACCTCCTGAAGTCCGCGTTTCTCTGACTCTCCCGGCCTTCCGAAAGAATTTAAAAACCTACCTCTGCCGGCAGGCCTGGGGATGATTGTTGATTGTGGTGTGACTGAGGAGTATGTGTGGGGTTTATTTTTAATGTTTTTTTCGGATTTATATTGAATTGTTTATTTGTATGTTGTGAGCTGCTCCGAGTCTGCGGAGAGGAGCGGCATACAAATCCGAAAAATAAATAAATAAAATAAATATGTATGTATGTATGCATGCATGCATGTATGTATGTAGAGTATTTCTCTATATTTATATTTATATTTATCTGCTGTCTGCTATCAATATCTATAAGCTTTCTGTGATTCTCTCTCATTTATCTATATTGCTATCTATATCTATATTTCTCTATCTGCATTTATATCTCTGTATCTGTAGCTATCTATATCTACCAGCCATCTGTCATCTATCTGCATCTGTCTATGATCTTTCTATCTGTCTGTCTGTCTGTCTATCCATCCATCCATCCATCCATCATCCGTCTATATCATCTGTCTATATCTATATCCATCCATCCATCCATCCATCTCTCTCTCTCTCTCTCTCTCTCTCTCTCTCTCTCTCTCTCTCTCTCTCTCTCTCTCTCTCTCTCTGCCTATCTATCTATCTATCTATCTATCTATCTATCACCTATCTATCCATCTGTCTATATTATCTCTCTCTCTTTATATCATATCTCTATCTCTATCTATCTATCTGTCTGTCTGTCTGTCTATCTGTCTGTCTGTCTATATGTACTCTGGCTATTTGTCTTGTCTGTCTGTCTGTCTGTCTGTCTGTCTGTCTGTCTGTCTGTCTGTCTCTCCCTCTCTTTCTCTCTCTCATCTGTCTGTCTCTTCATAGTCCATGAGATTGAGGGGATGGGAGTGAGCTGGGCCAACCGGCCCCTGAGCCAGCACATCTGTCTCAGCCCCCAGTTGCTACTCAGATCTGCTGCCATTGACTCCTCAGGAATTACACCAGTGATGGTTCATTTGGCCTGAATGCTATTTTTTTTCCATGCTGCATCTTGCTGGGGGAAATCTCATTTAAATAATGGTGTTGCAGTCTACAAGGCAGTTTGCTGAGCCATTATAGCAATATTGGTAATGACAACAAATATTGAAACATGGATTGAGTTGTGGTAACTTAAAGAGGCAATATGGCTTATTTATCACTAAGAATTACTATATTCCAAAATGAGATCTGCATTCCCCCCTTTTTTTTAAAAAAAAAAAACCCCAAACACTTGAAGCCAATTTTTAAACAAGTTTCCTCATTAATTTTCAATTTGTAGTGTACATTAAGAAGAAACATTTTAAATCATCTGGGGATGGTTCAGCAAAGATTTATGTCTATTTCTAATATTATTTTGCTTTAAGAAAATAGACAAACAGGAGAAGATACGATATGTTCAAATACGTAATTACACAGCTTCTTAAGATAATGGCTTTAAATATTAGAAAGAGAGGATGCATTATGCATTACACCAGGCTCTGGCAAAGAACAACCCTTGCTGTGAAACGAGGGGGAAAAAAATTAAAAGAAAGGGGGAAATGTTGCATTTTCTATTAAAGTTATGTTCCTTTATTTCAGGAGTAAAATAGAACTAGCTTGTCATGTGAGTTTCAAATTATCTTTCTTTAAATGAGTACCCTACGAGAAGGGAGGAAGGAGAGTTGGGGGGAGGAACAAGGAAGGAAAGTGAATAAGGAAGGAAATGAAGGAAGGAAGAATAAGGAAGGGGAGAAAGCAAAAGGAAGGAAAGGAAGAGAGGCAGGAAGAAAAGAAAGGAAGAGGAGGAGAATAAGGAAGGAAAGGAAGGGAGAGAGGCAGGAAGGAAAGGAAAATAATAATAATAATAATAATAATAATAATAATAATAATAATAATAATAATAATAATAAATTGGAAGGGACCTTGGAGGTCATCTAGTCCAACCCCCAGCTCAGGCAGGAAACCCTATACCATTTCAGACAAAAGGCTGTCCAGTCCCTTCTTAAAAACTTCCAGTGTTGGAGCATTCACCGCTTCTGGAGGCAGGTTGTTCCACTGGTTAATTGTTCTAACTGTCTAACTCAGACATGTCAAACACAAGGCCCTGGGGCTGGATGCGGCCCGCGAAGTGGTTTCATGTGGCCTGTGAAGCCATCCTGGAAACACTGAGGGAACGACCCCCGCTGCCTTGGCCCTGGCCCAGGCTGGCCGGGAGCCAATGTACAATTTTGTGGTGGCCATCTATGCTGAAATGCATTCAGTCTTAGCTCCACAAGGCCGTGTGGAAACAGCGAGGAACCAGCCCCTGCCACGTCGCCCACGTCCCCTGGGTGCATGCTGGGGAGGTGTCACCCTTTGTGAGCAATGAAGAAATGCACCATCACGTGGAAGTGGCCAGCAAATGGCCCTCGCCTACTTCACCTATCCGGCTTGATGGGCTCCGGGGGAGGGGTTTCGGCAGGCTCTTCCAGTGGACCATGCCTTGGCGCTTACCCTGGTCCCACCCCCTTCTGCCAGAGACCCTCAGATCTGTCCCACTCCTGCCCAGGCCCCCACAGGCACCCTTGACGCGAACAATGTAGAGCTGGCCATGCCCACCCAGTGGGCACACCCATTCCAGCCACACCCACCCAGTCCGCTGAGGGCAACCGCAAGGCTGATATGGCCCTCAGTGAAATTGAGTTTGACACCCCTAGTCTAACTGGTATGGCCAATCATCTGAATTTTGATCAGGTGACCCTGGGGATGCTGCAATGGTTATAAGTATGAAAAAGTCATTTTTTTTTCAGTACCGTTGTAACTTTGAACCGTCACTGTTGTAAGCTGAGAACCACCTGAACATGAAATAGCTGGATATTAGCAAAGCATTCAGCAAAATGCTCCATGCTAGTGAAGTGTGGAGTGAAATGGGTCATTTGGTGGACCCACAGCCGGCTTGAAAAGTATACTCAACGTGAGCTTGTCAGTGATTCCTCCCCAAACCTCAGGGATCATTTTTCGCGATTTGAACAAGAAGATGTGAAGAATTTCTACCGAATGTGCAGAATCGCTCTGTGCTAAATGAGATACGTAAAAAGGTAACTAGCAAACCTCAGATTGATTTTGATACATTAAACAGATGGGCTGACAATAAAAGAAAGCAATTAAAGGGGAACATTTTTCATTTAAGAAACAAATCGAATGCAGAGTTGCAGAATGGCAGATAGTCAGTCTCGTAATAGCATGTATAAGAGGGGCTCAGACTGGCAGCTGGTCAGAAGCTAAATTGGAGTGAGCAACGTGGAGTGGTTGCCATCATTTAAATTGCATCAGCAGAATATCATCTTCAGATCGATAGAAGTAGTAATTCCTTTATTGATCAGCTCTTGCATCACGTCTGTGTCCAATTCTGGCCACAGTACTTCAAGAATTCAGTTAAAATAGACCATGTGCAAAGATGAGCATTATCACACGTGGCACCAGTGGTATACACTCTCCAGTTCAACGGTGGGATTCAGCCAGTTTGCGCCGGTTCAATAGAACCGGTAGCTAAATTTTGTGGAGTTCAGAAAACCAGCTGAATGCACACTGCTTCCAGAAGTCCATTCTAGATCAGAGGCCTGGAGGAGGCCTCCCAGGCCTAGAACGGCCCACTGGAAGTGCGTGGATGCCACTTCCGGAAGTCCGTTCTAGGCCTCGAAGGCCTGGAGGAGGCCTCCCAGGCCTAGAACGGCCCACCGGAAGTGCATGGATGTCACTTCCAGAAGTCCGTTCTGGAGGAGGCCTCCCAGGCCTAGAACAGCCTGCCAGAAGTGAATGGATGCCACTTCCGAAAGTCCGTTCTAGGCCTCAGAGGCCCAGGCCTGCATCCATGCAGAGAACCGGTTGTTCAGGTATTTGAATTCCACCACTGCTCCAGTTACCTGTAGGAGTGCCAGACAGGACGTGACCATGGATTAGTAGCTTTCAGTTTTAGGAAGTCCTGTTTAGTTGCGTGCTGGGAAAAGTCCTAATGGTTAGAGCAGTTTGGCGGTTCTTTGGGTGCAATTCCGTTCAAGCTTACATTCAATGGCTGCCTTGCTCTGTTTGACTGATGTGACTTTTACACTGAAGCTCAGGATATTTTACTTTTATAATTACAGCTACAACAACAGGTTGTTTGGTGACCATTCAGAGTTACAATAGCACTGAAAAAAAAGTGATTTATAGCCTTTTTTTCACCCTTATGACCAGTGCCGCATCCCCGTGGTCACGTGATCAAAATTTGAATGCTCGGCAACCAGCACCTCCCACACCTTCCCTTTTATTATGCAACCCAAGGCATGGCTTCCTAATGCCTTCTCCTTTGCCTTTGGAGCCGCCCCATTGTATTCCTCTGTCCTACTCTCCTTTCTTGCTGGCGTTTTCGTGCATCCGGGATATCTCCCAGCTGTGATCCATCACTGTCCAACTCAGGCTCCCAGCACAGCTGTGTCTCAGCCTGAGTACAAGTAGAGGGGCCAGGTTCCTCGTCCGACTGTAAGTCTTGGAGCTCCTCAGAACCTTCCTCTGACTCTGATGTCACTCCAGGCCCCTCCTCCTCCTCCTCCTCCTCCTCCTCCTCCTCCTCTGATTCCTCAGACTCAACTACCGGGTCCACTGGCTGGCGAGGAATTACAACAGGATATTAGCAAAGCATTCAACAAAATACTAGCTATGTATGGACTAAGCAAGATGATAATTAGGTGGATGAACAGCTGGCTTGAAAAGTAAACTCACTGGATACCAGTAGACTTCCAGAATACAGAATAACAGAGTTGGAAGGGACCGTGGAGGTCTTCTAGACTAACCCCCTATTCAGGCAGGAAACCCTATACCAGTGGTGGCGAACCTATGGCATGTGTGCCATAGGCAGCACGTGGAGCCCTCTCTGTGGACACGCACCATCGCCCCAGCACACATGGTCTCTAAAAGTTCACCATCACTGGCCTAAGGCCACCCAACCTGGAGCAGCCATTGGGGAGCCCACCATCCCACCCGCCAGAGACCTCCTGGATCTCCCCCAACCCTGCCCGGCTCCCACAGGTGTCCTTCCCCATAAGCAACATCGAGGTGGCCACGCCCATCCCGGCCATACCCACCCAGTCTGTCATGACTACTGCAGCCACACCCATCCAGCGGCCACACCCACCCAGTCTGCCACACCCACTGTAGCTGCGCCCGCCAAGTGGGCCACACCCACCCGGCACCTGGCGATACATAAGTGGGTTTTGGGTTGCAATTTGGGCACTCGGTCTCTAAAAGGTTTGCCATTACTGCCCCATGCCATTTCAGAGTTGTCCAACCTCTTCTTAAAAACTTCCAGTGTTGGTCTCTTAAGCCTTGAAAGATGGCGTTTAAGGGGTGACTTGATTGAAGTGTATAAAATCATGCATGGGATAGAAAAGGTAGATAGAGAAAAATTATTTTCTCTATCACACAATACCAGGACAAGGGGGCACTCCCTAAAGCTCATAGCTAAGAAAGTGAGGACAAATAAAGGGAAACATTTCTTCACCCAGAGGATCGTTGGTTTATGGAATTCACTTCCAGAAGAGGTCGTGACAGCTGTCAGCCTTGATAGCTTCAAGTCAGGGTCAGACAGATTCATGGAGGCCAAGTGTATCGGTGGTTATTAAAATGGATGTCCATGTGCCGCCTCTATGTTGGTTGAGGCAGGCAGGATTCCCTTGAGTACCATTTGTTGGGGGTCAAGGGAAAGGGAGGGTTTTGCCTTCTCTTTCTGCTCAAGATCCCCATGTACAATTGGTGGGCCACTGTGTGACACAGAATGCTGGACTCGATGGGCTTTGGCCTGAGTCAGCATGGCTCTTCTTATGTTCTTATGTTCTTATATGGTTCCCATCCTGGTGGTCTTCAAGAAGTTACGGAAAACCCGTCTATTCCCTGAGGTCCAGGGACTGGCTGACGATGGAGATCCTGTTGAATAAGCTTTTGTTAGTATGTCTATCTTTGGAATCTTTTTTTTTTAATTGCAATATTATTCTTTGGAGTGATTGTTTTGCTTTTCACTGTAAGTCACTCAGAGCTGTTAGATTTGGGCATCTTCCAAATTGCTTTAATAAATAAACACGTTAATTGTTATCTTGTGCTTGACTTGCAAGTATTAGGATCAAAGCAATCTCCCACGTATATTCCATGTCAGGAACAGAACAATTTCCCTGCTTCAGTATTACAGGGAACTTAACGTTTATCATATTATGAGCCAGGAGAGACCATCTATTACTTGGCTGATTGGAAAAGAGAGGAAAACTGTATTCTAATTCTGAAAGGTTTAGGCTACATTGCTATTAATAATGCATTTCATTTTTTTCCACCCTTTCATTAGAACTGGGAGCGTTGCCAAAATCAATTAGCTTAATAACCTTACTTAGTGCTCCATGTCAGGAGAAGCTGCTTTTCTTTCTTGAAAAGGGCTTTGGTTTATTGTGTTATTGACACACTGCCAGTCGTCATTTAATAATATTTTATCCATCCCGTCTCACCCGAAATGCTTCCATCGTGCCGTACCTGAAGATCAGCAAGGCGATCTTCTTAAGAATCTCATCTTGAAAGAGATGGAGAAAAAGATGAGAAAGGAAAGAAAAAAAAAACAACAACCAGCCAATTTGAAGGATCAGATTTTAAAGTAATACTTTAAAAAAAAAGAAATATTCACTTGAAATGAAGCAGTTCAAGGGAAAAAAAAGGACACGGTTCTGATCATTCATGAAGTCCAGAAGAAATACCAGATTTATTCTCAATTCATCGACACACACACACCCCTCAAGTAGTCATCAACTTACAACAGTTTGTTTAATGACTGTTTGGAGTTAGAACAGAACTGAAAAAAGTGATTTATGACCATTTACCACATTTAAGACCCTTACTGTCATGGTTCCGACAGATGAAACTCTTGAAAGAATTTCAAAGCATTGTTTATCTTAAAGAATCTTTATTTGAGAAGCATAGCGTCGAAGCCAAAATCTGAATTCCCCTCCCCTGAGCACATAGTATCAAAGCACAATTCCCTCCTCTAATTTATAGTCATAAATCACGTTCTCCAATCAGTTTGAAATGCAGGCTTTCCCTCCAGTTCTTCAGCCCGCCAATTCTTATCATCTCTTATTTCAAAAACCTTGGTTCTCACACTAGTTACAGTATTGTTATGTCTAACTAAACTCCCATGCACATTCCTCCCCCCCCAGTATAATCTAATTCTAACTCTAATTCTAAAAGTAAAACCTAAGAAGGAAAATGGTTGCATCTCCATATGTTGTCAAAGCAAGAACATCCAATGTTAGCAGCGTTGACACTTACGGCATCCCGAGGGCCACGTGATCAAAATTCGGACGCTTGGTAACTGACTCATATTTATGACGGTTGCAGTGACCCGGGGTCACGTGATCCTCTTTGGAGAGCTTTTGACAAACAAAACCAATCAATCAAATTCACTTAACCAGAAATCGTGGGCGCTCCATCACTGGAGGTTTTTAAGAAGAGACTATGTGGTGTCCCTGACAATCTTGCGGACCCTGCTCAAGCAACGCTTCTGTGCTATGTCCTGGATGGGAGGGAGGGAACTGCCAATGATTTTTTCAGCTGTCCTCACCACTCTCTGCACCGCCTTCCTGTCTGAAGCAAGGATGCCTCCAAACCAGACTGTGATGCTGTATGACAGGATGCTCTCGATCGCCCCCCCTTGTAGAAAGTGGTCAGGACAGGGGAAGGAAGACGTGCTTTGCTCATGCTTTTCTCATGCGACGCAGAAAATGCAGGCGCTGCTATGCCCGCTTCACCAGGTTGTTAGTTGTTGTTCAGTGAATCGTGTCCAGTTTTATGATATGGTTTGCCACAATTGTTAGCTAAGTTACAGCAGTTGTTAAGAGAATCATAATTTTTTTTTTAAATTTTTATTGATTTTTATAATTATAAATAACAAAAGAGAAAAAAAATCACATTAAAACAACTCAACTGAATAAAAACGTTTACAACTTTTTCAATCACAAGAACAAAACATAAAAACTTAACTAAAATAGTTAACTATGGGTATTGCTCTGCCGCACCCCCCCCCAACCACATCCCCCTCCTCCTTTCTCCCTACCTCTACCTCTATCCACCCACCATCTCTACCCCCACTCTCTCCTCCCCCTCATGCCACCTCCCTACTTCCCTCAACCTTCACTCCTCAGTCTCATCCCCTCCAGATGTGGTGCAAGGTGCCCCAGAGCAACCCATCCTTTATCAAATATCATGTTACAGTTGAGAAGATTATAGAAACCCCTCCACCCCCCCACCCCCGACTTCCCAAAGTGAATACAGGAAAAAAAACACAAGAAAACCCACTAAACTACACCAAAATATTATATAAATCCTATTAAAAATTTAACTACATTTTTCAATCCAACATATAAATATTTAACTATATACTAAATACAATTTCTTAAATTGATATTTCCTTTGTATATAATCTACCATTTTTTCCAATCCAACATATATTTTTCATTTGAATGATCCTTCAAATATGCGGATATTTTAGCCATTTCTGCCAAGTTAATAACTTTTAAAGTCCATTCTTCAATAGATGGTAATTCTGACGTCTTCCAATATTGTCCCACCAACAGTCTTGCCGCTGTAATCAAGTTCAAAATTAAATTCATCTCTATGGTGGTACAGTCTTTTATAATACCTAACAAAAACAACAATAAAATTTTTTTTTTATTTAAAAAAAAAAAGAGAGAATCATGCCGTCATTAACCGAATCCAGCTTTCCCCCATTGACTTTGCTTGTCAGAAGCTGCCTGGGAAGCTCACATGATCCCGGGATGCTGCAACTGTCATGAAAACATGCCAGGTTCCTTAACGTTGGTCATGTGACCGTTGGGATTGTACCATGGTTGTCACTGCGAGGATTAGTTGCAAGTCATTTTTTTCCAGTGCCGTTATAACTTTGAACGGTTGCGAAAGACGAAAATTCCACCTTCTTCAGGCATGCCTATCTGACTTAACATAGATTTATATATTTATAAATAAATTTATATATTAAAATGTAAGCAGTTCAGTTCTAGGGTATTCTAGTTTTACATCTACCAAATTATACAATTTCTACTTTAAAACCAAAAAAAGAGGGAGATCTTGTTTGGCTTGTGAAAAGATCACCAGATCTCATTCCCATTCCTGGAGAACCTATAGTTTCCTCCCATTTGTCCAAAGAGACACACACAAAAAAACACGTTAGCTATTTATGTATTTGTTTATTTAGGCCTTATATTTTGTTGGAGTATCAGCTTCCAAACACCTTTAGTGTCAAAAGTGTTATTATTATTATTTTTGAAGCCGAAAGGCATTCGAAAAGCAAAATACATTATGGAAATCACAAGGTCCCCGTGTGTGTAACGGCTCTGGAGGTTAATGTAATGATGGAAGCCTTGCCCACCTCTCAACTTCTTTGGAACGTTTCCATTTACACACAGTTACACAACAGTTAATGGGCTTTGCGAATCACAGCTGCCCGTTGGTTTCATAGCTGCATTGTCGTTGCAGGCTAATGTTCTTAGAGATTTGTCGTGAACTTGTGAAGCATTTGGAAGATAAAAACCATCTCATATTTTTCCGGGAATTGGAAGGCTAGCCAAAATGATAGACACAATGACTTGGTGAGGTTATCTAGGACCAATCTGATCCTGAGGAAGTAGATAGATTTCTCTACAATGATGGTTCTGCTTCCAGTGAACTGGTTTTCCACCTCAACTCATTGGGGAAACTTCTAGATATCTCAAAAGCTAAGGCTGAACAGCAGACAGGAAGAGAGGATAATGTCATCTGTCTTGAAAGAGGCCTTTTTTTTTCTTTCTTTCAAAAAGCCATTATTTTAATCTTACTTTTTTTATGTACAATAACAGTAAGAGTGTGACGGGAGAGACGCAGAAGCCTGAATGAAGGAACAAATGAATTTATTCCTGACGGAGAGAACTATGCTGGGAAACCTCAAGAGTTATTATTATTGAGGTGGGGATAGAATTACTTTGGTTCTGTTGATTAGTGTGTCCAAGTTGCAATACTTACTCATATCTATGTGTACTATAGATAGGCAGGAAGGGAGGGAAGGAGAATAGGGAAGAGAGAGAGAGAGATGAATATATGGAGAAAGAAGAGAAAGAGAGAAATGTATATGTGGAGAGAGGAGAGGAGAGAGAGAACTATATATGGAGAAAAGAGAAATGTATATATGGAGAGAGATAAGAGAGATATCTATATGGAGAAAGAACAGAAATAAATGTATATATGGAGAGAGGAGAGAGTGATCTATATATGGAGAAAAGAGTGTGAGAGAATCTGTGGAGAAAAGAGGGATGTATATATATATATATATATATATATATATATATATATATATATATATATATATATATATATATATATATATATATATATATATATATATATATATATATATATATATAAATGGAGAGAGAGAAGAGAAAAGAGAACTATATATGGAGAAAAGAGAGAGAAATGTATATATGGAGAGAGAGAGCTATGTATGGAGAAAAGAGAGAGAAATGTATATATGGAGAGAGAGAGCTATGTATGGAGAAAAGAGAGAGATGGATATATATGGAGAGAGAGAAGAGGAGAGAGAGATCTATATATGGAGAAAAGAGAGAGATGAATATATATGGAGAGAGAAGAGGAGAGAGAGAGAACTATATAGAGAGAAAAGAAAGAGAAATGTATATGGAAAGAGAGGAGAGATCTATATATAGAGAAAAGAGAGATGTATATATATGGAGAGGAGAGGAGAGAGAGAACTATATATATGGAGAAAAGAGAAAGAGAGAAATGTATATATGGAGAGAGAGGAGAGGAGAGAGAGATCTATATATGGAGAAAAGAGAGAGAGATGAATATATATGGAGAGAGAGGAGAGGAGAGAGAGATCTATATATGGAGAAAAGAGAGAGAGATGAATATATATGGAGAGAGAAGAGGAGAGAGAACTATATATGTGGAGAAAAGAAAGAGAGAAATGTATATGGAAAGAGAGGAGAGATCTATATATAGAGAAAAGAGAGAGATGGATATATATGGAGAGAGAGGAGAGGAGAGAGAGAACTATATATATGGAGAAAAGAGAAAGAGAGAAATGTATATATGGAGAGAGAGGAGAGGAGAGAGAGATCTATAGATGGAGAAAAGAGAGAGATGCCCAGTGCATTTAGAAATGACTGTAAATTTATTAAAAAGAAAAAAAAGCTGAAATATCAACTGAAGAGAGGGGAGGTTGTATATACTGAGAGAGAGAAAAGGAGAGAGAGATCTATCTATGGAGAGAGAGAGAGAGAGAGAGAGAGAGAGAGAGAGAGAGAGAGAGAGAGAGAGAGAGAGAGAGAGAGAGAGAGAGAGAGAGAGAGAGAGAGAGAGAGAGAGAGAGACCTATTTTGCCCATGATGTTCTCCGCTGGTCCTAATGTGGGCAAGGCAGTTGCCATCCAATTCTTCGTTTTACAACTTTCCACCCTGAATATGAAAGTAGGCAGGCATTCCCCCCCCCACACACACACACTTTTATCAAGTCCACTTAGTTCATCCATCTCCATTAAGCATCTAATAGTTACACTGAGTGGAGCTGACATTTTAAAATAAAGAGTAAACGTTGCTTAACTCCATAACGCTACGATCATCATTCGGCACTCAAAAAAAAATGGTTTGCTTCCCCTTTGCGTTGGCAGCTTTTCTAGCATGTCACGCTGGCGAATTGGGGGAATTCATTTGTCACTGGGTACGCTGGTTGCTTCAGGACGAAGAGTGAGGGGGAAACCCTAAATGTGGCACGCGTACAAGTAAGTCCTTGGCTTAACGACCAGAATTGAGCTCCAGATTTCTGTTGTTAAGTGAATCATTTGTGAAGTGAGTTTTGCCCCATTTTTACATTTTTTTTCTGGCCACGGCCTCTAAGGGAATCACTGCAGTTGCTAAATTAGCAACGTGGTTGTTAAGTGAATCCGGCTCCCCCCCATTGACTTTGCTTGTCAGACGGTCGCAAAAGGGGGATCCCGTGACCCCTGGGGACGTTGCGACCATCATAAATATGAACCCGTTGCTAAGGTGTCTGAATTTTGATCTCGTGACCCTGGGGATGCTGCAACCGTTGTAAGTGTGAAAAGCGATCAAAATAAGTCGCTTCTTTCAATGCCGTTGTAACTTTGAACAGCCACTAAATGAACGGTTGTAAGTCGAGGACTACCAGTAATATTCACTGTCAAATGCATTTCAAGTTTTTTGGGACCCTAGCTGGTCCCTAAAGGAGTAGGGTGCAGCCCAATTCAGTGTGCCAAAATCGTGAAAAATTCAATTGAATCACATAGAAGGGAATGGAATGGAATAAGAATGGAGTAGAGTGGAGTGGAGTGGAGTGGAGTAGAAAATCGAGAAGAATAGAATAGAATGGAATAGAATAAGGAATAGAATAGAATAGAATAGAATGGAATGGAATAGAATAGAATAGAATAGAATGGAATGGAATGGAATGGAATGGAATGGAATGGAATGGAATGGAATGGAATGGAATGGAATGGAATGGAATAAGAATGGAGTGGAGAGTAGAGTAGAGTAGAGTAGAGTAGAGTAGAGTAGAGTAGAATAGAATAAGAATGGAATGGAATGGAATGGAATGGAATGGAATGGAATGGAATGGAATAAGAATGGAGTGGAGTGGAGAGTAGAGTAGAGTAGAGTAGAGTAGAGTAGAATAGAATAGAATAAGAATAGAATAGAATAGAATAGAATAGAATGGAATGGAATGGAATGGAATGGAATAAGAATGGAGTGGAGTGCAGTAGAGTGGAGAGGAGAGTAGAGTAGAGTAGAATAGAATAGAATAGAGTAGAATAGAATAGTAAAGAATAAGAATAGAATGGAATGGAATGGAATGGAATGGAATGGAATGGAATGGAATAAGAAGAGTGGAGTGCAGTAGAGTGGAGAGGAGAGTAGAGTAGAGTAGAATAGAGTAGAATAGAATAGAATAGTAAAGAAGAATGGATTGGAATGGAATGGAATAAGAATGGAGTGGAGTGCAGTAGAGTGGAGAGGAGAGGAGAGGAGAGTAGAGTAGAATAGAATAGAATAGAGTAGAGTAGAATAGAATAGTAAAGAATAAGAATAGAATGGAATGGAATGGAATAAGAATGGAGTGGAGTGCAGTAGAGTGGAGAGGAGAGGAGAGTAGAGTAGAATAGAGTAGAGTAGAATAGAATAGAATAGAATAGTAAAGAATAAGAATAGAATGGAATGGAATGGAATGGAATGGAATGGAATGGAATGGAATAAGAATGGAGTGGAGTGCAGTAGAGTGGAGGGTAGAGTAGAGTAGAATAGAATAGAATAGAATAGAATAGAATAGAATAGAATAGAATAGAATAGAATAGAATAGAATAGAATAGAATAGAATAGAATGGAATAAGAATGGAGTGGAGTGCAGTAGAGTGGAGGGTAGAGTAGAGTAGAGTAGAATAGAATAGAATAGAATAGAATAGAATAGAATAGAATAGAATAGAATAGAATAGAATAGAATAGAATAGAATAGAATAAGAATGGAGTGGAGTGCAGTAGAGTGGAGGGTAGAGTAGAGTAGAGTAGAATAGAATAGAATAGAATAGAATAGAATAGAATAGAATAGAATAGAATAGAATAGAATAGAATAGAATAGAATAGAATGGAATGGAATAAGAATGGAGTGGAGTGCAGTAGAGTGGAGGGTAGAGTAGAGTAGAATAGAATAGAATAGAATAGAATAGAATAGAATAGAATAGAATAGAATAGAATAGAATAGAATAAGGAGCTGGAAGGGACCTTAGAGGTCTTCTAGTCCAGCTCCCTGCTCAAGCAGGAGAACCTATATCGTCTCAGACAGCTGATTGTGTAGTCTCTTCTTAAAAACCTCCAGTGATGGAGTGCCCACGATTTCTGGTGGCAAGCTGTTCCACTGGTTAATTGTCCTCACTGTCAGGAAGTTTCTCCTTAATTCCAGGTTGCTTCTCTCCTTGGTCAGTTTCCAACTATCGTTTCTCATCCTTCCCTCTGGTGAACAACCTGACCCACTCTTCCTTGTGGTAGCCCCTCAAATACTGGAATATTGCTATTGTGTCTCCCCTAGTTCTTCTTTTCTTTAGACTAGCCAAATCCAAGTCCCGCAGCCGTTCTTCATATGTTTTAGTCTCCAGGCCTCTGATCGTCTTAGTTGCTCTTTGAATTTTTTCCATTTCTTCCAACCAGCCAACTGCCAGATATATTTTTCTTCTTCTTTCTTTATCCTCCAAGTTAATTGTTTCACCGCCTTATAAAACGCGAGGGATACTTTATAGAATACAGATAATAGATGAGTACCGTGGCATTTATATAAAGAGAAACTTAGAAATGGTTGGCGCTGGGAAGATATAGAGGAATTAAACCTTTACAGATGAGGGGGAAAAAAAGTCAAATATGATTTCTAAAATGTTAAATGAACAGAATGATGTGGTCAGGAATGTGCCAAAGTAAAAAAAAAAAAAAAGGTAGTGGGATTCAGGAACAGGAATCTGCAAAAGCCAGATGTAGCTTCTAGCCACAAAAGGCGATCTTTGCGCAGTTTAAATCCTCTCCCTGCCATGCGGGCATTCCGTCAGTTAAGGAAATATGTAATGAAAATAATATTGAAATATTTAACTTTCGAGGAGACACTCCCCAGTAGTAAAAAAAAAAAAAGAATGTTGTTGTGAAGAAGAGATAATTCATTTCATTTCATTTCATTTATTGGATTGCCTTTGATTGAGTGAAGGGTTTAAAAGAAATGAATTAAAGGAGGGAGATAATTCAGTTCTGCTGTGCTAAAACCAGAGGGAGCGAAATCCGGACTTTTGTCTATATGGTCCTCTGTGTCTAAAGGACGAAGCCAATTCTTCTCCTAAATAGTTGTGCTTTGTGTTTGATTCATCTGATTTTATTTGATCTCTCATTCTCACTTTATTTGATTCGGTTTGGGGATTTATTTTCAGAACAGAAAGGTTTTTAATATATCGAAAATAGATTTTATCACTGGATATATTGAGTTTTTTGGCATTTTCCTTGCAAACATTTCATTAGTTTGCTCCAGTAACTTAGTGCAATGTCCAGCAGTTCAACCCTTGAGTTACAGATATTCTCCATTATTATATAATTGGATGTAACCTAAGATAAACTCAGACCCAAAACATGAGAATTTAAATGAATGAAGCAGACAGAATAATTTTCTAGTAGACTCAAGGGTTAGTGTAAGGTCATCCAGAGACTGCCCAATATCTTGGGACCACTGGAAATATTAAAATAAGTTGCTAAACTTGTGTTAAAGTCACTTTGGTGGATGAGAAATATTGTGTTAAAGCCACTTTGGTGGAGGAGAAACATTCCCAGATATTAAACATCAGCTTTGCTAGAAGCAAAAAGGGTATTATTGACAGGAAGTAAAGTTCCATAGGTGAGAAGGGAATTAAATATTGTCGTTTCCACTCTGATTCCAAAACTATTGAGTGGAGAATTGCTAAATAATTACATAAGCAATTGTAGAGGACATAGGAAATGGCCTCTAAGGACAGAACATAGAGTCTTTCTTATGAATTCCTCTTATATGAGACAAGATTTAGAAATTGCAGAGAAATGTGTAGGCGTTGGGGATTATTTTTTCCCCATGTATTGAAACATGCCCAAACTTTAGCATCTCCTCAATGGGGAAGAGAGGAGGAGGAGGAGGAAGAGAAGGAGAAGAAGGAAGAGGAGGAGGAGGAGAAGGAGGAGGAGGAGGAAGAGGAGGAGAAGAAGGAAGAGGAGGAGGAGGAGGATGTCCCTAATTTTTGTGGATGTTCCTAATTTTTGCTTATCAGACAAATTGTAAATATAATTGAGAACGTTCCTTTTCTATTATTTCTGAAGGACGGAAACCCCTGCCTACCAATTAAAAATAATATTTTTAATAGATTTTTTTTTATCCCAACTTTATTATTTTTATAAATAACTCAAGGTGGCAGACTTATCCAACACAACTTTCTTTTCCTATTTTCCCCACAGCAACCCTGTGAGGTAGATTGGGCTGAGAGAAAGAGAGAGAAAGACAGAGACAGACAGATTAGCCCAAAGTCACCAAGCTGGCTAAGGCAGGACTTGAATTCAGGATCTCCCGCTGTCTAGCCCAGTGCCTTACCCCTCAATTTCACTGAGAGCTGCATCAGCATTGTGGTTGCCCTGGGGGGGGCTGGGGGTGTGTGGCTAGAGTGGGTACAACCTACTGGGTGGGTGTGTATGGAGTGGGTGTGGCCTACTGGATGGGCGTGGCCAGTCCTACATCATTCACATCAAGGGGGAGTGGGACAGATCTGAGGGTCTCTGGCAAAAGGGGGGGGGACTGGGGCAAGTGCCAAGGCATGGTCCACCGAGACAAGTGCCAAGATGGCCACCACAAAATTGTACATTGGCTCCCGGCCGGCCTGGGCCAGGGCCAAGGCAGCGGGGGCCGTTCCCTCACTATTTCCAGGATGGCTTCGCGGGCCACATGAAACCACTTCGCGGGCCGCATCCGGCACCCGGGCCTTGTGTTTGACATGTCTGCCCTAGACCAAACTGGTCAAAATTACAGAGGCAACAACCAGATATTTAACTATAAATGTCTTAGCATGTAACACTTTCCCATGTAACACTTTAGTTGTGCGATGTGCGCTGCTTTCTAGTTTCTTTCCAGGTGCAGTTCAAGGTTCTAGTCCTCACCTTTAATGCCCTGTATAGCACAGGGCCAGGTTATCTGCAGGAGCACCTTCCCCTAAGGACATGCAACCTTCCTACTACATCAGATAGGATGGACATGCCTCTGGTCTCTTCCCCTAAACATTGCCATCTGATGGAGCTTGGGAGTGCGCCTTTTCTGTGGCAGCCCCTGCCCTATGGAACTCCTTGCCCCATGAACCTTTCTAGCCTTCTGTGACGCTTTGAAGACCTGGATTTCCCCCCAGACCCTGCTATAAGAGACTTTATGACTGGGTGCCAGATTTTTACTATTTTTAATGTGCTTATTTTTATAGTTTTATCATGGTTTTTAATGTTTTTATTTCTGATACGGAGCTTCCCAGATCTGGTTATAAGATGGGTGGCTGTGTAAATATTTTAAATCAACAGAATATATAAACTTACATTTTCATGGTTTCTAGCCTGGTGTCTTAAACCCCCAGACCAAACATGGCTCTCTTTTGTCAACAGCGTTAATATTAAAACATTTGTTAAGTTTTAACATTCACACGTGTTTTATAAAGATAGCACTGGATGTTCCTTTATCTTTTAAAGTACAAATTATCTTGTGGATGTTTCCATGCAAAACGTGAACAAACACAGTGGAACTAATTCCCCGGTAAAGCCAAGTGCTTTAAGGTGCTTTGGTGTAGGAGCCAACATTTAATATGACCTTAAGTTTCAATAATCACACTAGATTATAATAGTAATTTCAAGGGAAATATAGGAAAAGTAGATTTTAATTTTAGCCCAAAGGTCAGTCTAGAATATTATCCCCCTTTTATTTCTTTCAAAGTAATTGAATATTGGAGAGAGAAAAAATAACTGAAAAGCCGTGTGCTGCAGCTACCCAAAAAGCCAACACAGTGCTGGGCTGCATTAACAGAGGGATAGAATCAAGATCAGGTGAAGGGTTAATACCCCTTTACAAGGCCTTGGTAAGGCCACACTTGGAATACGGCATCCAGTTTTGGTCACCACAATGCAAAAAAGACGCTGAGACTCTAGAAAGAGTGCAGAGAGGAGCAACAAAGATGGTCAGGGGGCTGGAGGGTAAAACATACAAGGAATGGTTGCTAGAATTGGGAACGTCTAGTTTAATGAAGAGAAGGACGAGGGGGGACATGATAGCAGCCTTCCAGTATCTCAGGGGCTGCCCCAAAGAAGAGGGAGTCAAGCTATTCTCCAAAGTGCCTGAAGGCAGGACAAGAAGCAACGGATGGAAACTCATCAAGGAGAGAAGCAACCTAGAACTCAGGAGAAACTTCCTGACAGTTAGAATAATTAACCAGTGGAACAACCTGCCTCCAGAAGCGGTGAATGCCCCAACACTGGAAGTTTTTAAGAAGAGACTGCACAGCCATTTGTCCAAAATGGTGTAGGGCAGCGGTTCTCAACCTTTTCCGGGGCTCGGCCCCAGCCCGCATCACGCATGCGCGGCGCGACGGGCGCATCGTGCATGCGCGGCACGACAGGCGCATCACGCATGCGCGGCGCGACGGCCCGCATCGCAAAGGGGAAAAAAATGGCCGACCCAAAAAAAAATGGCGGGCCCGCATCGCAAAGGGAAAAAAAAAATGTCGGACCAAAAAAAAATAATAAAAAAATGGCCAACCGAAAAAAAAAATGGCCAACCCAAAAAAAAAAAAATGGCGGGCCCGCATCGCGCATGCGCGGCACGACGGCCCGCATCGCAAAGGGGTAAAAAAAATGGCGGACCAAAATAAAAATAATAAAAAAAATGGCCACCGGAAAAAAAATGGCCGACGGAAAAAAAATGGCGGGCCCGCATCGCGCATGCGCGACGCAATGGCCCGCATCGCAAAGGGGAAAAAAATGGCCGGCCAAAAAAATGGCGGACTGCGGTGTTTGGCGACCCCCGTGAAATGGTCATTCGACCCCAAATGGGGTCGCGACCCACAGGTTGAGAACCGCTGGTGTAGGGTTTCCTGCCTGAGCAGGGGGTTGGACTAGATGACCTGCAAGGTCCCTTCCAACTTTATTATTATTATTATTATTATTATTATTATTATTATTATTATTATTATTATTATTATTATTATTATTATTATTAACAGAGCTGGAAGGGGACCTTTGAGGTCTTCTAATCCAACCCTCAGCTCAGGCAGGAAACCCTATACCATTTCAGACAAATGGTTGTCCAGCCTCTCCTTTAAAAACCTCCAATGTTGGAGCTCCCACAACAACAACAAAAAAGAGACGACAGTGTCATTTGTCTTGCTTCTAACTTTTACAACATTCACTCAACATAATTTAATAAAGCAAATTGAGTCCCTGGCGAATATTAATTTAGAAAGTTGCAACCAGTTGGGAGAATTGTCTTGTCAATACCCCACCCACAGACGTGAGATTGCAAATGGATGAAATTAAAAGGTAATGTGGACGATGGAAAAAAGAAAAGAAAATGAATTTGTTTTGATCTGTGTTTAGATTTATACTCGAGCGAATGGAGATAAAATATTAATATTTAAGTCATAGGCCAAACTTTAAAAGTATGCCATGTTGATGTTGTATTCTTTAGAAATCTATAAAGTCTTTGCAATATCCCAAAGTAATTGAATAGAAAATGTTGCTTCGGGGGAAAAGAAATAATATAAAGTGCACTTAGTGTGATTTAAATGTCACAGTCAAAACAAATTCAAAGCTTTTCTCAGAAATGAAATGTTACTGGGATGCTTATTAATATTTTTAAGAAATGTTGAGTCAGAAACACTTTTATCTGCATTTATTTGAGATGTTTAACTGTACAGTCTGAACCCCTTTTATTCCCAATTTTCACTGAACCTCACTTGAATTACTTGCAAGTAAACATAGTTAGGATTGCAGGCAAGCCAGTTTTCAGAATCTGAAAAAAAAATAGGGCCAAATTAGGTGATATATAAGTTCTTAATCTCATTTTTCTTCAGACTGAGTTTGGCACACAGAAAAGAATTAGCAAATTGTGTCCCGGACCTCCTATTCTGCATTCAGGGAGACCCGTTGCCGCCCAAAAAGTGATTTTTGCCAGCCAAAGTAATTATTTTTAGCCATTCAATTATTGAATCATATTAGTTCAGCGGTTCTCAACCTGTGGGTCACGACCCCATTTGGGGTCGAACGACCATTTCACGGGGGTCACCAAACACCACAGTCCGCCATATTTTTTTTTTTTGGTCGGCCATTTTTTTGGGGGTTGGCAATTTTTTTCCCCTTTGCGATGCGGGCCGTCGCGCCGCGCATGCGCGATGCGGGCCCACCATTTTTTTGGGGCCGGCCATTTTTTGGGGGGGGTCGGCCATTTTTTTGGGGGGTCGGCCATTTTTTTAAATTTTTTTTGGGTCCGCCATTTTTTTTCCTTTGCGATGCGGGCCATCACGCCGCGCATGCGCGATGTGGGCCCGCCATTTTTTTTGGGTCGGCCATTTTTTTTTGGTCGGCCATTTTTTTCCCCTTTGCGATGCGGGCCGTCGCGCCGCACAAGCGCAGCGCGGGCCGGGGTCGAGCCCCGGAAAAGGTTGAGAACCGCTGTATTAGTTGCTCTTCTCTGAGCAACCAAAGTGGCAGAACCTGGTGGTGGGTTCAAAACGGGGATCCCTACATAGTCACAGGGCAGCCCAAGCTGCCTTCAACCTTTCCTAACTCTAAGCAGGTATTGATAGTTAAGAAGGTTCTCCAGGCCTTGGATCATCTTAGTTGCTCTTCTCGGGATTTTTTTTCCAAACTTACTTTTAATCTGACCAGCTTACATTAATCTCAGTCTATACAGATAGCCTTTGGTTTACTACCACAGCGGAGCCCAGACTTTCTGTTGCTAAACGAGACAGTCGTTAAGCAAGTTTTGCCCCATTTTGTTACCTTTCTGGCCACAGTTGTTAAGGGAAACACTGAAGTTGTGGTGCGTAACACAGTTGTTAACTGAACCTGGCTTCCCCGTGGACTTTGCCGGTCAGGAGTTCGCAAAAAGGAGTTCACATGATCCCCGGGACACTGCGACCGTCATAAATACGGGTCAGTGGCCAAGCGTCTGACTTTTGATCACGTGACCACAGGGGATGCTGCAACGGCCGTAGGCGTGAAAAACGACCATGTCACTTTTGCGGTACCGTCGTAACTTCAATCTCAAGATTGAAGACCCAAGTGCATGAGCACAAGCTGGCCGTTCAAAGGTGTGAACAGCACTCACAGGTATGGACACACAGGACTGGTTTTGGCCACCGGTTCGACCTCACCGATGCACATACCCTATCCAGCGACATTACTAAAGGAGGCGGCCTACTTAAAGAGGCTTGGCTCTCCGATAAAAACTCGATAAACCGGCACATAGAACTCTGCCTGGCACATCAGGCATTGAGACCGTGGGATAAAAAATATCATGCATCCCAACGAAGACAATCCACTTGCGGGCCACAAGATCGGAGAGATAGGATAATAGGGGAGTGGAAGCATCATCACAATTCATGGACAATCAGACAGTAGCTGTCAGTGAACAACCAACAGAATCTCCTTCCCTCTCAAAAAGAGCACGAAAGCTGTTAAACCAGCGGTTCTCAACCTATTCCGGGGCTCGACCCCGGCCCGCATCACGCATGCGCAACGGGGCGCATCACGCATGCGCGGCGCGACAGCCCGCATCGCGATAGGGAAAAAAATGGCCGACCAAAAAAAATGGCCGACCCAAAAAAAAATGGCGGGCCCGCATCGCGCATGCGCGGCACGACGGCCCGCATCACGATAGGGGGAAAAATGGCCGACCCAAAAAATTAAATAAATGGCCGACCCCCCCAAAAATGGTGGGCCCGCACTGCGCATGCGCGGCGCGACGGGGCACATTGCGCATGCACGGCGGCCCGCATCGTGATAGGGAAAAAAATGGCCGGCCAAAAAAAAAATGGCCGACCCCCCCAAAAAATGGCAGACTGCGGTGCTTGGCGACCCCTGTGAAATGGTCGTTCGACCCACAGGTTGAGAACCGCTGTGTTAAACGGTGGAGTGGAATTCAACACAGCAGGGGTTCCCCGGATTCCTCAGGACACCCATGGGCTACAATAACACCCCCCCAATGAAAGAGTGAAGGTAAGGGCACGCCGTCCGAAAGCCCCTACATCTGATATCCGAGTATGCTCAACGAATGACATCAAAAAGACCCGCACATGCGCAAAAACAACAAAGCGCAAAAAGAGCAGAGCGGAGCCAAATGGACAACGTGTTGACAGCCCCACAGTGAAAACACGATTGCGACCAAGGGGAGAGGATAGCCCGGAATGCCGTATACAATGCGAGGATCGCAACGACATACAGACAACAAACGGCAAAAAAGGGGGGGAGGTCTTCCCAGCTAGATACATTCAACACACTTTGTGGGCAATTCAAAGCTCTCAGCCTAAAAGCCTTTCGGCCAGCGCTGGGGAAAATGGAGGCTGCAACCCATCTGAACCGGTCCAAGGCCTTCCAAATTGCTCTAGCGAGATGAATCACCAAAAGTGGCTTTGTACCAACCAAGGCTGATGTGTTCTTTCTTTTCTTTTTCTTTTTTTTTTACAACCTATAAGTACGTTGGCATTCACAGGTATAATAGCAGGGCAAAAGTTGCTCGGGTTTTTAATGCTTTCCCACTTTATCAGAGAGACGGAGGGTGTTCTGTCTCTCTTCTTGAAAAGTGACAAGAATGGCTGTAATTTATCGGTGGAGGAAAAGCCATGTGAAAGGACAATAAATATCACACAATGAGAAAAGATTCCTGGTTAGAGAGAGAGCAGTAACTAAATAATAATTCTGCTATGCATTCATCTTTCTGCGTAACAAACTATTGTGTCAGTACTTTGAATCTGACCTGCAAATCAACATCCTTTTCCAACTGTCTCTATTTTACACAAGCAATTGCCTGGAAGAGAGTATCTTCCTGTTGTTGTTGTTGTTGTTGTTTCTTCTTTTTTAAATTACTGACACCCGCTTACAGCTACATTCAATATGGAAATCAATTTTGTCTCTCTTGTAGAATCCCTAACAGCATCCGTGTCTTCTTTCGAAGCTACAAGCCTAACCGATGCTTTTTTTGAAAGACCAAGGCAGCCTTTTTCTCTCTCTCTCTCTCAATCCTTTCAGATTCAGGGTCTGCCGTGTTTCCCCGAAAGGATCAGCTGCAAAACGGATTAATTTCACAATGTTGTCTTTTATTTTGGGTCTGTTGTTGTGATTCTTTGTCAGCCAGTGGACCTGGCAGCTGAGTCTGGGGAATCAGAGGAGGAGGAGGAGGAGGAGGAGGAGGAGGAGGAGGAGGAGGGGCCTGGAGTGACAGTCAGAGGAGCCTGGCCCCTCTACTCGCGCTCTGGCTGAGACACAGCTGTGCTGGCAGCCTAAGTTGGGCAGTGATGAGGAACAGCTGGGACAAATCCAGGATGCATGAAAGCGCAGGCAGGAGAAGCGAGTGGGACAGAGGAATGCAATGGGGCGGCTGCAAAGGCAAAGGAGAAGGCATTAGGAAGCCATGCCTGGGCTGCATAATAAAAGGGAAGGTGTGGGAGCTGCTGGTTGTTGAAGGCAACTGTTTGTGAAGGAATGAATTTTCAGTGAATTGTGTTTTGTTTGCCTTGGACATTGACTCAGGTCTGTGAATAATAAAAGGGGTTTGGATTTGTCCTGCGGTTTCTGCCTGCTTGATTTGAAGAGGGGTTTTCTCCTTGCGAACTTAACAAGGAGCTCAAGTAGGCTGGGACAGAACATCTGTTCCCCCAAAGCGGTCCTTCAGAGCATCCAATGGAACACCCTTCACCTCTTTTACAGGCAGTCTTCGACTGAACGACCACAATTGTGAAGTGAGCCTTGCCCCATGGTACGACTTTTCTTGCCACTCTCAGGACGTGAATCCTGCAGTTGTTCAATTACTAACACCGTCGTTAAGTGAATCTGGCTTGGCCATTGACTTTGCTTGTGAGAAGGTCGTAAAAGGGGATGACGTGACCCCGGGACACTGCAACCGTCATAAATATGAACCTGTTGCCAAGGTGTCTGAATTTTGATCATGTGACCCTGGGGATGCTGCAACGGTCCTAAGTGTGAAAAACAGTCATAAGTCACTTTTTTCAGTGGTATTGTAACTTTGGTCACTTAAAAGAACTGTTGTAAGTTGAGGATTAGGTGTAAAACTATTGCCATTAAGGTTACTATAGCCAAGAAGAGTCCTCAATATATTTGGGGGCGACGTTTCGACGAAGTCACATTCGTCATCTTCAGGCTGGTGCTTTCGGCTTCGTGCTTCTAGCAGCTTCTATAAATACATTTGGAGGCCCAGGCCTAGGCACGTAAACAAATCTTCAGGGTTTTACAAAAATGCAATATGCTTAACATCGGGTAGCGGCCTACCTATCTTGAGAATTTAATAGACTAGGTGAAAAATGGGATGGCCTCGGTGGGATTCAGCCGGTTTGCACTGGTTCACCAGAACTGGTAGCTAAATTTTGCTGCATTCGTAGAACTGGCTGGCTTCCAGAAGTCCAGTCTAGGCCTGGGTGGCCTGGAAGGGGCCTCCCAGGCCTAGAACAGCCCACCGGAAGTGCATGGATGCCACTTCTGGAAGTCCATTCTAGGCTTCCGAGCCCTGGAGGAGTCCTCCCAGGCCTAGAATGGCCCACCAGAAGTGCGTGGATGCCACTTCTGGAAGTCCATTCTAGGCTTCCGAGCCCTGGAGGAGTCCTCCCAGGCCTAGAATGGCCCACCAGAAGTGCGTGGATGCCACTTCTGGAAGTCAGTTCTAGGCTTTGGAGCCCTGGAGGAGACCTCCCAGGCCTAGAACAGCCCGCCGGAAGTGCGTGGATGTCACTTCTGGAAGTCCATTCTAGGCTTCGGAGCCCTGGAGGAGTCCTCCCAGGCCTAGAACGGCTCACTGGAAATGCGTGGATGCCACTTCTGGAAGTCCGTTCTAGGCCTCGGAGGCACAGACTTACATTGAATAAGAGAACCGGTTGTTCAGGTATTTGAATTCCACCACTGGATGGCACAATTTACAATTCAGAAGACCCAGCATCAAAAGTAACAGGGTTGATTAATTTGGACTTTTCCTGCTTAATGAAGGTGGCAACTGAGTTTTGCCAAGCTGTTCCACTAGTTAATCGTCCTCACTGTCGGAAAGTTTCTCCTTAGTTCTAGGTTGCTTCTCTCTTTGATTATTTTCCAACCATTGTTTCTTGTCCTGCCCTCTGGTGCCTTGGAGAATAATTTGACCCCCTCTTCTTTGTGGCAGCTCCTCAAATACTGGAAGATTGCTATCATGTTGCCCCTATTTCTTCCCTCTAGAGCAGGGGTAGGCAACCCAAAACACTCAAAGAGCCACTTCGACCTGTTTCCCACCGAAAACAAAACACTGGGAGCCGCTTTATATCTCATAAAGGTAAAAAAGGATATATGCAGTGTTATCTTCATTGTAGATGTCAAAAGGGTCTGTCTCTCTCTGTCTCTCTCCCCTCTCTGTCCTTCCCTCTCCTTCTCTTTCTCTCTCTCTTTCTCCTTCTTTCTCTCTTTCCTCTCCCTCCCTCCCTCCCTCCCTCCCTCTCTCTCTCTCTCTCTCTTTCTGCCCTTGGTCTGCTAGTCCTCTTCCCCCACTCTCTTTCTTTCTCTCTCTTTCCTCTCTCTCTCCCTCCCTCTCTCTCTCTCTCTCTCTTTCTCCCCCCCTCTCTCTTTCTCTCCCCCCTCTCTCCCTCTCTCCAATCTTCTGCTCACCTGGCAAGCTGGCTTCAAGCTGTTCTCCAACAAAGCTCAGGGGTAGGCAACCCTGGCTCTTTTATGACTCATGGACTTCAACTCCCAGAATTCCTGAGCCAGCATAGCTGGGCTAGCTAGCTCTCTCCTGCCCTTCCTGCTTCCTGCAGAGACGCAGCAAAGGGAGGAGCTACGCCCAATAATCTTTTCCGCTTCTCAGAGAACACCCTGAGTCCACTCTCTCTTTTACACACACACACACACACAGAGAGAGAGAGAGAGAGAGAGAGAGAGAGAGAGAGAGAGAGAGAGAGAGAGAGAGAGAGAGAGAGAGAGAGAGAGAGAGAGAGAGAGAGGAGCGCAAGTGCCTCTCTCTGTCTCTGTCTCTGTCTCTCTCTGCAAATGGCAGAGGAGGCTGGGAGCTGCAGGGGAAGGCTCAAAGAGCCACATGCGGCTCCGGAGCAGCAGGTTGCCGACCTGTGCTCTAGAGGGTTTACAAATGTCAGCATGTTTACTGATGTAAGAGATCCTCACTTAACCAGGCCAATAGGAGTGTCAATATTGCCATCTCAAAGTAGCCCGGTCATATGATGTCATATTGTACAGCCACATTTTTTACTACTGTAACCCAGGGATTACCTGCATTTATCTGCAGCTGCCAAAAAAGGCCAACAAAGCCCTAGGCTGTATTAACAGATGGAAAGAATCACGATCAAGTGAAGTGTTAGTAGCACTTTACAACACCTTGGTAAGGCCACACTTGAAATCCTGCATCCGGTTTTGGTCACCACGATGTAAAAAAGATGTTGAGACTCTGGAAAGAGTGCAGAGAAGAGCAACAAAGATGATCAGGGGACTGGAGGGTAAAACATATGAAGAACGGTTGCTGGAATTGGGTGTGTCTAGTTTAATGAAGAGAAGGGGTGACATGATAGCAGCCTTCCAATATCTCAGGGGTTGCCCCAAAGAAGAGGGGGGTCAACCAGTTCTCCAAAGCATTTGGGGGCAGGACAAGAAACAACAGATGGAAACTGATCAAGGAGAGACGCAACCTGGAATTAAGGAGAAATTTCCTAACTGAGAACAATTAATCAGTGAACAACTTGTCTCCAGAGGTTGTGGGTGCTCCATTACTGGAGGTTTTAAAGAAGAGATTGGACAACTGTTTATCTCCTGCTTGAATAGCGGGTTGGAGTAGAAGATCTGCAAGGTCCCTTCCAACTCTTTTCTGTTCCTACTACTGTGGGGAACTCATCACTTCCTCCTTCTCGTATCCACGGCTGAACAACTGAACCATTAATTAAAACGGGAGAGATTTTTTTTCCCTCCCTCCAATATTTCATGTTTGGATAATCTCTTATTTTGTTTATCATTTTAATTGAATGCAAGTCTTGGAAGCTTATGCTTGCAGAATGATTCATACATTTTCTAAATAAATAAATACGAGAGCGCCAGAGGTTTCAGAATTGGCAGTTATACAGAATACCCAAGAATGCTAATCAGATTATTTTTGTAGGGGAAATTTTGCTGTCTTTTGACATATGTGGGGAGGAAAATTATTGTGCTTGTTTTCAAGTCATTTCCCGTCAAAATAGTTTGCAGCAAAGTTGTGAGATATTAATTAGTGTCAATGTATTTTTGTTTTATGTAACCATGAAGGAAAGCTAAACTTCAAGAAATGTTAAATGGTTCTGAAGACTTCTGCAGCGAATCGCTACAGGTATTAATTGAGTAACACAATTGTTAAGTGAGTACGGCTTCCCCATTGACTTCGTTCTCAGAAGAATAGAATAGAATAGAATAGAATAGAATAGAATAGAATAGAATAGAATAGAATAGAACAATGATGGAATGGGATGGAATGGAATGGAATAAAATAGAATAGAATAGAATACAATAGAATAGAATAGAATAGAATAGAATAGAATAGAATAGAATAGAATAGAATAGAATAGAATAGAATAGAATAGAATATAGAATGGAATGGAATAGAATAGAATAGAATAGTATAGAATAAAGGAATAGAATAGAATAGAATAGAATAGAATAGAATAGAATAGAATAGAATAGAATAGAATAGAATAGAATAGAATAGAAAAAATGGAATGGAATAGAATTAGAATAGAATAGAATAGAATAGAATAGAATAGAATAAAGAAATAGAATAGAATAGAATAGAATAGAATATCTTTATTGTCATTGTGTCATTATATATGGCTCTGGGTTTGTCAGTTCTATTTAATTTTATTGACTTTTCTCTTTCCTTGTGTTACGCTGCCCGGGATCTCATGGTTAGGATAGTTTATGGTAATAAAAAGAGAATGAATTATGTTACTGTCTTAATATGCACAGGAGTTTACTAATGATTGAATAACAGAGTTGGAAGGGACCTTGAAGGTCTTCTAGTCCAACCCCCTGCTCAGGCAGGAAACCCTTTTTACCATTTCAGACCAATGGTTGTCTGAATAGGATTCAGAGTCCTGAATTGGATTCCCAATCTCCATTTCCCTTCTTCAATCTAGGAGGTTCTCATTCCTGTCTCCGATGAAACATTCCTTTCCCATTTAATTTTCTCTGAGTCCTTCTCACTGACACAATTTTGTCAGAATTTCATCCTCTAGTGCAGCGGTTCTCAACCTTTTGCAGGCCGTGACCCCGCATGCGCGGTGCTGCCCCCTGCGCCGGCCGAGGGGAAAAGGGGAAAAAAATGGCAGACTGCGTTGTTTGGCGACCCCCGTGAAATGGTCGTTCGACCCCAAATGGGGTCGCGACCCACAGGTTGAGAACCGCTGCTCTAGTGAAAAATAGGATCCATAATATTGATACCTCATTGGCCAGACTTTCCTTGAGGATAAGAGATTTAGGTACGGGTCCTCTCTGCATCTCCATTGGGAAAAAGGTGACTTTAATGAAGGAGTCAAGAGGATAACTGGGTCTGCATTGGATCTTCGCCTTTCTGTTTTCTTGTGGACTTGGTGCTCTTCGGCTTAGCTTCAGAAATTCATCGGTGCACTTTTAATTAGTCACACTAGGCAAAATTGGCATCCATTTTTACCAATGCAACAGCATATTAGCTGCTTAATCTAACAGTTCAAGTTTGCAGTTTCCATCCAGTTGATTTTTTTTTAAAGGGACCAGCAAACAATAAAATGAAATGAATCCAATGCAGGATCTTTGGATTGGTGTGATTTAGTGTGTACTTTTAAGAATTTGAGGAAAAAAGGGCTTCATAGGGCAGACTTCCAAGGCCCTATGATGACTCTGTGCATTTTATTCTTGGATCAGCCTGCTGTTCATCTGGTTGGGCCATTCACTCCAATTTACTTGAAAGCACACTTATTTTTCTTCACCTACAGAGACTTCTAATGATTTGAAGCAGACACCTAGTGACACTCAGCTCTCATAACACCCTTTGCTAGTCATGCCCGGCCTACTCTCTAGATGTGCAATGGTTTGGAACAAATTGGATGGAGAAACAAAGGAAGACAAGAAAGGAATATACATTCCTCAGTGCATCTATCTTAGAATACAATATAATGGAATGGAGTGGAGTGCAGTGGAATGGAATGGAATAGAATAGAATAGAATAGAATAGAATAGAATAGAATAGAATAGAATAGAATAGAATAGAATAGAATAGAATAGAATAGAATAGAATAGAATAGAATAGTAAAGAATAGAATAGAATAGAATAAGAATAGAATAAGAATAGAATAAGAATAGAATAAGAATAGAATAAGAATAGAATAGAATAGAATAGAATAGAATAGAATAGAATAGAATAGAATAGAATAGAATAAGAATAGAATAGAATAGAATAGAATAGATCTGGAAGGGACCCTAGAGGTCTTCTAGTCCAGCCCCCTGATCAAGCAGGAGAACCTATACCATCTCAGACAGGTGATTGTCTAGCCTCTTCTTGAAAATCTCCAGTGATGGAGCGCCCACAATTTCTGAAGGCAACTTCTGTTCCACTGGTTGATTGTCCTCACTGTCAGGAAGTTTCTCCTTAATTCCAGTTTGCTTCTCTCCTTGACCAGTTTCCAACCATTGTTTCTTGTCCTTCCCTCTGGTGCTCTGGTGAACAGCCTGCCCCCCTTCTTTGTGGTAGACCCTCAGATACTGGAACCTTGCTATCATGTCTCCCCAATTTCTTCTGTCTTTTTTAGACTAGCCAGACCCAAGTCCTGCATCTGTTCTTTGTATGTTTTAGCCTCCAGGCCTTTGATCATCTTAGTTGCTCTTCTCTGAATTTTTTTTTTCCAAACTCTCAACGTCTTTTTCGTGATATGGTGACCAAAATTGGCTGCAGTATTCCAGGCGTGGCCCCACTAGGGTTTTATAAAGCGGTACTAATACTTCGCGTGATCTTGATTCTATGCCTCTGTTTATGCTGCCCAGGATTGCATTAGCTTTTTGGGCTGCCGCCGCACATTGTGAAGAAGAAGAGCGGGATGAAAGACAAGCTCACAGATATGCACCAGTCACTCGTTGGCTGGGTGAAGTGATAGTGCTTTTCAGGTATATGGAGCAGGATTTGAATCCAGGACCAAAAATGAAGCTGACAGCAAAAAGAAGTTGTTATATTGGACAAAGGGCTGGACAGACAACATGGCGGTCCTGTTTCCCAAATGCTAGCATGCGTACCTTTCCATTGGTATCACCATCATCACCCCCATCTTGTCATTATTATCATCATCATCGCCATAATTGAATGTCTATGGAGATTCTCAGTCATCCAGGTCATAGTCATCCCAAAGATGCTTTTCTTCACGAGGCAAGTGGACTATCTCGTTTTTTCTTTGAAGACGTTTCGCTTCTCATTCAAGAAGCTTCTTCAGCTCTGACTGGGTGGTGGGGACATCTGGTTGCCATTGGCTCCAGCAAATTTCCCTTAATTAATCTTCTCCCACCCTTTTTGGCTCTTACATCCATCTGTACCTCACTGGCCCACAGCATCAAGCAGCCACCCTCTCATGGTTCCGACAGATGAAACTCTTCAAAGAACTTTGAGACATTGTTTGCCTTAAGGAATCTTTATTGGAGCAGCATAGCTTCGCAGTCAAGGCAAAATCTGACTTTTCCTCCCTTCAGCACATAGATCAAAGCACAATTCCCTCCTACAACTAACAGTCATAAATCACATTCTCCAATTAGTTTGAAATCCAGGCTTTCCTCCCGCCATGACTTATCATCTCTTATTACTATATTGTATGTCTAACTGGCTCCCATCACATTCCTCCCCCTCTCGCCCCCCAGTATCATCTAATTCTAAGAGTAAAGCATAATAAAGAAAAAGGCTGCATCTCCACATGTTGTCAAAGCAAGAACATCCAATGTTAGCAGCAGCGTTGACATACCCCCTTGAAAAAAGCAATCAGGCATTTCCAAGACAAGCCAGTATGAATTCTTTCCCCGTTTACAGGTTTTTGCTTGAAAGAATTCCTGCCACACACACACACACACACACAGAGAGAGAGAGAGAGAGAGAGAGAGAGAGAGAGAGAGAGAGAGAGAGAGAGAGAGAGAGAGAGAGAGAGAGAGAGAGAGAGAGAGAGAGAGACTTATTTTGAAATCTGTAATAGTTCTAAAGATTTCATTAAGGTGCAGGAGATGGCAAATGAAAATAAATTTGACTTCTTGGGGTGCTGTGCTAAATCCAGGCGTGGTTTTTTTTTTTCTTTTCTAAAAAAAAGAAGATTATCTTCTGTGGTGCTAGGAAACAATCTCTGCCATTTCATAATGCATTTTAAAAATAAATAAATAAATATAACTTTATTCACAGCTTATCTATCTATTTGGGACTAGGGAGATTTGCGTGGGATGAACAACCCTTCACGTTCATGCATATTGTTTAACGTTCTGAACGAATCAATGGCTAGAACGGTGCCTGCTTTTTTAGCGATGACATGCTTGTGAAGATTGCTTTTTTTAAAAAAAATCAACAACATTCTATTTCAATTTTGACACTCTTACGTTCCAGTAAAACAGTCTTGATATTGTTGCCTCCAAATACAAGCGCCTCGAGTTAGGTTTGCAAGTGATAAAAATGCAATCCCTCAGTTTCAGAGACACTCTTTACCTTTGCCCACCCAAAACTAGGAATCCCCAATTAATTCAGAGAAAGCAAATAGCGTATATTAAGAGAAACACCAAGCAAATAAATTGTAACAGGCGTTTAGCTGAGGCTTGATGTGCGGAGTGAAAAATGTTTACCAAACCAGACGTTTATAAAGATTAATACTTAGTGATGTATATCAGGTGCTATGATGATTGATGCATACTATGATTTTATGTTCAAGGCTGATTGTTTTAATAAAAGAATTTTTTCATTTAAAAAAAAAAAGAGGGAGTCCTGTTTTTTATAGGGTACAAAAACAAGCGGTGCCTACATTTGGGATATGTGATCTGTCAAAAAATCACACAATCAAACCATAAAGAATGTTGATTATAAATAAAGCTTGAATAATAGAAAACATTGATTATAGGTAACATTCCACAAATGACAAATTTATGGCTTAGGTCAGGGGTAAGCAACCTTGGCTCTTTTATGACTTGTGGGCTTCAACTCCCAGAATTCCTCAGCCAGTGTGCCTGGATAGCATGAGAAGAGAGAGAGAGAGAGAGAGAGAGAGAGAGAGAGAGAGAGAGAGAGAGAGAGAGAGAGAGAGAGAGAGAGAGAGAGAGAGAGAGGGAGGGAGGGAGGGAGGGAGAGAGGGAGGAAGGAAGGAAGGAAGGAAGGAAGGAAGGAAGGAAGGAAGGAAGGAAGGAAGGAAGGAAGGATAATAAGAGTGAATGTTTATGAGCATGAGGGCCTACACAGATGAGATTTGCCACCTTCTCCATGCTCCATCTACCTCAGGGGTCTTCAAACTTGGCCCTTTTCTGACTTGTGGACTTCAACTCCCAGAATTCCTCAGCCAGCCACGCCTGGCTGAGGAATTCTGGGAGTTGAAGTCCACAAGTCAGAGAAGGGCCAAGTTTGAAGACCCCTGCATTAGACCCTTGAATTAATGTATTTTCTTTTTCAAAAGCAAGTATACTTATATTCTGTCCCTCAGGTTTTTTGTTTGTCCCAAAAGAACAAGTTCTTAATCTTATGTCCCCTATGACCTTCCACATTTATCAGTATAATTGTGGCATTTATCAGTATAATTGTGGCTATTAGTAGTTCGCATTTTGAAGTTTTGTTTTCAAAGATAAACAGTGCCATTTGCATTATTTACGGCGGCTGGTTCGCCAACAGAGTCAAACTCATTTTGTCCATCGATTTTCCATTTTTAAGCATATAAAGAATTATCTCGCGTAGATCCCAACTCCAAACCTTTAGGAACAGTTCAGTTTTAACTGTCCATGATGGAACGTTACTTAAAAGAGACGGATTGATCAGAAACATAAAGTGTACATTTATTTTGGGGGGGGAAAGGAGGGACAGGGGCTGATTGGCAAGGTTCAAATATTTTAGCAAGAAGTTGCACTGTCCTTTTCATTTTATCTTTGTTAGTTTGTGATTGCAAAACACGACTTGTATGCTTAGTGTGATGGGAAAGCCAGTCCATTCTGATATGTTGTCTCTACGACAGAAATGATATTTTGTTTTTTGGTAATTCATAAAGCGTTTTGCAACACGCTCTCTCCTTCCTCATACCTGCAGTTTGCAGAGTTTCCCAAGGGTTTCTAAAACTTGAAAAACTGTTTGGCTTCCCCTGAAAATGCATTTAGATCGAAGCTTAATGTCACTTTTAGTCCCTTTAAAGCTTGACAGCCAGCCTCTCTATAGCAGGGGTCCCCAACCCCCGGTCCATGGACCAGTACCGAACAAGCAAAGCCCCATCCGCGGGATGTAGGCAGCACACAAAACCACACACACCCCGGTCTGCAGAAAAACCTTTCTTCGCAGAACCTGTCCCTGGTGCTCAAAAGGTTGGGGACATCTGCTCTATAGTATGATATAGGGATGGATTTATTTTATTTTATTTTTTATTTTATTAAAATTGGGCTCAGCTATAAAATTATTTTTGGTTTATAAGTATTTTATTGGTTTTATAATTAAAAACAAAGAATCAAATAAAATACAACTCAACTTAATACAATCTTTTTCAACTTTCTCCCACACAAAACAAAACATACATTCTTTTAAAAACTTACGTAAAATAGAATAACTATGGGTGTTGCTCGGCAGCACCCCCTCCACCACATCTCCCTCTTCCTTCCTCCCTATTCTCCTACTTCCCTCCCCCTCCCCTCTCTCCCTCCCTCACTCTCCACCCTCCTCTCCTACAATCTTCCTACTTCCCCCCACTCCTTCACTCCTCACTCTCCACCCCCTCCAGATGTGGTCCAGAGGTACTGCCCGAGCAACCCCTCTTATATCAATAAATATATCATTCTTATATATTGTGAGTATTATAGTTGAGTACATTATTACACCCCCCCAACCCACCCCACCCCCGACTTCCCAAAGTGAATACAGGGTAAAACAAAAGAAAACCCACTAGGTTAAACAAAATTATTATATAAATCCTAATAAAAATTTAACTATATGCTAAATACAATTTCTTAGATTGATATTTCGATATTTCCCTTGAATGTAGTCTATCCATTTTTTCCCAATCTAAGCTATAAAATTATTTTCATCGTCTGATTTCAAAGCCCTCAATTTAATGTACCATTAAGAGAAGATGGATGAAGACCAGGAAAAGATTCTTTCTATGTTGAAAGCAATACATGAAACCGTCCTTTCAGCTTGTGACAAAATAAGATGTTACAGAAAAGAACAAGATGTCAGCTTAGATATACAAACCCAAATTCAAAGATCTCATATGACAAGCAGGAGGGTACAGGCAACACAATAATACACAAGAGAGTTCCTTTAGACCAGGGGTCTTCAAACCTGGCCCTTTTATGACTTGTGGACTTCAACTCCCAGAATTCCTCAGCCAGTGTGCACGCGGGCTGAGGAATTCTGGGAGGTGAAGTTTACGAGTCATAAAAGGGCCAAGTTGAAGACCCCTGCTTTAGAGCCAAGATTCTGGTTTGACCTCTGTTACAAATTGAAAGGTGTTACAGCCCATCACCATTATCTGGCGTCATTTATCCAAGCAGTCAACATCCTTGTTAGGGCATCCTGCACAAGAGACTGTTTGTGAACCCCTTTAAAGGGTATTTGTCTAATGCAGACATGTGAAACTCGCGATGTCACGTGATGTCACGCAACATATCCGGACAGTTTTGCAATTGCCGGCAATGGGGTGGGCGTGGCTTCTGGATGATGCGTCCAGCCCGCGGGCCGGGAGTTTGACACCCCTGGATCTCTGTGTTATAATACTGTGCATTTCTTTTATCTCTTGAGGAATGTATGTGTGCCCGGGGTTTATTTACACAAATTTCTGTGTGCTACGTACTCAACAGTCTCTTCTAGCAAGTTCCAGAGATGCCCTCTAATTCCTACAGTATAAGCCTTCTTCTGTTAATAGCATTTAAAATTGCAATTTTAAATTTTTCTATTTTGGGGGGGGATCTATCTACTTTTGCTGCTCCACAGTGACATCGTTTTTCTAGTGGATATATACTGATAGCATCTTGAAATCTATTCTTGGGTAAAGCCACAGACTGTCCTCTCTGAACTGAAATGGCAATGTGTTCTTACAGGTTATAATTTATTTCCCCAACGGCTGTTTAATTGAAAGAGGACTGCAAGGTCCCTGACAGGAGAGCAGTCTTCCAATATCTCAGGGGCTGCCACAGAGAAGAGGGGGGTCAAGCTATTCTCCAAAGCGCCTGAAGGCAGGATGAGAAGCAACAGATGGAAACTGACCAAGGAGAGAAGCAACCTGGAACTAAGGAGAAACTTCCGGACAGTTAGAACAATTAACCAGTGGAACTACCTGCCTCCAGAAGCGGTGTATGAGCCAACACTGGAAGTTTTTTTTAAGAAGAGACTGGACAGCCATTTGTCTGAAATAGTATAGGGTTTCCTGCCTGAGCAGGGGGTTGGACTAGATGACCTCTAAGGTCCCTTCCAACTTCTTCTTCTTCTTCTTCCTACTACTACTACTACTACTACTACTACTACTACTACTACTACTATTATTATTATTATTATTATTATTATTATTATTACTATTAGCAATGGATGGAAACTGATCAAGGGGAGAACCAGCCTAGAAATAAATAGAAATTTCCTGACCTTAGAACAATTAATCAGTAGAACAACTTTGCCTCCAGAGGTTGTGGGTTTTTTAAAAAGATATTGTTACAACCATTTGTCTGGAATGGCATAGGGTCTCTTGCTGGTAACAGTTAACAATACAGTTAATCCTCATTTTACAACAGTTTGCTTTGTGGCAAACAGTTCCAAATTACAATGCCACTGAAAAAAGTCACTTATGACCATTTTTCACACTTATGAACATTCAGCATCCCCACAGTCAGGTGATCAAAATTCAAGTGACTCCTATGTATGATGGGCAGTGTCCTGGGGCAAATGACTCCTATGTATGACGGGCAGTGTCCTGGGGCAAATGACTCCTATGTATGACGGTCGCAGTGTCCTGGGTCACACGATCCCCTTCTGTGAACTTCTGACAAGCAAAACCAATGGGGAAAAGCCAGATTCACTTAACAACCGTGTTACTCACTTAACAAGGGCAGTGATTCCCTTAGTAGCGATGGTAAGGAAGGTCGTAAAATGGAGCAAAACAACTGTCTCGTTTAGCAAGAGGGATTTTGGGTTCAGCTGTGCCGAGGACTACATGTAATTTTTTTTTTAATATAAAAATTCCTTTATTAAAACAATCAGCATTGTACATAAAATCTTTGTATGCATCAAACATCATAACATCTGACATACAACACTACGTATTCTTCTTTGTAAACGTCTGGTTTGGTAAACATTTTTCACTCCTCGCTTCAATCCTCTATTATACATCTGTTACATTTTTTTATTCTCTATGGTCCCTAACATTAGGTCCTGAGGTAGTAGTTAAACATTAAACATAAGATCATATTAATAATCAATCATCATAGAACACAACATATAACACTAGGTATTAATCTTTGTAAACATCTGGTTTGGTAAATATTCTTTACTCCTCACTTCCAGCTTCAACTATATGTCTGTTGTATTTTATCTTTTATGATCCCTAGCAAAAGATCCTGAGGTAGAGATTCAATAACCTGGGATAAAAATTCAGTCTGCTTTTTCATTATTAAAGTAATCAACATTAAGCATAAGATCATATTAAGAAGCGATCATCGTAGAACATAACATACAACAATAGGTAAACATTCTTCACTTCTCACTTCAGGCCTCTACTATACACCTGTTACATTTTTTAACCTGTATGATCCCTAACAATAGGTCCTGAGGTAGTAATTCAATAACCTGAGGTAGAAATTCAGTCCGCTTTTTCAATATTAAAGTATTCAACAGTAAACATAAGATCATATTAATAAGCAATCATCATAGAACACAACATATAACACTAGGTATTAATCTTTGTAGACGTCTGGTATGGTAAATATTCTTTACTCCTCACTTCCAACCTCAACTATATGTCTGTTACATTTTATCTTCTATGATTCCTAGCAAAAGATCCTGAGGTAGAAACTCAATAACCTGGGGTAAAAAATTTCAGTCTGCTTTTTCATTATTAAAGTAAACAACATTAAACATGAGATCGTGTTAAGAGGCATTAGTCATAGAACATAAACATTCAACATTAGGTGTTAGTTTTTGTAAATATTTGATTTGTTATACATTCTTCCTTCCTCACATCGAGCCTTAGCTAAACGCCAGATGCATTTTGTTTGATTGGTGTTTCTCTTGGATATAGTCTATCCATTGTTTCCAGTCTGTCAAATATTGTTCATTGAAGCGACCTTTCAAGTATGCTGATATTTTCGCCATTTCCGCCAAGTTTGTTACTTTCACAGTCCATTCTTCGATAGGCGGTATTTCTGGATTCTTCCAGTATTGTCCCACCAACAATCTCGCTGCTGTAATCAAGTTCAGAAATAAGTTCGTCTCTGAGGTAGTGATATCCTTTGTAATCCCTAACAAAAAAACCTGAGGTAGAAATTCTATACGCTTTGTGAAAATGGTTTGGAGTGTCCACCATATCTTCCTCCAGAAGGCTTTGATTTTTCTGCATGTCCACCATACATGAAAGTAGGTAGCTTCCCTGTCCCCACACCTCCAGCATTTGGGCTGGGAGTCTGGGTAGATGAGCAATAGTTTTTTCGGGTCGAGGTGCCACCTATAGAACATCTTGTAGAAGTTTTCCCTTAAGTGTTGTGATTTAGTAAATTCTACATTTCTCACCCAAATTTTCTCCCACGTGTCCATGGTGATAGAATGCCCAAAGTCTTGTTCCCACTTTACCATACAGCTCTTGACTAGTTCGGTTTCAGAGTCCATTTCTATCAGAATGCTGTACACTCGCTTGATGTGCATGATCCCCTGTTCTCTAATCTGTCGTCGGTCTGGGAGAAGCCCTTCTTCTTATCTTTACGCCACCTTGATTGCAGTTGTATATATGATAGCCAGGTACCTCCTATTCCTCTGTTTGCTAGCGTTGCTTGGGGTTTCAAGAGGAACCCATTTTCTTCTCCCAGTACAAGTTTACTGTAGGGCACCACTTCTTGCCCTTGGGATGTGTTTGTATCTCCTATTGCGTGTCCGGGGATCGTCCAGATGGGAATCTTGTCGTGTAGGAGGTGTTTATATTTCTTCCATACCCATAACAATGGGATCCGTAGTGGGTTCTCCTTGAAGTTCCTGTCTGCCTTTTTGTCGTATACTAAGTATGCGTGCCAGCCAAATAGTAGACCATGCCCTTCAATATTCAGTATTCTATCATTCGTCATATTGATCCAGTCATTCACCGCCACCAACGTCGCTGCATAGTAGTATAGCTTTACCTGTAATTTTTTAAAAAGCTAAAAAATACAGAATATATAATTTGCATTCCACCCTTCTCATGCTGGTCTATGATTGCAGTAAAGATTTGATTGATGGGCTGATTAATTGATTGGTTTCTCTATATTGGGTGTGTGTTTCCCTGAGAATTCATTTATCTCCTGAGGCGTCCATTTTCATTTTGGGAGATGCCGTTCCTGGTCTTCATGGCAGTTATTGAACCACAGAATGGGAAATTTTGGTTGAGGCTCATGAACACAAAGCCCTGCCATGATTTAAAACATTTAATCCTAAACATTTCGGATCCTTAAAGGTCCCCCTTGCTTTTTGAGAATCAAAGCAGGGGTTAGAACAGCGGTTCTCAACCTGTGGGTCGCGACCCCATTTGGGGTCGAACGACCGTTTCACGGGGGTCGCCAGACGCCGCAGTCCACCATTTTTTTCCCCGTTCGGCCCGTCGCACCGCGCATGCGCGGATCGGCCCGTCGTGCTGCTCATGCGTGGTTCGGGCTGTCGCGCACGTGCCGCGCATGCGCGGATTGGCCCATTGCGCTGCGCATGTGCAGATCGGCCCGTTGTGCACGCGCCACGCATGCGCGGATCGGCCCGTCGTGCCGCGCATGCGCAGTTCGGGCCGCGGCACGGGTCGGGGTCACGCTACACATGGGCGGCGCAGGTGGGGTCTCGGCCTGAAAAAGGTTGAGAACCGCTGGGTTAGAAAGAGACAAAAGAAACTATTCAGATCACTCTTCCTTTTCAGTGCAAAGAGTGGCTAACTAAATCTTTCCTGTGGAACAGAATCTCACCCTCTCTCTTCCTCTCCATCCATCTATCCATTCATCCATTCATCTATCCATCCATCCATCCATCCATCCATCCATCCATCCATCCATCTAGATCAGGGGTCTTCAAACTTGGCCCTTTTATGACTTGTGGACTTCAACTCCCAGAATTCCTCAGCCAGCATCACTGGCTGAGGAATTCTGGGAGTTGAAGTCCACAAGTCATAAAAGGGTTTGGAGACCCCTGATCTAGATGATAAATCTATCTCTACCTATCTACTTCTATCTATCTCTCTTGCTAGATTTCTTTCTCCCATAGCGAGGCACCACTTATTATTATGAAGGGCAATATAGAAAAATGGAAGAAAAACCCTCACAAAGTCCAGTAGAAATGGGATAAAAATTCAGATACTGCCCTAAATAAAACTATAATTAGCCTTCGATATACATAACTCCCTGCACGCGAAAGGGAGGAGACAGAATAACACAAAGCTGTCCTTAACATGTTATGTCAGTGTTTCTCAACCTTGACCATTTTAAGGCATGTGGACTTCAACTCCCAGAATTCCACAGCCAGCATTGCTGGCTGTGGAATTCTGGGAGTTGAAGTCCACATGCCTTAAAATGGTCAAGGTTGAGAAACACTGTGTTAGGTGAATGGTAACAAATTATGTTAACTTCATAATACACCAGCAGATTCCTAAGGGAACAAAGGATAAAAGGAGATAAATACCGGTAAATAACGGTAAATAAAAAAGGTGCCTCTTGAAAGGCATCAGAAATCAGTGTTATTCCTTCCGCTCCTTCAAAGATCACCTTTTCAAGCAAGCAAACCAAAAAAAGTGTTCTGATCTGAGTAGGTGGGGAGTATAGCCATTAACCTAGTTTTCTAAAACCTGAAGAAACTGGGTTATTTTTTACATCTAGGCTTTTTGGAGACAAGGAAAGCCAAGGACACTTGTAGCGAATTTTCCCCTTAATTTTGAGCAACAGGGATCCCAGGTTTAAAAGTCCAATATGATTTCTTTTTCGTCATCGTCACCTTCTGAAGAGACCAAAACAAGCAACTAACATCTTCACCTGACTGCTCAGGCCTGCGATTTTAATTTCCTAAGTGAAGAACCGGCAAAGTCCTCCACTGTTGATGTCCCGCTTGTTCCTTGATGTATTTATTTGTTCACTTCAGTGCAAATATTAAAAAAAAAAATATTTGCCAGCAATTTAGAGGGTGGGCAGAAGGGAGGTGTTTCTTATTATTTATGCATTATGCCTGTGTTTATTAATTGAAATGCCATCAATTCCACTGACTCCGAGCACAATTAGAAATGTTTTAACGCCATAAAATCTGACAGTAGAAGAACGTAAACTCTCAAAAGCCTAAATGAAATTTTTTAAAAAAGGGGGAGCAACTCTTCAATTTCAGATTAAGCTCGTTCCACAATATGATTCCTGTTACGGGGGGTGGGTGGGTGGGTGGAAACGAGAAGAAGAAATAATAATTATGAATTGTTGATGTGGCGTGCACATATGACAAGTCCTGTAATAAAGTCCTGTATCATCAATATGCTGTAATAAAGTCCTGTATCATCAATATGCTGATGATACTTAGTTTTATATCTCTAACCCGTGTCATTACAGTGAAGCAGTGGAAGTGATGAACCGGAGGCTGTTGAGGTCTGGATGGGTGCCAACAGGCTCAGACTCAATCCCGACAAGACGGAGTGGCTATGGGCTCTGCCTCCCAAGGACAATTCCAACTGTCCGTCCATTATCCTGGGGGGAGAAGTTTTGTCCCCCTCGGAGAGGGTTCACAACTTGGGTGTCCTCCTCGATCCACAGCTAAGTTTAGAACATCATTTTTCAGCTGTGGCGAGGGGGGCATTCGCCCAGGTTCGCCTGGTGCGCCAGTTGTGGCCCTATTTGGACCGGGAGTCACTCCTCACAGTCACCCATGCCCTTGTCACCTCGAGATTCGACTACTGTAATGCTCTCTACATGGGGCAACCTTTGAAGAATGTCCGGAGACTGCAGATAGTCCAGAATGTGGCCGCGCGAGCTGTCTTGGGTCTCCCAAGACATGCTCATATCATTCCAGCCCTCCGTGAGCTGCACTGGCTACCAATTGGTCTCCGAACACAATTCAAAGTGTTGGTTATGACCTATAAAGCCCTTTATGGCAATGGGCCAGGATACTTGCGGGACCGTCTTCTGCCTCATGAATCCCAGTGACCGATTAGGGCGCATAGGGTTGGCCTCCTACAGGTCCCGTCTGTTAGACAATGTCGTCTGGCGGGGCCTAGGGCAAGGGCCTTCTCCGTTGCTGCCCCAGCCCTCTGGAACCAGCTTCCCTCAGAGGTTCGTACTGCTCCCTCCCTCCTAGCTTTCCGTAAATTGCTGAAGACGCATCTATGCCGACAGGCTTGGGGCATATGAGCTGTGCTCTGCCCCTGGGCCCTAGGAATGTCCCTCCATCAGCGACTGTCAGCTGATTGTGTTTGTATGATGTATGAATGTGGTTAATTTTTTAATTTTTTTATTGTATTATGTTGTGAGCCGCCCTGGGTCTTCGGAGAAGGGCGGCATATAAGTTTGAATAAACTGTAAACTATAAACTATAAAGCCTCCTATATTATTACTTAACACTATTGACACAGGCTGTTTGAAGTGGCTGCTATTGGAGGAAAAAAACCCTTTTAGAAATATACTCTTGACACCTTTGTGTGAGCAGAAAAAGCAAAGGCCAACAGTGTTTTAACCATGTTCTTGTCAGTCCAATTAGTCTTTACACCTATGCCATGGCCTGGTTAGCGTAACCTGAATGTCAGCAAGTTGGAAGGCCTTTTGAAAACGTTTCTTCTGGAAAATGTTTCTTGGGGCACTTGGGAACTAGCTCTCCCCACTGTCCAGAATTCTACCCTTGCCTTCGATAAGATTTGTTTTCTTCTGTGGGTATGGAATATTATAAATAAACCCACAGTGAAAGAGTGCGGTGTAGTTGTTAAGGCACCAGACTAAAACACAGGGGTGGTGAGTTCTAGTCCCGCCTTAGGCGTGAAAGCTGGCTGGGTGGCTTTGAGCCAATCATCAGGAGATGGCGCCTTCTAGTCCCGCCTTAGGCATAAAAGCCAACGGGCGATTTTATGCCAGTCAACCAGGAGATGGTGAGTTCTAGTCTGCCTTAGGTACAAAATCCGCTGGGTGATTTTGGTTCAGTCACCAGAAGACTGTGAGTTCTAGTTCCACCTTAGGTGTGAAAGCCAGTTGGGTGACTTTGGAGCAATCACCAGGAAATTATGCGTTCTAGTCCTGCCTCAGGCATGAAAGCCAGCTGGGTGTCTTGAGGCCCAATCACCCAAGAGATGGTGAGTTCTAGTTTCACAAAAGCCACCTGGGTGATTTTGGGTTCATCAGCTGGAAATGGTGAGTTCTAGTCCCTAAGAAACGGGAGTGTGCTGGGTGCTTCTAGGTCTGGCTTTTAGTTCACTCAAAGGGAAGAAAAAGTCACGGAATTTATTATTTATTATTATTATTTCAAATTTCTATACCGCCCCTCTCCCGAAGGACTCGGGGCGGTGTACAGCCTAAAAATTTAAAAACATATAAATATACAAAATTAAAATAATTAAAAATGAATTAAACAATTTTGGCCGTAAAATGCCCATTTAAGACCCAACACTTAACATTTAAAAATTACACAATCCCCCTAAAACATTCTAACCCTACTGGAACCGGAGCTTCTATGCCAGGCCGGCTTGTCGAAAAAGGAACGTTTTTAGTTCCCGACGGAAGGTGCGTAAGTCCGTCATCGTACGGAGTTCGGGGGGGGAGCTCGTTCCATAGCGTGGGAGCTCCCACAGAGAAGGCCCTCCCCCTGGGGGTCGCCAGCCGACATTGTCTGGCCGACGGCACCCTGAGGAGGCCCCCTCTGTGGGAGCGTACCGGACGGCGGGAGGTATTTGCTAACAGTAGGCGGTCCTGTAAGTATCCGGGTCCGATGCCATGGAGCGCTTTAAAGGTGGTCACTAACACCTTGAACCGCACCCGGAAGGCCACCGACAACCAGTGCAGCTCGCGCAGGAGCGGTGTTACATGGGAGTGCCACGACGCTCCCGTCACTACCCGTGTGGCCGCATTCTGGGCCAGTTGGAGCCTCCGGGCGCACCTCAAGGGGAGCCCCATGTAGAGAGCATTACAGTAGTCCAGCCTGGAGGTAACGAAGGCATGAGTGACTGTGCGTAGCGAGTCCCGGTCTAGGAAGGGACGCAACTGGCGTACCAGGCGAACCTGATAGAACATCCTCCCGGCCACGGCCGTCAGATGGTCCTCTAAGAACAGCCATGAATCCAGGAGGACTCCCAAATTGCGAATTGAAATAAAGAGTGGAGTGGATTCGTCTTTCGTTTAGGGCAGGGATGGAGAACCTTGGCTCTTTTATGACTCATGGACTTCAACGCCCAGAATTCCTCAGCCAGCATGGGGAACTCTGGCCCCTGTATGACCTGTGGACTGGCTCAGGAATTCTGGGAATTGAAGTCCACAAGTCATAAAAGAGCCAAGGTTCCCCACCCCTGGTTTAGGAGATGGGGGGGGTGTCCCTGACTCCAAACAGAAAAAAGCAGTTATCTGCCTCTGCCTTCAACAGAACATTTCGGATTTTCTCGTCCTCAGTGTTATTCCTTCCACTTTTATTGGCATCCAATAGTTGCTAAGTTGTTCCCATTTTCACTGCCAAATTGCAGAGAAAGAACAAAATCCAGGCTGTACAAGCCTTCTGGCATCCACAAATTATTCAGTAATTATTCAGTAATTCAGAGATTTTCAGTTTTCAAAGGAAGAGACAGGAGGGGGTGGAATTCTGTAAGGAGGATGTTAAAAAAAAAGTTTCAAGCCAGCAGTTGAAGTGCTGGTGTCAATTTCAGTGTTAGGGAAGCCATCTTGACTTTTTTGACCCACTCCCTGCAGACATTCCTGGAAAGAGATTGTCTATGGGTGCTTTTGGTAGAGTGTATCCTATTTTAGAGTTGCCTTAGAAGAATTACAAGAAAAACATCCAATCCATGAATCTGCTATGAAAGGGAAATAGTTTCAGAATAACAGAGTTGGAAGGGACCTTGGAGGTCATCTAGTCCAACCCCCTGCTCATGCAGGAAAATGTATAAGATATATAATGTATTGGGTTTTAAATGGGATTTATGGCCAAATTGTTTAATTTATTCTTAATTATTTTAATTTTTGTATATTGATATGTTTTTAATTTTGGGCTGTGTATGTATGTGTGTGTGTGTGTGTGTATATATATATATACACACACACACACACACACACACTATTTCAGACAAATGGCTGTCCAATCTCTTCTTAAAAACTTCCAGTGTTGGAGCATCCACAACTTCTGGTGGCAAGCTGTTCCACTGGTTAATTGTTCTCTCTGTCAGAAAATTCCTCCTCAGTTCTAGGTTGCTTCTCTCCTTGATGATTTTCCATCCATTGCTTCTTGTCCTGCCTTCAGGCGCTTTGGAGAATCGCTTGACTCCCTCTTCTTTGGGGCAGCCCCTGAGACATTGGAACATTGCTGTCATGTCATCCCTAAGTCCTTCTTTTCATTAGTTGATAGGTGACATTATGGAATTATTTTTCTTAAAACAGAGCTGTGTAGGAAGAGTGTTCTGTTTTAATGGAAGGGTTAGGAGAAAGCATAAATAAAGACTAACCTTTACTCTCTTGCAAGTCGTCATCATTGTCCATTTCAGTGCTTACACATACAATGGTTTGCAATTGTATGCAATTTGTTTTGTACTGTCTTATTCAACCTTGAAGTGGCTGCGTAGACCAGCAAATTTAGGGATCTGGTAGCCAAGCTAGAGACAGATCTACCAGCCAGGTTGTGTACTGGTTAAGGCACCAGGCTAGAAACCAGGAGACTGTGAGTTCTAGTTTCCCCCCTTAGGCACAAAAGCCAGCTGGGTGTCTTTGGGTCAATCACCAGAAAGCGGTGAGATCTAGTCCCACTTTAGGCATAATAGCTTGCTTAGTGATTTTGGGCCAATCACCAGGAGACTGGCAATTCTAGTCCCGCCTTAGGCATGGAAGCCGGCTGACTTTGGGCCAATCAAAAGGAGACTGTGAGTTCTAGTCCTGCCTAGTTCTCGTATGAAAGCCAGCGGGGCGACCTTGGGCCATTTCTTCTCTCCCAACCCAACCCACCTCACAGGATTGTTGTGGGGGAGAGCAGGCAGGAGTATTGAGTGTGTTCACCACCTTATTTATAAAAATAAAAAAGGCAGGGCATAAATAAATAAAGCAAGACATAAATGATAATCTCTGAAGTTCTTCAATTTAAACTCCATACAAATGGATGCGATTTTTTGCCAAAAAATAAAAATAAAATGCTGCTTTTCCCCTGGGCAGCTCCTGTTCTTGAAGTCACTTGGCAAGACCAACATCCATTGGTGATAAATCTTCCACGATGCAACAAACAAAATATGCAAACGGCAGATTTTGTGCAGCGCCTTCCCCCCTCTTCATTTTAAGAGGAAAGGATCTCCGTGCCTTTCTACAAGCAGAAGCTTGAGCAAAAGGAAGATTTAAAAAAAAAAAATTATCTAGAGCTAGACCCCTTGAATGTTTGTTTGTTTCATTAAAATTGGTTTCTCACCCATCTCGCCACCACGTTGGCTGCAGTAAGATGGCTAGAGTAGAACGTGGGTGTAGAAAATGCAACCCAAAAGCATTTCGATGTAATAAACCACGTGGTAAAGCGGAACCATAACCCACTTTGCCACTTTGTGGAAATGATCCTTAACCATCCAAAGGAGCAGGAGGAGAAAGAAGGAAGAAGGAAGGAAGGAAGGAAGGAAGGAAGGAAGGAAGGAAGGAAGGAAGGAAGGAAGGAAAGAAGGAAGGAAGGAAGGAAGGAAGGAAGGAAGGAAGGAAGGGGAGTAGGAGTAGGAGTAGAAGGAGAAGAAGAAGAAGAAGAAGAAGAAGAAGAAGAAGAAGAAGAAGAAGTAGTAGTAGTAGTAGTAGTAGTAGTAGTAGTAGTAGTAGTAGTAGTAGTAGTAGTAGTAGTAGGAAGGATCCTTGGAGGTCACCTAGTCCAACCCCCTGCTCAGGCAGGAAACCCTATACCATTTCAGACCAATGGCTCTCCAGTCTCTTCTTTAAAACTTCCAGTGTTGGAGCATTCACCGCTTCTGGAGGCAGGTTGTTCCACTGGCTAATTGTTCTTACTGTCAGGAAATTTCTCCTCAGTTCTAGGTTGCTTTTCTCTTTGGTTAGTTTCCATCCGTTGCTTCTTGTCCTGCCTTCAGGTGCTTTGGAGAAGAGCTTGACTCCCTCTTCTTTGGGGCAGCCCCTGAGATACTGGAAGACTGCTATCCTGTCCCCCCTCGTCCTTCTCTTCATTAGACTAGACATCCCCAATTCCAGCAACCGTTCCTTATATACTTTAGCCCCCAGTCCCCTGATCATCTTTGTTCATCTTCGTTGCTCTTCTCTGTCAGAGTGCCAGGCCTCTAGAAATTCCCTGCCATTTTTGGACGTGTCTAGGATGGTTATCTTTTCCCAATTGGAACTATGGTTAAATTTGTCTATATGTTGTGAAATTACAAAGAAATTTCACCGTGTCTTCCTGCTTCACGCAAGAAAACAAGCAAGCTCGGAGAGCACTAAGGCCTCCTCTTTTCAACCTTGAGCTACAAATATTCTCCTTGATTGATAGACAAATGGTTGCCAAGCCTCTTCTTAAAAACTTCCAGTGATGGAGCACCCACAACTTCGGAAGACAAGCGGTTCCACTGATTAATACTCCTATCTGTCCTACCTTCCTTTCTTCCTCTTTACTGCCTACAGATCCTTCTCTTAATCCATGTCTCCTCTTGGTTCGTTTTTGAAAAATGGTACGTCTGCCTCCTCTCTCTTCTGCTCATGTGTGACCATCGCCTTTCCCACCCTACTCTTGCCTCAGTTTGCTGTCTCCCCGTTTTGACATGTTGCCTTTCGTGCTTGCCCAGATTAAGGAGGATCCAGGAAGTCCATGGGGATCGGTCAAGAAAGGACGATGGTTCTATATTGCCGAAGAGACAAGCCAAATGAAAGGATGACTCTGATTTCAACTCAGTCCCTTGATTGTTGTTGTTAGTTGCGAAGTCGTGTCCGTCCAATCGCGACCCCATGGACCACGTTCCTCCAGGCCTTCCTGTCCTCTGCCATCTTCTGGAGTCCATTTAATCTCACACCTACTGCTTCAGTGACTCCATCCAGCCACCTCATTCTCTGTCATCCCCTTCTTCTCTTGCCCTCAATCTTTCCCAGCATCAGGCTCTTCCTTTTCATTAGGTGGACAAAGGACTTGAGTTTCAACTTCAGGATCTGGCCTTCTAAAGAGCAGTCGGGGTTGATCTCCTCTAGGACTGACCGGTTTGATCACCTTGCAGTCCAGGGGACTCGCAGGAGTCTTCTCCAGCACCAGAGTTCAAAGGCCTCCATTCTTTTGCGCTCAGCCTTTATTATGGTCCACCTTTCACAGCCATACATTGCAACTGGGGAAACCATGGCCTTGACTATACGCGCTTTTGTTGGCAGGTTGATGTCTCTGTTTTTTTAGTATGCTGTCTAGATTTGCCATAGCTTTCCTCCCCAGGAACAAGCGTATTTTAATTTCTTGGCTGCAGTCCCCATCTGCGGTGATCTTGGAGCCCAGGAAGATAAAATCTGTCACTACCTCCATTTCTTCCCCATCTATTTGCCAGGAATTGAGAGGGCCGGATGCCATGATCTTGGTTTTCTTAATGTTGAGTTTCAAGCCAACTTTTTGCACTCTCCTTCTTCACCCGCATCAAGAGGCTCTTTAGTTCCTCTTCACTTTCTGCCATTAGAGTGGTATCATCTGCATATCCTAAGTTGTTGATATTTCTCCCGGCAATCTTAATTCCAACTTTTGATTCAGCTAGCCCTGCCTTTCTCATGATTCAGCTAGCCCTGCCTTTCTCTAGTCCTGCCTTATATGCTCTGCATATAAGTTAAATACCCTCCCAATGATCAAAGCGGAATTTAACCTTCAAGATGAAACACTGTTGTCTTTTTCACACCCTCCAAGTCCCATCACCAAGGAACAGGGATGGGTGGGTGGGATTTACACCGCTGTGCATATTTGTAAGACAAGCTCCCAGTGTTTTGTCTCCTACCATCTGAAAGCCTTGTTTTGTGAAGAATACCCTGGTTGAATCCAAGGGAGGCTGCATACACGGAGATGCCTCAGAGTTGAAATGAAATTAAAGACCTTGTTATGCTGGTGGAAGACTTTCAAAAATTAATCTGCAATGACCCCCCATCCCCCAACACCGAGGGTTTGAATACTTTATTGACCCAAATGAACATTAGCAGTCTCTCTGGCTGGAGTTAGGAAGGCTGAGTAGCCATTTATCTTCCCCCACACAAATCCTCTCGCAGTCGTAAATCTTGTGGCTGACTCTGAGCATTCAGAGTTTGGCTGACATGTCTGCCTCGCTTTCTCTAAGAGGCAAAACAGGGAAGGTTGAGGATTTGATAAAATCCATATCCTGGCCAGAAATGTAATAACTTCAAGTCTATCTGGATGCAGCTGGACAGGATGAGAAACAATGGCTGGAAACTGATCAAAGAGAGAAGCAACCTGGAATTAAGGAGAAATTTCCTGACAGTGAGGACAATCAACAGGTGGAACAGCTTGCCACCAGAAATCATGGGCGCTCCATCGCTGGAGGATTTAACCCTTTTGATATCTAAAATGAAGATGCATATATCCTTTTTTACCTTATTATAGGGGTGTGTGTGTGTGTGTCTGTGTTTGTGTGTGTGTGTGTGTGTGTGTGTGTATATATATATATACACACACACACACACACATACAAACACACAAAGGTAAAAAAGGATATATGCAGTGTTATCTTCATTTTAGATGTCAAAAGGGTCTCTCTCTCTGTCTGTCTCTCTCCCTCCCTCTCTCTATCTGCCCTTGGTCTGCCAGTCCTCTTCCTCCACTCTCTTTCTCTCTCTTTCCTCTCTCTCTTTCCTCTCTCTCTCCCTCCCTCTCTCTCTCTCTCTCTTTCTCTCCCCCCCTCTCTCCTATCTGCTGCTCACCTGGCAAGCTGGCTTCAAGCTGTTCTCCAACAAGCTCAGGGGTAGGCAACCTTGGCTCTTTTATAACTCATGGACTTCCAGAATTCCTGAGTCAGCATAGCTGGGCTAGCTAGCTCTCTCCTGCCCTTCCAGCTTCCTGCAGAGATGCAGCAAAGGGAGGAGCTCCGCCCAGTAAGCTTTTCAGCTCTTGGAGAACACCTTGAGTCCACTCTCTTTTACACACATAGACACACACACACACACAAACACACACACACACACAGAGAGAGAGAGAGAGAGAGAGAGACAGAGAGAAGCAGGGAAGCGCAATTGCCTCTCTCTGTCTCTGTCACTCTCTGCAAATGGCAGAGGAGGCTGGGAGCCATAGGAGAAGGCGTAAAGAGCCGCATGCGGCTCCAGAGCTGCAGGTTGCCGACCTGTGGTATAGGTTCTCCTGCTTGAGCAAGGGGCTGGACTGGAAGATCTCCAAAGAAGATCTTCCAGGTCTATTCTATTCTAGAAAATAGGTTTATATGGGTTTCAGTTGCTGGGGCTTCTCTCCTGTTGAAGAGTCATTTGGTCCTCCCAGTGTGGTCTTGTTGGCTCAGGGTTTGGACTCCGAGAATTGAGACTCTCTTGCTCTGAAACATTCAGTCTCTTATTTTTCTTCCTTCCTTCCTCCCTCCCTCCCTCCCTCCCTGCCTTTCTCCCTCCCTTCCTCCCTCCCTCTCTCTCCCCCCTCTCTTTTTCTTCCTTCCTTCCTTCCTTCCTTCCTTCCTTCCTTCCTTCCTCTTCCTTCCTTCCTCTTCCTTCTTTCCTTCCTTCCTTCCTTCCTTCCTTTCTCTTCCTTCCTTTCTCTTTCTTTCTTTCTTTCCTTTTTCTTCCTTCCTTCCTTCCTTCCTTCCTTCCTTCCTTCCTTCCTTTCTTTCTTTCTTCTCATGCTATCCAGAGTTCTTTGGGATTGAGGGGTGTTATAAGTATCTAAGAATAAATTAAATGGAGAAACAACAGTACGACAACATTGCTGATCATACCTATAGCGGAACAATCTTTCTTTCCTTTGTTCCCATTGTTTTTCTGTCTGTGGAAACAGATCGGTCCTAACTGTGCTGCAGAAGGCTCCAGGGGAAAAGGGAAACCTCCCTAGCACAGACTCCATAAGAATAACATTTGTGATATATGTCTGCTTCTGCTTCTCGTTTTTCTCTTCAGTTCATTGGTTCTTCCCCATCCCAGGATCATCATTTATACAATAATTCATAGCCATATTAGATTCCATTTTTTTCCGAGGCTGTTAGAACAGTAAAGTTTAGTCATCTAGTTTAACTAAAAATAAATGATACTTGAAGTTCAGTGAATTGCGTCCATTCAGCTTCATCCTTCAACCCCAACTGGGAGTCAAAATGCTTTTTGAGCTGCTCATACATCCAGGAGAAGTTTTTTTTGCCTCACCCCGCGTCTCGGGGGAAAATGCCCCATCTAATGACCGGTGGGTGGCATTTATGGTTAGGCCAAGAACTCTTCAGAACATCTTGCAGTCCACAGTGAGGGCTATTCCTGCTGTCTCCACCTGCTCAGCCAATGTTAAGAAGGGTTTGTGGGGGTGGAAGAGAAGGAGGAGGAAGTTTAATTTAATGAAGAGAATGAATTAATGAAGTTTAATGAAGAGAAGGACGAGGGGGGGACATCATAGCAGTCTTCCAGTATCTCAGGGGCTTCCCCAAAGAAGAGGGAGTCAAGCTTTTCTCCAAAGCCCCGGAAGGCAAGACAAACTTGATCACAGCGGCAAGACTGCTGGTGGGACAATACTGGAAGAGGCCAGAAATACCACCTATTGAAGAATGGACTTTGAAAGTAATAAATTTGGCAGAAATGGCGAAAATATCAGCATACTTGAAGGATCGCTCAAATGAACAATATATGACAGACTGGAAACAGTGGATAGATTATATACAAGAGAAACACCAATCAAATAAAATGTATCTGGCGTATAGACGTGAGGAGTGAAGAATGTTTACCAAATTTGACGTATACAAAGACTAATACTTACTGATGTATTTTATGATCTATGATGAATGCTTCTTAATATGCTGTTATGATTAAGGTTGAGTGCTTTAATAAAAAAAATTTTAATAAAAAAAAAAGCAACGGATGGAAACTAATCAAGGACAGAAGCAACCTGGAACTAAGGAGAAACTTCCTGACCGTGAGAACAATTAACCAGTGGAACAACCTGCCTCCAGAAGCACTGAATGCTCCAACACTGGAAGATTTTAAGAAGAGATTTCAGACAGCCATTTGTCTGAAATGGTATAGGGTTTTCTGCCTGAGCAGGAGGTTGGACTAGATGACCTCCAAGGTCCCTTCCATCTTCTTCTTCTTCTTCTTCTTCTTCTTCTTCTTCTTCTTCTTCTTCTTCTTCTTCTTCTTCTTCTTCTTCTTCTTCTTCTTCTTCTTCTTCTTCTTCTTCTTCTTCTTCTTCTTCTCCTTCTCCTTCTTCTCCTCCTCCTTCTCGTTCTCCTCCTCCTCCTCCTCTTCCTCCTCAATATTATCATCATCATCACCATCGTTATTATTATTATTATTATTATTATTATTATTATTATTATTATTATTATTATTATTATTAAGAGGAGGAGGGTTGAGTTGGGTGTCAAGACCTCAAGTCCAAGGTCTATCATGAAAATATAGATGGAACGGGATGGCAGGGAAAACTCCCAGTTGTTCAAAAAGCGGTGAATGCTCCAACACTGGAAGTTTTTAAGAAGAGACTGGACGGCCATTTGTCTGAAATGGTGTAGGGTTCCTACCTGAGCAGGGGGTTGGACTAGATGACCTCCGAGGTCCCTTCCAGCTTTGTTATTATTATTATTATTATTATTATTATTATTATTATTATTATTATTATTATTATTATTATTATTATTATTAAAATTAAGGTCTGATCATTATAAATATTGGAAAAAACATTAATTTCGAATTGAGTGGCAGTGATAGCAAAAAAAAATATGTTCAGCCATAGTCATTGGATGCTAACTGGTTTGAAAAGAAAGGTTTCAGACGTGATGGCAAATTGAGAGTCCTTGGTGTCTGTGAGCCTGGATGTTTTCTTGCAGACATTTCATTACCCAAATGAGGTCACATCATCAGTGCTAGCCCTGTCCTGTCATTAGCATTGAGGATGTTACCTAGTTTTGAGTCATGAAGTAAATGTCTCCAAGAAAACGACCAACCTCAGAGAGCATCAAGGCCTCCCATTTCAACCCTGAGCTAGAAATATTCTCCTTTATTATTGAAGGCAAATTATTTGGGAGGTTGGTGGCTGAAACAGACTTCGGAGCTTGGCTGAGGCTGAAAGGACATCTCCAGTTTTAAGAACAGGACAAACAGTTTAAAACAATCCAGCAGGTTTATTATTTGACGGAGTGGCTAAAATAATCCTGTCTGCCTGAAGGGAGCTCTGGCTATAAATCCAGACATCAAAATTCTCACAGGCTGTCAGTCAAGGGGGAGATGTTTGACTGTAAAACATGTTCTGTTTAGGCAGCAACGCCAAAAGGAGGAACACGTTCTGCCAGAGAGAGCATGCAGTATTGTTTTTACAAATATTTTTTTCTGTTATACATTCCCTTTAAAGGAGGAGGTGGTGGTGGTGGTGGTGGTGGTGGAGGAGGAGGAGGAGTAGAAGGAGGAGGAGGAGAAGAAGAAGAAGGAGAAGGAGAGGAGAAGGAGGAGAAGAACAAGAAGGAGAAGAACAAGAAAAAGGAGGAGGAGGAGGAGAAGGAGGAGGAGGAGGAGGAGGAGGAGGAGGAGGAGAAGAAGAAGAAGAAGAAGAAGAAGAAGAAGAAGAAGAAGAAGAAGAAGAAGAAGAAGAAGAAGAAGAAGAAGAAGAAGAAGAAGAAGAAGAAGAAGAAGAAGAAGAAGAAGAAGAAGAAGAAGAAGAAGAAGAAGAAGCAGCGGAGGAGCAGGAGGAGGACGACAACGACTCTGTGCTTGGTTGTTTTCTTGCAGACATTTCATTACCCAACTAAGTAACAACATCAGTACAGAGTTTCCTCTCTCTTAGGTGAAAATCTTCCTTCTTTGCTTCTAAGCTGCTGTCAGTTCTCTAGGTAGGGAGGAAAACTTTTTCATGCTTTCTTCAGGATGTATCCTGTTTATCTGAACAGAATAGAATAGAATGGAATAATTATAGAGTTGAAAGGGACCTGGGATAGGCAGATGTGGGTGTTTGATGGTATTACAGATCTCGTCGCAGGATGGAAGCAGTTCCTAGTAAGACCGCCTTTTGCAATTGACTAATGGCGAATTTGTCAATGCCGATGATGGTGTTCAAGTGGTGCTCCAGTTGTTTTGGGATTGCACCCAAGGCGCTTATTGCTATTGGTACTACCCTCGCTTGCCTTTGCCACAGTCTTTCTATTAATAATAATAATAATAATAGTAATAGTAATAGTAATAGTAATAATAATAATAATAATAATAATAATAATAATGTTAGAAGAGATCTTGGAGGTCATCTAGTCCAACCCCCTCCTCAGGCAGGAAACCCTATACCATTTCAGACAAATGGCTGTCCAGTCTCTTCTTAAAAACTTCCAGTGTTGGTGCATTCACGGCTTCTGGAGGCAGGTTGTTCCACTGGTTAATTGTTCTTACTGACAGGAAATTTCTCCTTAGTTCTAGGTTGCTTCTCTCCTTGGTTAGTTTCCATCCGTTGCTTCTTGTCCTGCCTTCAGGCGCTTTGGAGAACAGCTTGACTCCCTCTTCTTTGGGGCAGCCCCTGAGATACTGGAAGACTTCTATTATGTCCCCTCTCGTCCTTCTCTTCATTAAACTAGACATCCCCAATTCCTGCAACCGTTCTTCATATGTTTTAGCCTCCAGCCCCCGATCATCTGTTTTGCTCTTCTCTGCACTCTTTCCAGAGTCTCAACATCTTTTTTACATGATGATGACCAGAACTGGGTGTAGTATTTCCAAATGTGGAAGGAGGAATCCAATCAGTCTGTGTTTTTCCTAGTTAAATCTTCGGAGAGGAGCGGCATATAAGTCCGAAAAATTAAATTAAATTAAATTAAATTAAATACAAGTTGGTAATCACTTATATTGTCACATCATAGTCATGTGTAGTAAAAAGCAAAGGGACTGAGGTGCAGATGTGCTGTTCATACTGTAGGTTATTGCTGAACATTTAAGAATTCTGAAAAAATTAGTGTAAATGTTTCAGTTCAAATATTTACACTGTGTCTAGCAGTTGTTTCTTTTTCCTTTACTTTTTCAACATTTTTAGTATTTATAAATAAGACTGTAGTGGATATTTTGGCACCAAGTTCAAAGATTTATATTTTTATAGCATAAAAAGCAATTCATTGTACTTTGCCCTGTGTGGTCAAACTTTATTAATGTTACACTGAGCGTTAATTGTATAGCTCTACTATTTTTAAACTCCATTTCTCAGTATTATATTTTCTGAAATGATATATTTTAAATTAAAAAAGGAAAGGAAGAAACTCTTAGCAGAAAATAAAAACAAACATCTATTTCAGAGTCAGTTGTGGGATTGCACTAGTTTGGTGTAGTGGTTAAGGCTCCAGGCTAGAAACCAGGAGAGGATGAGTTCTAGTCCTGCCTTACATATCAAAGCCGGTTGGATGACTTTGGGCCAATAACCAGGAGATAGTGAGTTCTAGTTTTGCCTTAGGTATGAAAGCTTGCTGGATGACTTTGGGTCAATAACCAGGAGACGGTGAGTTCTAGTCTTGCCTTAGGTATGAAAGCTTGCTGGATGACTTTGGGTCAATAACCAGGAGACGGTGAGTTCTAGTTTTGCCTTAGGTATGAAATCTTGCTGGATGACTTTGAACCAATCACCAGGAGACGGTGAGTTCTAGTCCTACTTTAGCCATGAAAGTTGGCTGGGTTACACTGGGCCAATCACCAGGAGATGGTGAGTTCTAGTCCTGCCGTAGGAATGAAGGCTGGCTGGGTAACTGTGGGTCAGTCCTTCTCCCTCAGCCGAACACACCTCACAAGGTGGCTGTTGTGAGGAAAATAGGTGGAAGAAGGTGTTTTGGATCTTTTCGCCGCCTTGAGTTGTTTGTAGAAATAATACGGGTGGGATATAAATGAACAAACGACCAAATATTTTCCCCTTTCGGTATTAATTCGTTTAGTAACTGTATCGCTACGGTTAAATTTGGTTTGTGAGTGTGTGTGTGTGTGTGTGTGTGTGTCTGCATTAGTACGTACACTATAGCCACATTCTGCAAACACATTTAGCAGGTGTTTGTTTCCCAAGTTGGGACATTCTGCCGGAAACCACAGCTGATGGACAGTTCTTAGGAAGACTAATCTGTTTTCCTATGCCCACTGCAAACCACTTCCTAGACCAGTGATGGCGAACCTTTTAGAGACCGAGTGCCCAAACTTATTTATTGGCGGGTGCCAGGTGGGTGTGGCTCACTGGGTGGGCGTGGCTGTGGGGGTCATGGCAGACTGGGTGGGTGTGGCCAAGTTGGGCGTGATCACCTCGATGTTGCCTGTGGGGAGGGACACCTGTGGGGGCCGGGCAGGGTTGGGGGGGATCCAGGGGGTCTCTGGCAGGTGGGGCGGTGGGCAGGAGGCTCGTCCTGCGGGGTGAGGCGAGGCAAGGCGAGGGAGCCATAGTCACAGACCAAAGTGAGGCAGGGCCCGGGGCAGCTGCTGCCTGACACCATCAGCCCCCGCACACAGAGGCCAGCGAGCGCATGGGTGCTGGGATGCATCTGGCCACGTGGGACCTCACCGAGTTAGCGAGCCACTGGTTGAAGAGGGACAGTTGCCATCTCCGGGGCATGGCGCCCACAGAGAGGGCTCCGAGTGCCACCTCTGGCACGTGTGCCATAGGTTCGCCACCACTGTCCCAGATGGTATAGAATCCCAGAATCCAGAATGATCAAATGCAATTTAGAATTGAAGATTGCCCTCGATTACTCAAAACATGGTTAGACCGCTGCCTCTATTAATGTAGAATATGCCTTCCTTTACAGCCTGATTGTAAACACATTTATTTCCTAATACGTCCGCTATATCCTGCCCATTAGCTTGCTAAAATCCAATTGACTTACTCAGTAGCATTTAAAACCATTGTCTGCAGCCTCATTGTCCAGTCTGGCTTGTGTTCTTCTTTTGTGCTGTGTCTGAAATACATCAAAACAGAGCTTCTTTCTGTTTTTCTTCTTCTGTCACCATCAAGCTGGATACAGGGACATTTCACTACCTAGGTTGAAGTCTACAAATAACAAATAGAACAGAGCCCTCCCATTTTGCAACTGTCCACTTAATATATGTGGAACTTCACGCATGAAATTTCTCCTCACTCTGTTGTGACTTAAGAGAAATAGCAACTAGAGATTTGGCACAAACACACACATACACACACGCACACATACACCCGTTGTGAATGAATTATGTGAGGAAGCAGGTTTTGCTTTGGCATATAATAATAACAATAACAATAATAATAATAATAATAATATTAAAGTTGGAAGGGACCTTGGAGGTCATCTAGTCCAACCCCCTGCTCAGGCAGGAAACCCTATGCCATTTTGGACAAATGGCTGTCCAGCTTCTTCTTAAAAACTTCCAGTGTTGGCGCATATACCGCTTCTGGAGGCAGGTTGTTCCACTGGTTAATTGTTCTAACTGTCAGGAAGTTTCTCCTTAGTTCTAGGTTGCTTCTCTCCTTGATTAGCCTAGAGCTCCTCGGGTTTTTATGTAATTTAAATTAAGTAGTTAGGGTTTTAGTATGGGATTTTAATTTGGTTTTAGTACAGCCTAGGTTATTTAATTCTGTTTTAAATATTTATTATTGTTACGTTTTAAATTTGGCTGTAAACCGCCCCGAGTCCTACGGGAGAGGGGCGGTATAAAAGTCTACAAAATAAATTATTATTATTATTATATTATTATTATTTATTAAATTTCTATACCGCCCCTCTCCCGAAGGACTCGGGGCGGTTTACAGCCTTAAAATTTAAAAAACATATAAATGTACAAAATTAAAATATTTAAAAATAAATTAAACAAATTAGGCCATAAAATCTATAAAACCCAATATATACAATAAATAAATAAATAAATTAGTTTCCATCCATTGCTTCTTGACCTGCCTTCAGGCGCTTTGGAGAATAGCTTGACTCCCTCTTCTTTGTGGCAGCCCCTGAGATATTGGAACACTGCTATCATGTCCCCCCTCGTCCTTCTCTTCGTTAAACTAGACATATCCAATTCCAGCAACCGTTCCTTATATGTTTTAGCCTCCAGTCCCCTAATCATCTTTGTTGCTCTTCTCTGTATTCTTTCTAGAGTCTCAACATTTTTTTTACATCGTGGCAACCAAAACTGGATGCAGTATTCCAAGTGTGGCCTTTCCAAGGCCTTGTAAAGTGGTATTAATACTTCACATGATCTTGATTCTATCCCTCTGTTAATGCAGCCCAGCACTGTGTTGGCTTTTTTAGCTGCAGCACACGGCTGGCTCATATTTAAATGATTGTCCACTAGGACTCCGAGATCCCTCTCACAGTTACTACTATTGAGCAAGGTACCCTCTATACTATACCTGCACATGCCTAAATGTAGAACCTTACTTTTTTCACCACTGAATTTCATTTTGTTAGATAGCGCCCAGTGTTCAAGTCTGTCTAGATCCTCCTGTATCCTAAGCCTGTCTTCTGGAGTGTTGGCTATTCCTGCCAGCTTGGTGTCCTCTGCAAATTTGATGAGTTCCCCATCTATCCTCTCGTCCAGATTGTTGATGAAGATGTTGAAGAGCACTGGGCCCAGAACAGAGCCCTGGGGCACCCCACTACACACTTCCCTCCATGTAGATGCGGTTCCATTGAGGTCCACGCACAGAGTACGGCCAGTCAGCCAGCTACGGATCCATCTGGTGGTGATGCTGTCTAACCCGCATTTTTCTATCTTCTCAAGTAGTAGGTTGTGGTCTACTTTGTCAAATGCCTTACTGAAGTCCAAGTAAATTATATCCACAGCATTCCACTTGCACAAAGTGAGGTGCATGCACGCACTCACCCACCACACACGTGGAACCATCCCCTTTCCTCCACCTCTCCGCCAGTCCACAAGACTAAAAAAGTTCAGGAACTCTGGGTTAGATGGTTCCAGAACATTTATGCAAGAGGTGACAGCAACACGGTGAAGATCGGTGGCCAAGGAGAAGTTTCTTTTGGCCAACGAAAATTCTCTCTGGAGGAAAGATCAAGAGATCACCCACTTGTGCTCCGGATAGCTGCTCCTCACGAGGAGGCTGCAGGAATTGAGTGTCTTGTGGTTGATCATGGATTGCAAGACATGAGAGCAGATAGGTTGCCATCGCACTCAAAACCACTGTGGTTTTGGATAGTTGCCTTGAACTCAATTTCGTAAACAGTTTTTGGACACATTTACAGCTTAAGAAAGATCTTCTGACTGACAGGAAGGAATGAAGAGATTTGGTCAGTCTCCTTCTTCTTTTAGAACCCAGAAGAGAAAAATAAATACTATCTTAAAGGATTTTGACTTGAGAGTTAAAAAAAAACAAAAACCCAAAAACAAAAGCTTAACAAGATGGCGATTTAAGGAAAGTTTGAATGGATAAAGGGAACCGTAATTTTTAGAAAAACAAGATTTTTTTTCCTGATAAAAGTATCTTTAAAAATAGTAAAATTAATTAGAAAAATAGACTGGACATCCATGAGAGTGTTAATTGTTTATTATATTAAAAAAGTAGGTAATGGATGGGTTTTACAAAATAAGGTGATAAGCCAGACTGTGTGACTGTAGATGTGGAGAGCTAAAATGTTAAAGACAGAAAAAAAAGCAGAACAGAAAAGAGAGAGAAGGAAAGGCAGAGTTGAGAGGGAGGCAAGGAAGGAAAGAAGGAGAGCACTGAGAAAGTGTGTGTGTATGTGTGTGTGTGTGTGTTTGTGTGTGTGTGTGTGTGTGTGTGAGAGAGAGAGAGAGAGAGAGAGAGAGAGAGAGAGAGAGAGAGAGAGAGAGAGAGAGAGAGAGAGAGAGGTCTTTTACTTTCACCTTAATAATTGATTGTATTTTTTTTTAATTTTACTAAAATTCTACATCCTGCATCCCACTTAAGTGACCCCCTGGCAGTTTGCAACATCATAATTTACATACTTTCCACTTTGGGGCCATAAATATTAGAATTGCAACCATAACTTAAAAACAGCAAAATTAGGAGAGAGGCAATTGAGGTTTGCTAGAACAGCTTACAGATAAGAGCATCACCTCAGATTTCTTGCAGAAAACATTTGAAGGGTTTGGCAAGAACTGACTGGAACAGTTGCCAATAATTTGCATGCTTTTAAAAAGGAAAGGATTTATAGGATGGATTAAATATGCCCAAGGAAAATTACTAAGGGTTTGCTTCAACTTAATGGGCAAGTCGGAGTTTGTTGTCATACTGAGATATAAAAATGGTAACTCAACTTATTTTTCTGAAGCTATTTTTTTCAAGTATGGATGTGACTTTGGTCTCTAAGACTTCGGTTACTTCATAAATTGAGATATTAGCAAAGACTTTCTCAGACCACAACCTATTTGACTTTAACTATTAAAAGGGAAAATGCCTCTTTCTGTTGGAGACTGAAAATTGTTGGAAAGTACACCATAGTGGAGGATTGCAAAAATATGTTGAATTTTTTTTTTAAAAAATAATCTTAATAAAGGGTCTGAAGAAAGAACAATTTGAGATGCAAGCAAAGCTTTTATAAAAAAAATATTTTATACACTGTACCAGTGAATTTAAAAAGAAAAGGCAAGAGAAAATATAAATAATTTTTGATGAGTTAAAAAAAATTGAAGAGTTTAAAAAGAGAGGACAACTATTACCCACCAAATGAAGCTTCTACAGAGGCAATTATTTGTGTTAACAGTGAGAGGGATGGAAATAAAAGATGAACAATGCAAAACAAATTTTGAACTTGGAAATAAACTGGGCAAATAGGTTGGGACAGCAGCTGCAAAAAGAAAAAGATGCAATACTAAAATTACAAGGTACAAAAATAACAGATAATGCAAACAAACATTTTTTTTAAATGAAAAAAATTCTTTTATTAAAACAATCAGCATTGAACATAAAATCATAGTATGCATCAATCATCATAGCACCTGATATACATCGCTAAGTATTAATCTTTATAAACGTCTGGTTTGGCAAGAGATGTATTTTCGGGTCTTATGAGGACAGCTTATTAATATGAACCCAGATTTAATGTTGATTGCTTTAATATTGGGAAAGTGTACTGAATTTCTACCTCAGGATACTGAATTTCTACCTCAGGATTTTTGGTTAGGGATCATAAAAGATTGTACTAATACTGAGATGAATAATATGTGATAGACTAGGAACTGTGGATAGACTATAGAAAAGAGAAACACAAGCAAATAAATTGTAACAAACATTTTTTTTTCAATTATTTCAGTTGTAAGGTCTTTCAACAAATACTGCTTAAAAAGTGAAACCAACTGTTTTGCTCTGAGTCAGCGTTGCCTTACTAACATTTTTTAATAATTTTTTTTTATTATTAGATATCCGTTTGTACATGTAAACAATGAAAAAGTTCAAGTTAAAGCCATTCAACTTAATACAATCATTTTAAATTTGTAGACCTTCTTCACTCCGTGTGTCCAAGTTTAACTATCTTTTCAGATCAATCCATTGGACATCAAACAAACAAGTCTTCTTATTAAAATTAATATTTTTCATGTCAATATACCCATCCCTTCAACAATTTTATTAGGCATTAGGAGACAACATGACATGTGCAACGGGAGAGGGACCATGTTGACAGAACTGCATAATGGTTCTGTTTTCTCCTCCATAGTGGCATTTATTGACCCAGGAAATCCGGCATCCTTGGTTTCTCTTGCCTTGCGACCTTAAATATTATCTTTTTTTTTTCTCCAGCTAGCCTTCCGCTTGGATGGATTGGCAAAGCCGGAAGGCAACGACAGAGGTGTCCGTTCAGTTGTGCGTTGTTTTTTTTTCCCACCCTCCTTCTCTCTCGACTCATTCTATAATGTCAGTTATGAACTGCTAGGGCAAGGGTAGGCAACCTTGGCTCTTTTATGACGCGTGGACTTCAACTCCCAGAATCCCTGAGCCAGCCATGCTGAGGATAAAGGGAGAGTTTCCAAGCTGAGCCATGTTGGCTCAGGAATTCTGGGAGTTGAAGTCCACGAGTCATAAAGCGGCCTAGGCCTAGGCCAGAGGTAGGCAACCATGGTTCTTTTATGACTCGTGGACTTCAACTCCCAGAATTCCTGAACCAGCCATGCTGAGGGGAAAGGGAGAGGTTTTCATGCTTAGCCATGCTGGCTCAGGAATTCTGGGAGTTGAAGTCCACGAGTCAGAAAGTGGCCTAGGCCAGAGGTAGGCAACCTTGGCTCTTTTATGACTGGTGGACTTCAACTCCCAGAATTCCTGAGCCAGCATGGCTCAGCTTGAAACCTCTCCCTTTCCCCTCAGCATGGCTGGCTCAGGAATTCTGGGAGTTGAAGTACACGAGTCATAAAAGAGCCAAGGTTGCCTACCCCTGCACTAAGGTTTATTATCGGGTTGGGTCTAACTTTGGGGTAAACACAGTAAAAATAAAAGTGTTCCAATCATACTAATTGTATGGCTTTCAGGTCCATTTTGTGACTCTGTTTTTGTAGCATATCAAACCAAGGACTCCCCTGAATCTTGCTCAGCGCACCTGTGAACATCTGGCTTTGAGACCTTTAGAGTCATCACACATAAATCAAAAAGAACTGCATAAAACGACCAGCATGGAGGAAAGGATCATATTGTTGAATTAGCCAACAAATTGCATACTTACTTACCAAGGAAACCAGTATCTTAACCAAAGCCTAGCTGGAGTTCCCGTCAAGGAAATAGGCCAGAGCTGAGCCTTTAAAATACCAAAATAAATAAACCCATCCCTGTGGTCTCAAGTGCTGATCTCCAGTGGGGAAGAGTTGTGATTGTGATTGTGATGTGTGTGTGTGTATGTGTGTGTGAGATCTGCTCTTTATCCTTGGCTTGGAATTATTCTTCCGAATACCCTTACTTGATAAGTCTAGTGCCAATTGTGGCTGTTTTGAAGTCCATTTTACGGGTTGCACTTAAGTTGTATTGATTGAACCTCAATCTGAAGGTCATTACAAAGGCGTGGGATTCACCCCAGGGCTTCAAGACAGCTCGAGTTAAAAATGCGATTAACGATGGTGGAAGGCAAAAAATTTGTATCCAGTTGTCTGTGATTTATTTCATAAAAAGGAAGGGAAAAAAAGTTGAGTACCTTTCTTCATTCGTCATCCTTTTAGAGCATTTTCTTCACCGCTAGTGAAAAAAAAAACGTTCCAATTGCCGAAGTTAATGATATGGAGCAAATGGGGATTTTCTCCACTTACGCCTTGTTAGACTTCAAACTTCTCTAAAAATGTTGGGAGCTTAAGGTCACACCATTCATCTTTCAGAAAAAGGAAAAAAAATCACTTTTTTTCCCCCTTTCCCTTTCCTTTTTCTATTTCATTTTCTTTTTCGGTGATAATGCACCGACAGAGATACGATGAGATCCACGGGTTTTTAGTTATTTTGATGGAAAAAAACTCCGAGGCGCCTTAAACTTGAACTCTCTTTCTAAGGTGGTGCCGATTGAGATTCTCCCACAATTGGAGGTTAAAAAAAAATGAAGTCCGACCTTTATGAATTCAAATAATAAGGTCAATCGATGGACGAGTTGAAAACGGGTAGGATTCTGAAAATAGATACACGTCGATGGGAAAGGTCAGTTGTTATTTTTGCACATTCGGTCGGAAAAATAACGTCGCCCGCTTCGTTTTCCCACATATGAAATGGGAACACTTGAGGTTTCACAAGACAGGAATATGCATGGGTCAAGAATAAATTCTAGTCCTATCAGATCAAAGCTTCATCTCTGGTTCATATATATCGTGGTGCATGTGAAAAAAAAGGTGGGGCTTTGGTCTCATAGAGGGTATTTGGTGCCCTCTGAGCTTGGTTGTTTTCTTGCAGACGTTTCATTACCCAACTAGGCAACATCATCAATGCTAGAAGGGAGTGGGGTTTGTTCTCTGTTTATATACAATGGCTTACCCTGTCAGTGTTGGTGGGAGCATTCTTGGGCATTCCATGATCAAGCCATTTAATCATCATCATCATCATCAACGGTAGTACCAATAGTAATAGGCGCCTTAGGTGCAATCCCAAAACAACTGGAGCATCACTTGAACACCATCATCGGCATTGACAAATTCGCCATCAGTCAATTGCAAAAGGGAGCCTTACTAGGAACCGCTTCCATCCTGCGACGAGATCTGTAATACCATCAAACATCCACATCTGCCTATCCCAGGTCCTTGGGAAGGACTCGATAGGTGGACAAAAATGCCAAATCCAGTCTGAACATCTGGCTGACTGTGCGATGATCAGTAATAATAATAAAGTTGGAAGGAACCTTGGAGGTCATCTAGTCCAACCCCCTGCTCAGGCAGGAAACCCTATACCATTTCGGACAAATGGCTGTCCAGTCTCTTCTTAAAAACTTCCAGTGTTGGAGCATTCACCGCTTCTGGAGGCAGGTTGTTCCACTGGTTAATTGTTCTAGCTGTCAGGAAGTTTCTCCTTGGTTCTAGGTTGCTTCTCTCCTTGATTAGTTTCCATCCGTTGCTTCTCGTCCTGCTTTCAGGGGCTTTGGAAAATAGCTTGACTCCCTCTTCTTTGGGGCAGCCCCTGAGATACTGGAACACTGCTTTCATGTCAACCCCCCCCCCTTCCATTGTTTCTTTTCTCTAGACTGGCCACTCCCAAATTGTACAACTGTTCTTCATATGTTTTTATCTCCAGGCCTTTAATCATCTTTGTTGCAATCATGAACTAGATCAAGGAATTGGGTATGTCTAGTTTAATGAAGAGAAGGACGAGGGGGGACATGATAGCAGTCTTCCAGTGTCTCAGGGGCTGCCCCAAAGAAGAGGGAGTCAAGCTATTCTCCAAAGCACCTGAAGGCAGGACACGAAGCAATCAAGGAGAGAAGCAACCTAAAAGTAAGGAGAAACTTCCTAACAGTGAGAACAATTAACCAGTGGAACTACCTGCCTCCAGAAGCGGTGAATGCTCCAACACTAGAAGTTTTTAAGACGAGACTGGACAGACATTTGTGTGAAATGGTGTAGGGTTTCCTGCCTGAACAGGGGGTTGGACTCGATGACCTCCAAGGTCCCTTCCAACTTTATTATTATTATTATTAGATCCTTTACAGCCAGGGAGAAAGGAGAGAAAAGAGAATAAGTCTTCTGAGATGGAAAGAGTGGTATAATAATAGAGAAACCAGCTTTTTTTTTTTTTTTTTTTAGTAAGGACATCAATGAGGTGGGAGGACTAAAGTTTGGGACAAGAAAAGGTCACCCAGAGAAACAAAGGCTTGATTAGGCAGCTAATCAAAGAAATCAAGGGTACATTTATTTATGGCACTTTTATCTGTGATAGTTTTCTCAGATCACATGAGAAGAAGGAAGCTCTGGCCTTTAAGAAGCCAATAACTATGTGTGCCTTATCTTGGAAATGTTCTGGCATTTGCCTAGTTAAAGGACAGTTGGTTTTTTTTACAGGTTCGCCCTTCTCTGAGATAGAAGCCATGAGTGGTTAAAAAAAAATAAATTAGCTATTGTTGCTACAGCTGTACAGGAAAAATGGAGAAGTGGTCAGGATTCTGTGTGTAGCAAATTATTTGGGGCTGTTTAAATGAAGTCTAGTATCAAAAATACCCAGAATCCTCCTTTTTTAAAATAATAATAATAATATTATAAGCTTATTATATAAGCTTATACAATATAAGCTTATTATAAGATAAAATACAAATAGTAACAAAAGTTAAGAAAGAGAAAGAAAGTGCAAAGAGGGAGGGAGGGAGAGAGGAAAGGAAGGGAGGGAGAGAGGGAGGAAGGGGAGGGAGAGGGAGATAGAGGAAGGAAAGGGAGGGAGGGAGGAGAGGGAGGGAGAGAGAGAGGAAAGGGAGGGAGGGAGGAAGGAAGGAAGGAGACGCAGGGAGGGAGAAAGAGGGAGGAAGGAAAGAGGGAGGGAGGGAGGAGAGGGAGGGAGGAGAGGGAGGGAGGGAGGAAGGGAAGGGAGGAGAGGGAGGGAGGGAGAGAGAGGGAGGAAGGAAGGAAAGGGAGGGAGGGAGGAGAGGGAGGAGGGAGAGGGAGAGGGAGAGAGGGAGGAAGGGAAGGGAGGGAGGAGAGACAGGGAGAGGGGAGGGGAGGAAAGAAAGGGAGGAAGGAAGGAGAGGCAAGGAGGGAGAGAGCGGGAGGAAGGAAAGGGAGGGAGGGAAGAGGGAGAGGGAGGGAGGGAAGGAGAGGGAGAAAGCAGAGGGAGGGAGGCAGGAAGGAGAGGGAGGGAGGGAGAAAGGAACAAAGCAAGGAAAGGGATGGAAGAAGGAAAGAGGAAAGGAAGGTAGAAATGAATAATGATTTATGACTTTTTTCAGCGCAGTAAAAAAGTTATAACTGCAACCTTTTGCTTTACTGTTCTAGTTAATTCAAACCATTTCTACAACAACAAAGTCAACCTAATCATCAAAATCTAAAATCAGAATGTCTTACTTATTTTTTTTTTGTGACGTCTGCATCCTGACCATGGGCAAGGGGCCCTAGGCTTTATTCCATCATTAATTCAAAGCAGAATTCCATAGTTTAGTAGGTAATTACGCATCCCTCTTCTTGTGCGCTTATGTGTGTGTTCTGATGCCATTGTCAAGAATTAAATTAAATTAAATTCTGGGTTCTTCATTTTTGCCAGTGGCATAATGGAACAAAAGTGAGGGAGATCGAAGATATTTGAAAAAAAGCCATTTAAAAAATGCTAATGTAAAAGAAAATAATGAGAGATTGTAAAACCTTAAGTGCAATTTTGCATGGACGTAGCCTTGTATTAATACTTTTTTCGGGGGGGGGGCACATGCCATAAACTCTTTTTTGATGAGAAAGATAGACTATTGAAATAATACAATCTCAATTTATAGTTATGTCATGCCATTATGATATTATCATTATATCTGAGCTCTATTCACGCCAGTGATATAGATATATTACAGATCTGTATGATCAGATATTCGTGCTTTTTAAGCTGGCGCTAATACTAAGGAATAGTGGAAGAGAAATTTGTAGGCTCTAAAAGACATGAGTGTTCTTTAATCAGCAAACAATATTTTCTATTCAATAGAGTTTTTGTGTTACAAGCGGGGAGGGAAATCAAATAATCATAGACAGACTAGTTATAATTGGAAGCACAGGATCTTTTTTAATGGACTAGACAACAAGAATATGGAATTTAAATAACGCTAACAGTCGGAAATAATATAAAGGTTTGAAAAGGAAGGAAAAAACAACAACCCCACAACACATTATTTCTCAAAACTGCTTGGTCGCAGAATAATGATTATAAAATTCTTTTAACCTGTTTCATTTGTTTTTGAGAAACAGTTTTATATTTTAGAATAGTGAAAGCAGAACCGTGACGCAAAGGCCGTTTTATCATACGGAAATATAATGAATTATCCAGAACATTATGATGAAGCTGGCTATTTACTGGGGAAATTATTGCTTAGATGGTTTTAATTATTAAAAACTTTCCCAAAGCTTCCTTTGATATTTGGAGTATAGATACGCAGCCAAAAATTGTAAAGCAAACCAATCAACAAAAAGTGATAGAACAATAGTTTATTTTTAATCCACAGGCAAAAGTAATGGCTATTGGCATTCTCTCTTGTCCTTTTAAATTATTTTATGTTGGCTTGAGTCCATAAATATACAGGGCATGATATTCTTTGGATTCCGTGTTGTTTTTATCTTCTCTTATATTTCATTCCTGGCTAGGACAGTACAGGTAATTTACAACTACAGTTGACCCCAAAATTAAAGTTGCTAAGTGGGACAGCTGTTAAAGTGATTTTTGCCCCATTTTATGACCTTTGTTAAGTTGTTACGTGAATAATTACCGTTGTTAAGTTAATAACATAAAACACTGCACATTGCCCCCAACAATTTGGGTCCTCATTTTACTGATGGAAAGATGGAAGCTGAGTCGACCTTAAGATGGTCAGGATCGAACCGCTGGCAGTGGGCAGAGAGTTAGCTTGCAATACAGGTAATCCTCAACTAGTTTAATGAAGAGAAGGACGAGGGGGGACATGATAGCAGTGTTCCAATATCTCAGGGGCTGCCCCAAAGAAGAGGGAGTCAAGCTATTCTCCAAAGCACCTGAAGGCAGGACAAGAAGCAACGGATGGAAACTAACCAAGGAAAGAAGCAACCTAGAACTAAGGAGAAATTTCCTGACAGTGAGAACAATTAACCAGTGGAACAACCTGCCTCCAGAAGCAGTGAATGCTCCAACACTGGAAGTTTTTAAGAAGAGACTGGACAGCCATTTGTCCGAGATGGTATAGGGTTTCCTGCCTGAGCAGGGGGTTGGACTTGATGACCTCCAAGGTCCCTTCCAACATCATCATCATCATCATCATCATTATTATTATTATTATTATTATTACCTCCAAGCTAAGTCACTTTTCAAATATACAGATAGCTCTTTATTTTAGTTATTATCGTATTGATTTAATTTTAATTTTAATTTTTGTCAGATGATGGACATGGTCAGTGCCCCGAAGAGGGCTTAGAAAGGAGCAGTCAGCAACACCGCAACACCGTTACCCAAGTTCTTCTCCCACTGGATGCACTGGGATGGTTTTTTTTCCTAGGTTTCGTCAAGCGCCAGAGAAAAATCAGCAGATCTGAGCAGTTCAAATGGGTATAAAGGTTTACTGCAAGCTCAAGGTGTCTACCAGAATCTGAACTACTAACAGCCAAAGCAAATAGATAGATAAAGACTCACAGGAATTCAAGGTGGGCTGGACTTAAATCTCTTGTGGGCACGAAGGGACTCCAGACTCATGACGCATTTGACCCCTCCTCCCTCGGCCTCAGCTTGATCATCTCCTATAGGTTTTTTTTTCTGCTGAAAAAGCCCCTAGATCGGGGTCCCCAACCCCCATCTGTGGACCGGTACTGGTCTGCAGCATATGAGAAACTGGTCCGTGGAAACAAACGAAGCCCCATCCATGGGATGCAGGCAGCACGAGAAACCACGCGCCCTCCAGTCCATGGGAAAAAATCTCTCTTCACGGAACCAGTCCCTGCTGCCCCAAAGGTTGTGGACCGCTGCCCTAGATGGATCTGATGGATCTATTTTTGAAACCTAACCATTGGCTCCTGTCTCCACATCAAACCTGGTCTTGTTTCGTTCAGGTTTTGGAGGATTATCCTACTCGTCCGCAAGCCGCTCTACCTGGTTCATTTCCAACATTTTGTTGGCAAGGGAAAGAAAAAGGGCAGTCCAAGTCTATTGTCGTGACACCATAAAATAAAACAAGTTAAGAGAATTATTTCTATTTCAGATCAGGTTAGTTTTCCAAGAACTGTAAATTTAAACAATGACTGGAGATGTGCTGGTATTCCGAGTTGGCCTTTTAGGGCAGCTTTAAATGCAGAGTTGTGAAATGCATCCCACTGTAGAATATTCCTTGGGCAGAATGTCTGATAAGCCAAGTTTAGTAACAGAACAAAGTCTGTCCTACATTTGTACTCTTAGGTATATTCGTTCCCCCGCACAAGGCAGCGAGCTAATTAGGAAATCTAATTGTGATTTTCTGTGGGTTTTTTTTTTTCTTTTTCTTTTTCTTTTAAGGGGGAAAGGAATAAATTTGCATGGCTAGGGGTCTGTTTGACTCATTCAGTGGCTTTCGAGAGGGTTTGTGTATTCTGAGCATGGTGGGATTTCCCTGTCAACAGGGATTCAGAGATAACTGAAGCTGAAGCTCAAATAGTTTGAGCCCCAAATGAGAAGAGAGAAGACTCATATTAATACATTTCTTTTCTTTCCATTAATTTGGATTGCCTTATCATCAATCCTGTTACAGTCCTTATTTTAGTTTATTTCTCCCACCAAATTCTGAATATTTTTACTGGTAGCAATTAGTTACACTTACGTTGACAGACTTGATTCTGTTTTTTCCATATAAGTATCATTGACGCAACGAGCATGAATTAGGGCAGCGGTTCTCAACCTGTGGGTCACGACCCCATTTGGGGTCGAATGACCATTTCACGGGGGTTGCCAAGCACTGCAGTCCGCCATTTTTTAATTTTTTTTTTGGTCGGCCATTTTTTTATTTTTTTTGGTCGGCCATTTTTTTCCCTATTGCGATGCGGGCCGTTGCGCCGCACATGTGCCATGCGCCTTGTCACGCCCGCATGCGCAGTGCGGGCCCGCCATTTTTTTTTGGGTTGGCCATTTATTTTTTTTTGGTCAGCCATTTTTTTCCCCTATTGCGATGCGGGCCGCCGTGCCACGCATGCGCGATGCGGGCCGTCGCGTCGCGCATGCGCGATGCACCCCGTCGCACCACGCATGTGCAATGCGCCCCGTCGCACCGCGCATGCGCGATGCGGGCCGGGGTCAAGCCCCGGAAAAGGTTGAGAACCGCTGAATTAGGGCAAACTCCAGAAGACAGTGGAAGATGGGGGGACTGACATGCTCTGGTCCCTGGGGGTCACGAAGAGATGGACACAATGACTGAACAACAACATTAACATAGATATTGACAGCTCTAAATGATGGAAATGATAACATTCCTTTTAGTTGTAGTAGAAAGTAGTTTCAATGGAGTGTAAAGCAGAGCTAGTCCATCAACCTCAAATGAAAGAGACCAAAAGATATCTGCTGACCTTATTGGAAATGGATCGTCAATTGATCGTCCTGTTGGCACTGATGGAGCTGATGGCTGAATGCATGCTTGTCCAAGTGTCTATTATTTCTTACAGACTTCCAGAATATATCTGTTCCCATTCCAACCGATGACACTACAGCTCCTGTCCCTCAGCATCTTGAGTTTCTTTCTAAGACATCTGGGCCGTCAACCAAAGCTGTATTGATTTTTTTTTTGAGTGCCGTAAAACTTGCCATTTGAAATAATTGAATGAACAAAAAGCAGTGGGTGAAGAGCTGAGGACCTGACACAAACGAGGATGGCTGGACAAGATAGAAAGCTAGAGAGAGGTGAAATGAATAGTTGTTGGTGTAAATCAGATTTAGTTTGATTTAACGTTTAGTTCTACTTTTCTCCCGCCGTTAATTTCTTTTCCTCGTTACTTCTTGCTCTTTTTTTCTTCTTCTTACTTTGCATGGGGTTGTTTACCCCAAAGGGCAATAATGTGATTGATACAAATTATAAGGGGGGGGGAAATAGGCAACTTGTTCGAAGACACCCTAAAGTGTCAGTTCAGCTCAGCTATCAGCTATCAGCTACCGGTATCAGTTCTTTAAGTAATTTCACCTCCGTTTCCAGTTATGACAGATGGAGCTGCCGGCTTCAACAAGAAGTTCCCTGGAGTTTAAATGCAAAACTTACTAAAGCTGATTTTGAATCACTGTTAAATTTTAAAGCAGACACAATAATTGGACCAAGAATTTATAATCAGTCTGAAATTAAGCCCGAACTAAAATAGAGAACAATTACATTGGAAATATTTCCCAACCGTTGTAGGAGAAGAACAGGCAGAGCCTGGGGGGGCAGAGTCAAATGAGTAATCAGCCTGGAATCACTACGTTCACACAAACACTCTTCAATTCCATCAACTCTTATCTAGCACCACTTTAGTACTGACCTCCTGGTGTGGAGCCAGGAGCAAGAACTCATTTTAACTGGAACTCTGTGCGTGGTCCCGATTCTTCGTGCCTGACACCTGAGCATATATTTTCATCTTGATTATTGCTTTATTTCTTTAGGAGAGTGCAACTAAAGCAACATAGGCATGCAGAGTTGTCTTCTTTTCTTGATATAATTTCAAATATTTCTTCGATTCCAACCGTAATATAGTTAGTGATCTTCAAGGAAGTATACCATCCACAGATCTTGTGAGGATTTTTTTTTAAAATTACTGCTTAAAGCAGGGGTACCCATCCTTTGGGGCACCAGGGACCGGTTACATGAAGAGACGGTTTTCCACGGACAAGAGGGTGTGTGGTTTTGTGTGCTGCCTGTAACCCGCGGATGGGGCTTTGCTTGTTTGTGCGGACCGGTTGCTGGCATGTCGCGGCCTAGTCCCGGTCCACGGAGCGGGGGTTGGGGACCCCTGTTCTAGAAGCAGGGTTTTAGATGGCACTATGAGGATTCTTTCCCAAGACAGGACACACCGCAGAGCAGAAGACAGCTGTACAAATATTTTAGCACACACCGTTCCTATTGCCCTGCTTCACTCCTAGACTTTGCAGGTTGATAGAGCCATGTAAATAAAACACAACTCGGCCCCAAATTTTGGTTGATACGCGAGTCAGTTATTAAGTGAATGTTGCTCCGTTTTACGGCTTTTCTGGGCCGCAGTTGTTAAATGAATCACTGCAGTTGTTCAGTTGGCACCACGGTTGTTAAAGTGAATCTGGCTTCCCCGTCGACTTTGTGTGTCAGAAGGTCACAAAAGGGGATCATCACATGATGACCCCAGGAGACCGTGACCGTCATAAATACGGGTCAGTTGCCAAGCGTGTGAATTTTGATCATGTGACCCTGGGGATGCTGAGAGAGGGAGAGAGAGAAAGAGAGAGGGAGGGAGGGAGAGAGAGAAAGAGAGGGAGAGAGAGAGAGAGAGAGAGAGGGAGGGAGGGAGGGAGGGAGGGAGAGAGAGAGAGAGAGGGAGGGAGAGAAAGAGAGAGAGAGAGAGAGAGAGAGAGAGAGAGAGAGAGAGAGAGAGAGAGAGAGAGAGAGAGAGAGAGAGAGAGAGAGAGAGAGAGAGAGAGAGAACTCCAGCTTTAGCTAAAACATTTGCAGTCTCATCTGGCTATTTAATGGTCTTGCATGGGAAAGTTATAGCAAAATGATTTATAGATGATAATTGCAGTTACTAGCCCACCTATTCAGGAAATGAAATCAGTCTGTTTTTTGAGCCTTAAGCTCCAGCACCATCAGGTTCCTGATATTCATAGCCAAGCCACAGTCTATAATTCTTCTCTTTCCTTTTACTGTAAAGATATATTTTTTTTCTTTTATTTATTTTATTTTTTGTTATTATTATTTATTTATTTTTTATCATGTATATATTAGAGGGGGTTACCCTTTGAGGGCCGTATGCAATGAAATCTCATTTTAATGTATGCTGATTAATGTAGATTCAAAGTGGCAATAAAGTTATTGTATTCTATTCTATTTTTTTCTATTTCTATTTCTATTTCTATTCCTATTTCTGTTCTCTTCCTAATAATTCTTATTTTTATTTTATTCTCTTCCTAATAATTCTTATTTTTATTTTATTCTGTTCTATTTTATTCTATTCTATTCTACTCTGTTCTGTTCTGTTCTGTTCTTCTCTGTTCTGTTCTGCTCTATTCTATTCTATTCTATTCTATTCTATTCTATTCTATTCTATTCTATTCATTATTCCTTATTCTATTCTACTCTGTTCTGCTCTGCTCTGTTCTATTCTATTCTATTCTATTCTATTCTATTCTATTCTATTCTATTCTATTCTATTCTATTCTATTCTATTCTATTCTATTCTATTCTATTCTATTCTTTCTATTCATTATTCCTTATTCTATTCTACTCTGTTCTGCTGTGCTCTGTTCTGCTGTGCTCTGTTCTGCTCTGTTCTGCTCTACTCTATTCTATTCTATTCTATTCTATTCTATTCTATTCTATTCTATTCTATTCTATTCTCTTTTAATTTTCTTGGTATAGCATCGATTTAATTTCATTTCTTTTCTATCTTAGCTTCATTCTTTGTATTATTATTATTTTGCAGAAATGCACCACTAGAGGGCGAATAGCTATATAGTTTATAACAATCTAGCCCATTACCAGCATTTAAGCTTTTCTCAGAGAAGACATTTTTTCTCCCATACTAGAATTTTCAATAAAAAGGTCCATTGTCAAGAATTTTCCTATATTGCTATATCATTTGCGCCTAATAGAGAAGTGAAAATAAAAACAGCTGGAAGGTTGGTTTGTTGGAAAGATTTTCAGATGTACAGCATGGTTATTGGTCCTGTTCATTGCAGCTATCATGCTTCCATAAGTCTTTTTTTTCCTTGCATCTATTTTATTTTATTTTATTTTATTTTATTCAAGACAAGTTTAAAGTAGAATTTAGAATAGAATAGAGCTGGAAGGGACCTTGGAGGTCTTCTAGTCCAGCCCCCTGCTCAAGCAGGAGAACTTATACCATCTCAGACAGGTGATTGTCCAGTCTCTTCTTAAAAACCTCCAGTGCTGGAGCGCCCACGAATTCTGGTGGCAAGCTGTTCCACTGGTTAATTGTCCTCACTGTTAGGAAGTGTCTCCTTAATTCTAGGTTGCTTCTCTCTTTGGTCAGTTTCCAACCATAGTTTCTTGCCTGCCTTCTGGTGCTTTGGAGAATAATTTGAGGCCCTCTCCTTTGTGCCAGCCTCTTGAAAATATCAAAAAAAGGATAAAAAAGAACACAAAACAATCAAATGAAAAAAGAAAAAGCTGTGTAAAATAACCATATATATACACACACTTCATCCCCCCAATGGAATATTGATTAATATATTACTATGGCATCAGTTCTCCCCCCCACTTGCAGAACAAGGCTTTCCCCCCCCAAAAATAACTTTAAACTGATCAATCTATTTGCAATTTATCGACCTGTCCTCTGTATATTATATTAGTGAATAAAATAGTCACTAATATAGAATACAGGTAGTCGTCAACTTACAGCAGTTCATTTAGGAACTGTTTGAAGTTACAACGGCATTGAAAAAAAGTGTTATTTATGACCGATCTTCGCACGGCCATTGCAGCCTTCCCCCTGGTCACATGATCAAAGTTCAGAAGCTTCGCAACCGGCTCATCCTTATGATGATGATGACGGTCACAGTGTCCGGGGGGGTCACGTGATCCCCCCTTTATTTATTTATTTACTTACTTACTTACTTACTTACTTACTTACTTACTTACTTACTTACTTACTTAAACTTATATGCAGCCCTTCTCCTAGGACTCAGGGCGGCTTACAAAAACAGTACAATAAAATTAATCACATTCATACAACTTACAAGCACAGTCAACTCACAGTCAGCTTTTGCCACTTTCTTTATATATTTTAACCTCCAGCTCACTAATCGTCTTTGCTGCTCTTCTCTTCACTCTTTCTAGACTAGAGTCTCAACATTTTTTAACTTAAATCTAAGTTTTTAACTTATATCATAAAAGTACATTATACATAGTAATTAAATTGTCCTGATCAAGATAGATCTATCTCAGAAATGGAAAGGATCTTTTCCTGGTCTTCATCCAACTCTTTCAGGTGTTTATACGTCGTCTTTCGAGTAGAAGTCGTTTGTCAAGCAAGACTTTATAGCCCAAGGTATTTCAACATCTCATATAGTGACCAATATTGTTCAAATAAAGAGATAGGAAAGCAATTTCCCACATATAACTCTGAGAGTCAGTAAAGGTTTACATTCAAGTAGGCCAATTATGTCTGGTTTTTTGTCCGTCCGTCCATCCATCCATCCATCCATCCATCCATCCATCCATCCATCCATCCATCCATCTATCTATCTATCTATCTATCTATCTATCTATCTATCTATCTATCTATCTATCTATCTCTTATTCATTTCTATCAACTTTCATCTATTTCTTGTATTATCATTTCTTTCTTCTATTATCTATCTAATTTTGTCTATTGATTTTTCTCTTTCTCTTTCAGCTTTCTATCATCTTTATATTATCTATCTGTATGTTTCTATCTCTGTCCGTCCGTCCATCTATCTATCTATCTATCTATCTATCTATCTATCTATCTATCTATCTATCTATCTATCTATCTATCTATCTATCTATCTATCTATCTATCTATCTTATTCATTTGTGTCTATCATCTTTCATCTGTATTATATCTATCTATCTATATCTATCTATCTATCTATCTATCTATCTATCTATCTATCTATCTAGAGTTTTTGGAATAGGGCGGCATAGAAATATAATTAAATAAATAAATATCTATCTATCTAATTTCATCTGTTGATTTTTCTTTCAGCTTTCTATCATCTTTATATTATCTATCTGTATGTTTCTATCTCTGTCTATCCATCCATCCGTCCATCCATCCATCCATCCATCCATCCACTGTCTATTCATGTCTGTCTGTCTGTCTGTCTGTCTGTCTGTCTGTCTGTCTCTCTCTCTCTCTCTCTCTCTCTCTCTCTCCATCCATCCTTCTACCTACAGTATTTATCTTTGAATCATCAGATGTTATTATTTTTCTATGCCATTGAGGAAATACTTGAGGATTGCATTCTTCTGGTGAAGTGTGCTGTAACCCCTTGCTTTTATTAAAATTGCTTAATCTGAAAAGGCAGTTACCAGACTCTTTCTGACTTTTTTTCTAAAATAAAAATGATAAAAGTTGCCGATTCACACTGCCTTTGTTTTGCAATCTGAAGTACATTTGAACTTTGTTCATTTCTTTCTTGTATCTATTTATGTGTGGGTGATTGTGGGTGTATATTTTAAAAAGAAGTCATATTTTTCATCTGTGAAATAGGGCTAGTCAAACCTTTTTTGCTTTGACTGCCTTTCCCATGTTCACAACTTTTTTTCCTTGTCTCGTTTGCCTTAGATAAAATTTCAGCTAATAACAAACTAAAACAAGCAGGATGGACCTAAATTATTTTTATCTTCCCCGTTGCCAGGATTTCTTTATGCTCTAATTTGCCTAAGACATATTCTGAAGAAGAACTTCCCTGATATAATGCTTTTTATAAAATGCTTCTGCTAATACACAAATTTTGTACATACATTTTTCAATGTATTGTTTTTTATTGATTTGATACAATATCCTGCCCCGCCCCCCAAAAAAAATCCTAAATATAACCATGGTTGTGTATTGCAAAACACTGATAGGGTAAAAATGCAAATGGAAGACTTTTATCCTCGTTCCTAATTAAAAGGCAATTTTTACATGATTATAGCTTTTCTTGCATCAAAGATTTTTTTTCCTCCCTGTCAGGGGAGGAAAAAAAAATCAATTCAGTCAAACACAATCACATCGTTTTTCTTGCACTGTTTATTAAAATTCTCTATAAACCGCATTAATTGTGTTTGCAGAAAAGAATATATAACTAAATTAAAGGTGTTTAAAGCGGCTTCAAACGGTTTCTGTAGTTTGATCCACTTTCCAAGTTAAGCTGGAATTCACAACGAGGGAAATGCAGAAAAGTCTAAATACTGATAAGTCCTCAAAGGCCTCACGTCCATTCGGATTTGAACTCAACTCCTTTTGCAGAACTGATCATGGACTGATTTTTTTTTTTATCAAAGTCCCCTCAGTTTTTGATCTCCAAGGGAAGTAGGCAAAATGTTTGGCACCGTTTCCCCCCCCCTCGTTTATCATCTTATTCATCTTGGCGATTGAAACTTATTGGGGGAAATTTCTGAATTCAGTCCTAGTCATCGTTAACACGTCATTGTTTGAAAGAAAAATGGCATTTGTCATAAATCAAATAACTGCCAAACTGCCCAAGAGATCTTCCTTTGATCTCTTTTGCCTGGAAAACATATGACCAAGCTTGAATTGAATGTGGCTAGCTCTCATGGTGTAGCCGTTAAGGCGCTGGCTTAGAAACCAAGGAGACAGTGAGTTCTAGTCCCGCCTTAGGCACGAAAGCCAGCTGAGTAACTTTGGGCCAATCACCAGGAGACAGTGAGTTCTAGTCCTGCCTTAGGCACGAAAGCCAGCTGTGTGACTGATATAATCACCAGGAGACTGTGAGTTCTAGACCCTCCTTAGGCATGCAAGCTGGCTGGGTGTCTTTGGGCCAGTCAACCAGGAGACTGTGAGTTCTAGTCCCACCTTAGACAAGCAAGCTGGCTAGGTGTCTTTGGTCCAGTCAACCAGGAGACTGTGAGTTCTAGTCCCACCTTAGGCAGGCAAGCTGGCTAGGTGTCTTTGGGCCAGTCAACCAGGAGACTGTGAGTTCTAGTCCCACCTTAGGCAGGCAAGCTGGCTAGGTGTCTTTGGGCCAGTCAACCAGGAGACTGTGAGTTCTAGTCCCACCTTAGGCAGGCAAGCTGGCTGGGTGTCTTTGGGCCAGTCAACCAGGAGACTGTGAGTTCTAGTCCCACCTTAGGCAGGCAAGCTGGCTAGGTGTCTTTGGGCCAATCAACCAGGAGACTGTGAGTTCTAGTCCCGCCTTAGGCAGGCAAGCTGGCTAGGTGTCTTTGGGACAATCAACCAGGAGACTGTGAGTTCTAGTCCCGCCTTAGGCAGGCAAGCTGGCTAGGTGTCTTTGGGCCAGTCAACCAGGAGATTGTGAGTTCTAGTCCCAGCTTAGGCATGCAAGCTAGCTGGGTGTCTTTGGGCCAGTCAACCAGGAGGCTGGGAGTTCTATTCCCTCCTTAGGCACGCAAGATGGCTGGGTGTCTTTTGGGCCAATCAGCCAGGAGACTGTGAGTTCTAGTCCCTCCTTAGGCCAGTCCCTCTCTCTCAGCCCAACCCACGTTACAAAGTTGTGGGGAAAATAGGAAGAGAAAGGAGTATTATGTACGATCACCACCTTGAGTTACTTAGAAAGTAAGAAAGGTAGCATTAAAAATCTAATAAAATAATTAAAAAATGGTCAATTAGAAAGGCTCAAGGAATGTCTGAAATGCTCAGGTTTTGAACGGTTATCTAGGAGATGATTTTAGACTGCCTTTAGGATACAAATCTAATATTTTGTTGTATTTAAACCTGGGGTGGGGGGGTAAAGGGGGAAAGCACTGACGTGAATATTTTCCGTGCATTAACGGATAAGATCAGGATTCATGCACAAACGGGGCCCAAGAGACAACATTTTGCTGTGAATCTTTTGTTAGTTGGAACAGAAGGTGAATAAAGGCAGTTCAGTCTCCCCTTTGGGAATTTACGGATATTTTGAGGGAATAGTAAAGAACAAGTTGAAATATTATTGGTTTAATTTTAATGACTAAAACCACAGCCTAACATCCAGCGCAACTCTTAACATAAACGACAACAATTTGTTCCCAAGTTTGAAGTATGGTGAGAAGGTTATTGGATTATTTGCCCACATAACATGCAGACGCCAGATTTCTCCTCCGCTAAAATTAAAGAGGATTTTTTTAAAAAAAGTTTTTTATTTATAATACAGTTAAAAACAAGGAGGGACATAACGTGACATTCCAAAATAAATATTTTGTTCCTCTTAATACATATAATTAATACATAATTCTTGATCTCTATATAAACATATTCTTCTATACCAGCGGTTCTCAACCTGTGGGTCGCGACCCCATTTGGGGTCGAACGACCATTTCACAGGGTCGCCAAACAACGCAGTCCGCCATTCCCCCCCCCTTTTCCTTAGCTGTGCTACTCCCTCTTATTCTATTGGCTTTTGAAAGCCAATAGAATAGACCCTCTTGAATAGAGTTTAATTCTATTGGCTTTCAAAAGCCAATAGGAATGGTCCAGGCTGTCTCTGCCCTGCTGAGCCCGCCAAAAGTCCCCGTCTGCAAACGGGGCTGCAAGTTGTCTGCAGCGAAGGCGAGCTCTCTGGAAGTTTCCACCCCTCCCTGCTGAGCAACTACTAAAAATGGAAGTAAAAGAGGGCCAGGGGTGGGAGGTGGGAGGCCAGCGGGCGCAGGGAGGGTTTTTGGCGCGCATGGGGCCCGGTGGGTTTTTTACCTCCCTTGGGCTGGGCCAGCTGGTGGCCGAGCCGGTGGTCGCCCTGCGCCCTCGCTGCCCCTTGCCAGCTACGCCTCGGCCGGCGCAGGGAGCAGCACCATGCATGTGCGTCACTCCCGGGCAGGGAAATAGTCCTCGACTTACGACTGGTTGGGCGTCCTTGACTTACGACCAGTTGGGGGTCGTGGCATTAAAAAGGTTGAGAGCCACTGACCTAGATCTAAGGAGAAATTTCCTGACAGTGAGAACCATTAAACAGTGGAATGACTCAGCTCCAGAAGTTGCAGGTGCTCCAAAACTGGAGGTTTTCAAAGAGACTGGACAACCGTTTGTCTGAAATGGTGTAGGGTCTCCTGCCTGAGCAGGGGTTTGGACTAGATGACCTCCATGGTCCCTTCCGACTCTGTTATTCTGTTATTAAATCTCATGCAAGTACAGAGGAGGAATCGTCCTGCTAAAAACACACTGAAAGAGGGATCCAGCTGAAAAAGGTGTATTCAAAAAATCCCCTTTAATTGAAAGGATTTAGATATTTGGACCAACTTACAGCTCTCCTTCATGGGCAGAATCGCTGGAATCAAAAATGAATGTGCTAGCGAAAATTTTATTTTTGTTCCAATGTATATCCATAAAACTGGATAAGAAATTTTTTCAAAACTTTAACAAAATTATACTCAAATTCATCTGGCGAGGAAAAAGAGCAAGGATCAAATTAAAATTACTGCAGGATTCAAAGGAAAGGGGGAGACTTGACCTCCCTGACCTGGGAAAATATTATCAGGCCATAGTATTATTATGGGTAAGGGATTGGATATTATTAAAGAATAGAAGACTATTATGTTTGGAAGGTCATGACCTACAAATAGGTTGGCACGCTATGTTGTGGGATCATAAATACAAGACACATAAATATTTCCGAAGGCATTATATCAGACAAGCTCTAATTCAGTGGTTCTCAACCTTTTTAATGTCGCGACCCCCAACTGGTCGTAAGTCGAGGACTACCCAACCAGTCGTAAGTCGAGGACTACCCAACCAGTCATAAGTCGAGGACCCCAACCGGTCGTAAGTTGAGGACTTTCCCTGCCTGGGAGCGCCGCACATGCGTGGTGCTGCCCCCTGCGTCAGCCGAGGCGTAGCTGGCAAGGGGCAGCGATGGCGCAGGGCGACCACCGGCTGGGCCACCAGCTGGCCCAGCCCAAGAGAGGTAAGGCACCCGCCGGGCCCCACGTGCGCCAGCAACCCTCCCTGCGCCCGCCGGCCTCCCACCTCCCACCCCTGGCCCTCTTTTACTTACATTTGTAGTAGTTGCTCAGCAGGGAGGGGTGGAAACTTCCAGACAGCTCGCCTTCGCTGCAGACAACTTGCAGTACCGTTTGCAGACGGGGACTTTTGGCAGGCTCAGCAGGGCAGAGACAGCCTGGACCATTCCTATTGGCTTTTGAAAGCCAATAGAAGTAGACTCTATTCAAGAGAGTCTATTCTATTGGCTTTCAAAAGCCAATAGAATAAGAGGGAGTAGCACAGCTAAGGAAAAGGGGGGGGGGAATGGTGGTCTGCGTTGTTTGGCGACCCCGTGAAATGGTCGTTCGACCCCAAATGGGGTCGCGACCCACAGGTTGAGATCCGCTGTTCTAGGTGGATTGGTTCTCTCTTTGATGAGTTTCCATCCGTTTATCAGCCCTCAAATTTCCCACTTTTGAATGTTTGTTATAGTGTTTGTGCATTTCCATTTACACTTCCGCCCCACCATGAGGTTTCCTCCCTCCCCTCCAATTCACGTGTGAGTGGGATGAACAAATGCAGCTCCATATATTATCTCCTTAAAGCGGGGGGGGGGTCTTCAAACTTGGCAACTTTAAGACTTGTGGACTTCAACTCCCAGAATTCCTCAGCCAGTCCACAAGTAATGATAATGATGATGATAACAACAACAACAACAACAATAACAATAATAATAATAATAATAATAATAATAATAATAATAATAATAATAATAATAATAATAATAGAGTTGGAAGGGATCTTAGAGGTCATCTGGTCCAACCCACTGCTCAGGCAGGAAACCCTGGACTCTCATTCACATCCCCCCCTCCCAGTATCACATAGAAGCAAAAGAGAAAAAGATGGCTACATTTCAATCTGTTGTCAATGTAAAAACATTCAACGTTAGCAGCATTGACAATAGACAGGAATTGCTTCAGGGGATCAGCTAGCTTCTTCAACGTTAATGTAATACGGTTGGTCCTTGACTTACGACCACAATGGAGCCCAAAATTTCTGTTGTTCAGTGAGGCATTTTGTTAAGTGAGTTTAGCCCCATTTTACGCGCATGCTTGCCAGAATTGTTAAGTGATTCATCCGATTTAACGGGCTCCTCCACTGACTTTGCTTGTCGGAAGGCCGCAAAAGGGGATCATGTGACCCCGGGACACTGCAACGGTCATAAATACGAGTCAGTTGCCAAGCGTCCGAATTTTGATCACGTGAACCGTGTGGTCGTAAGTGTGAAAATCGGGCACGAGTCACCTTTTTCGGTGCCAATGTCACTCCGAATGGTCACTAAGCCAATTGCTGTGAGTCGAAGACATGCATTCATATTTCTTCTCAGGGACTTTAATGGAAAAAATAAATAAATAAATTTGAGGTTGTTTTTTTTTTTAGACCAGCTTGTGAACTTCTGAACAGTGGGGGTGGGTGGAGGCGGTCAGAGCAAAGTAGAAGAACTTGTCTCTCAGAAAATGAGCAGAGAAAACCACAATATGTAAACAAGAGGGAATATGTGCTCAGTCACTAATGACATCGGTCAAGCATAATTTAATGTCAGGCTATCTTCATTAAAAAGGGGCTCGGGGAGAATTTGGCCGCAGCAGTGAGCTGTTTACTAAGCTCTTTGCCACTGAAATAACCTTGTCCTGAATATTATTAAATATTCAGTGATATTTAATAATAACGATAATAATAATAACAACAACAATAACAACAACAGCAACAACAACAATAACAGAGTTAGAAGGGACTTTGGAGGTCTTCTAGTCCAACCCCCTGCTCAGACAGGAAACCCTACGCCAGGGGTAGGCAACCTTGGCTCTTTTATGACTCGTGGACTTCGACTCCCAGAATTCCTAAGCCGGCATGGCTCAGCTTGGAAACCTCTCCCTTTCCCCTCAGCGTGGCTGGCTCAGGAATTCTGGGAGTTGAAGTCCACGAGTCATAAAAGAGCCAAGGTTGCCTACCCCTGTCCTACACCATTTCGGACAAATAGCTGTCCAGTCTCTTCTTAAAAACTTCCAAAGTTGGAGCATTCACCACTTCTGGAGGCAGGTTGTTCCACTGGTTAATTGTTCTTACTGTCAGGAAGTTTCTCCTTAGTTCTAGGTTGCTTCTCTCCTTGATCAGTTTCCAACCTTTGCTTCTTGTCCTGCCTTCAGGGGTTTTGGAGAATAGCTTGATTGCCTCTTCTTTGGGGCAGCCCCTGAGATATTGGTGACACTGCTATCATGTCCTCCCTCGTCCTTCTCTTTATTAAACTAGACATACCCAATTCCAGCAGCCGTTCCTCATATGGTTTAGCCTCCAGTCCCCTGATCATCTTTGTTGCTCTTCTCTGCACTCTTTCTGGAGTCTCAACATCTTTTTTACATTGTTTGAACTGTGATTTTGGAGGAGAGCATTGCAAATATTCTCTTGGGATCCTCCTATTGGGGAAGCTAATTGAGTTTGTCTTGGAACTCCAGGAGAATGGATGTAGTAGTCCTTGCTCTTCAGTCTGATTCTTGGCACAGACTAACCAACTGAACTACTTCAGTATTTTCACTTTTGAAATTTTTGAAACCAACCCTGAACCTCAAGTGAACATGAATCTGGGGTGTGTGTGTGTATGTGTCTTCTCTGATTCTTTACCGAAGTGTTGAAATTTGTCTGAAATTGGCGTCTTAGAGATGAGTCGGTAATTGCAGCTTTTAAGGCAGAAGAAAACAGAAGCGATGCTCTTCTTTTTTTTTTTAAATTTTTATTTTATTAAAATCATCAACATTAAACATAAGATCATATTATAGAGCAATTATCATATAACCTGTAATACAACTCTAAGGATCAGTCTTTGTAAACGTCTGGTTTAGCAAACATTTCTCACTCCTCACGTCCAGCCTCAACTATACTCCTGATACATTTTATTTGATTGGTGTTTCTCTTATATATGGTCTATCTACTGTTTCTAGTCTAACACCTGTTGTTCATTCGAGCTTTAAAGCCGGGGTCCCCAACCTGTGGGCTGGGGAGGGTTTGCAACTGGAAACGGCCGGCGAGCACTTGCTCATGGGTATCCTCACTTGCACAAGCAGTGGGCGAGCGCGTGCACTGTGCGTGTTCCGTTTGTGCAAGCGGCATGAGCTGTGTGCACATGCGTGTGCTTGCCGGATGCTTGCATGAAGCATCCCGTCCCCCTCATAAGTTTTTAAAACTGGAAATGTTGGGGGACTCATGTCTTGACTTCAAGCACTGCATGCTTTACAAGTAGTTCTCAACTTAACGACTCTTCAGTGAACCCTAGTTCAAAACCATGATGCCAAAAAGTCATTTATGATCTTACATTTATACTTACGACTCCGCCCCCTGCGGTTACGTCCTCACAATTCGGACACTTGGCAACCAGCTTGCTTTAACGACCAGTTACACCCTGGGGATCAAGACTTTGAGCCAGAATAGAGCTGGAAGGGATCCTAGAGATTTTCTATCTCAACCCCCCCTGCTCATGTGGGAGACCCAAGCAAGACACCCAGTTTTGGCCATCCAAAACTACCATTGAGGAAGCTAGCCTTGCTTAAGGACTGTGTGGTTTGATTAAGGAGCAGGTGATTCATTTAAATCCCAGTGACTTGATTTTACGGCCCTGGTATAAATGATCATAAAACCAGGTCTAATCAAGAGGTGACTTGACTGATGACTGCAAAGACTTACATTCTCAGCTGCAGTCCTACATGGAGGACTACCTGTATGGGGTGTGTGTGTGTGTGTGTGTGTGTGTGTGTGTGTGTGTGTGTGTGTGTGTCCAAATGACAGAGGGAATGAGACAGCTTTAGAGACGCCAATTGCTACTGGGTGTTTAGGATAAAAATCAATACCAACTAGTTGTCCCTTATTTTGAAGATTTTCAATTGAAAAACTTGTGAAAATGAAAACCACCTTCCCCTGGGGGGATTTTTTAATGGTTCAAAAAGGGAGGCTACTTCAAAAGATATTGTCCAAATGCAATGAACATTTTTAAACAGTACAAAACAAAATCATGAGGCAACAGAAGTTAAGACCTTTTTTTTTTTTTGAGGAACAGCATTATCAATCAATCAGTCATCAATCAGAATAGAGCTGGAAGAGACCTTGGAGGTCATCTAGTCCAACTCCCTGCTCAAGCAGGAGACCTTAGACCAGGAGTAGGCAATCTTGGCTCTTTTATGACTGGTGGACTTCAACTCCCAGAATTCCTGAGCCAGCCATGCTGAGGAGAAAGGGAGAGGTTTCCAAGCTGAGCCATGCTGGCTCGGAAATTCTGGGAGTTGAAGTCCACGAGTCACAAAAGAGCCAAGGTTGCCTACCCCTGTCCTATCCCATTTCAGATCAATGACTATCCAGTCTTTTCTTAGAAACCTCCAGTGATGCAGCATCCACAACTTCTGGTGGCAAGCTGTTCCACTGGTTAATTGTTCTCACTGCCAGGAAGTTTCTCTTTAGTTCCAGGTTGCTTCTCTCTTTGGTGAGTTTCCATCCGTTGCTTCTTGTCCTGCCTTCCAGAGCTTTGGAGAATAGCTTGACTCCCTCTTCTTTGGGGCAGCCCCTGAGATATTGGAACACGGCTATCATGTCACCCCTAGTCTTTCTTTTCTGTAGACTGGCCATTCTCAAATCCTGCAGCCATTCTTCATATGTTTTTGTCTCCAGGCCCCCTAATCATCTTAGTTGCTCTTCTCTGCACTTTTTTTTCACAAAGTCTCAACATCTTTTTTTTTTTTTTGTAATGTGGTGATCAAAACTGGATGCAGTATTCCAGGTGTGGGGTTACTAAGGTTTTATAAAGCGGCACTCATACTTCACGTAGTTTTGATTCTGTGCCTCTGTTTATACAACCAAGGATTGTATTAGCATTTTTGGCTGCTGCTGCACACGGCTGGCTCCTGTTGAAGTGATCGTCCACTAAGACTCCAAGATCCCTTTCATTATTAGGGACATGCAATTATTAGTTATTTTAGAGACATCCTTAGGGACACGAAAAGCACTCCAGATAAATCCTTGACTTACAAACATTTATTTAGTGACCGTTCAAACTTACGGCGGCGCTGAAAAAAAGGCCATTTTTCATACTTACAACTGTTGCAACTACCACGATTCCCTTAACAACTGTAGGTTGAGAACTATCCGTAATAAACAAAGGTTGTTTAGACATGCAATTTGTCCACCAGATAATATTTTTAAAAAGTAATAAAACAAGATAAGGAATTGCGGAGAAATTGAATTAATTTTGGTTCCCTTCTCAGTGCACCAGAGATGGGCAGATAAATATTTCTAAACTATTTTTTGTTTAAAAAAATGATGCCTAGATGGTGAAGGCAAAACAGTGGCCATAAGAGACAAAGGTGTACATTTTACCGATAAACCGAAAACGGATCCCAAAGTGCAGGATGTAGTATCCGTTTAAGGCTCCTTTCAAAACTTAGCTATGAAAGTATTATTATTTTTTTTCTTTTGACAAAAAGAATACCCAAGATGTTTCAGATATCGGTTCCCGTATCGTAATGTTGGGAAGAAGTCAGTATAATGAAAAAATATATATTTTTATTCTGCAAAGGTAAACTCTTTTTTAACCAAGTTTTGAAAGTGTCAAAAAATAGGAAGACTCTTTGAAGACTTTGAAAAAAAAATCCCTTCTCAGCAGAGAATAAAAAAAAACAAAATAACAGAGTTGGAAGGGACCTTGGAGGTCTTCTAGTCCAACCCCCTGCTCAAGCAGGAGACCTTATATCATTTCAGACAAATGGAAATTTCTCCTTAGATCTAGGTTGCTTCTCTCCTTGATTAGTTTCCATCCATTGCTTCTTCTCCTGCCTTCAGGTGCTTTGGAGAAGAGCTTGACTCCCTCTTCTTTGGGGCAGCCCCTGAGATATTGGAAGACTGCTATCATGTCCCCCCTCGTCCTTCTCTTCATTAGACTAGAATTAATTTAATTAATTTAATTTAGTTAATTAAACTAGAAGTCTTCCTATGGAACAACAACTGGTTAAACATCTGGAAAAGAAATAGTAAACATGAACACCATTTTTTCCTCCCTCCAAATGTAAATATTCCTCATTTAGGGGGCATTGGCCTAGGCCAGGGGTAGGCAACCTTGGCTCTTTTATGACTGGTGGACTTCAACTCCCAGAATTCCTGAGCCAGCCATGCTGAGGGGAAAGAGAGAGGTTTCCAAGCTGAGCCAGGCTGGCTCAGGAATTCTGGGAGTTGTAGTCCACGAGTCATAAAGCGGCCTAGGCCTAGGCCAGAGGTAGGCAACCTTGGCTCTTTTATGACTTGTGGACTTCAACTCCCAGAATTCCTGAGCCAGCCATGCTGAGGGGAAAGAGAGAGGTTTCCAAGCTGAGCCAGGCTGGCTCAGGAATTCTGGGAGTTGTAGTCCACGAGTCATAAAGCGGCCTAGGCCTAGGCCAGAGGTAGGCAACCTTGGCTCTTTTATGACTTGTGGACTTCAACTCCCAGAATTCCTGAGCCAGCCATGCTGAGGGGAAAGGGAGAGTTTCCAAGCTGAGCCATGCTGACTGAGGAATTCTGGGAATTGAAGTCCACCAGTCATAAAGCGGCCTAGGCCTAGACCAGAGGTAGGCAACCTTGGCTCTTTTATGACTGGTGGACTTCAACTCCCAGAATTCCTGAGCCAGCCATGCTGAGGGGAAAGGGAGAGTTTCCAAGCTGAGCCATGCTGACTGAGGAATTCTGGGAATTGAAGTCCACCAGTCATAAAGCGGCCTAAGCCTAGACCAGAGGTAGGCAACCTTGGCTCTTTTATGACTGGTGGACTTCAACTCCCAGAATTCCTGAGCCAGCCATGCTGAGGGGAAAGGGAGAGGTTTCTATGCTGAGCCCTGCTGCCTCAGGAATTCTGGGAGTTGAAGTCCACGAGTCATAAAAGAGCCAAGGTTGCCTATCCTGGGCCTAGGCATTGATGCCCATAAATTCTATTTTATTAAGGACAGCCAAGGCAGCAGCCAAGTCTGCTGACTGAGATCAAATTATTTAAGACCGAAACAAATAAAACCATGACACCCAGGAGCTGTGGGCAGTGAGGTGTTAACCACAGCTCACTTGTCAATGGATGCTCAGAAATGAATGCATATCGGAGAAGGAGACAGAGATTTTGAAATTCATCCATCTGTCTGTTATAAATGCAGGGGTGGGGTTTTTTTATGCCTTTCAGGGACAATGTTTTCATTTAAAAAATCCAAAACCAGTGTCATCTATTGACCCAGAGATTTTTGTTTGTTTATTTATTTTTTAAAAACCCCAAGCTTTCCGGACAGCTCTGCAGACTTAATATTATCCTCGAATTTGCAGATAGAGAGGGCAGCTAAAAGCAGAATGAGGAAAAAACAGCTTCGGAGGCCTGCTGCGTGTCACGGTTCGGTTGTAATTTGGACCAAAGCTTTTCTGGGTTTTTCTCTCTCTCTTTTTTTGTTTGTTTGTTTGTTTTATTTTTGGCTTGAAATTAAGGGAAAGCTGAATTAACAGGGCCGGGGAAGAAATGGTGGATTTGGAATATTAAAAAAAAGCAATTTTTGGAAGGGAACACGAATGTTTCTTCTGATGCAGTGTGCTCCTTCTCTCTCTCTCTCTCTCTCTCTCTCTCTCTCTCTCTCTCTCTCTCTCTCTCTGTTCCTCCTCTGATATCACTAGTTCTGTTCTTTTGACAAAAGCACAAACAATCGAGCATCACTTGGCGAACGATGTGACATTACGCCACTCTCCACCCAACAATTCTGAGGCTGCCTAAGTAGAATGCAGAAATATGCAGAAATATGGGAGAAAGAAATAAGGGGGGAGGTATTTAGCCAGGACACCCATTTTTCCTTAGTGCAGAAAAAATATTTCCCTTCTCTCTCCCCCCTCCCTCTCTCTCTTCCTCTCTCTCCCTCCCTCTTTCTCCCTCCCTCTCTCCCTCTCTATCCCTCGCTCTCCCTCTCTCCCTCCCTCCCTCTCTCTCCCTCTCTCCCCCTCTCCCTCTCTCTCTCCCTCTCTCTCCCTCCCTCTCTCCCTCTCCCTCCCTCTGCCTCTCTCCCCCCCTCTCTCCCTCTCTCTCTCCCTCCCTCTTTCTCCCTCCCTCTCTCCCTCTCCCTCTCTCTCTCCCTCCCTCTCCCTCTCTCTCTCCCCCTCTCTCCCTCCCTCTTTCTCTCTCCCTCTCCCCTCCCTCTCTCCCTCCCCCCCCCTCTCTCTCTCTCCTGCAAACCAATTTTTGGGCCTCTGTTTTGCAAGTTCCATGAAGAGACACTGAAATCAGTAGCTGTTTTGGATCAATATGAGTCTTGTGTCTTGAAATACACTCTTCCCAATAGAGTAAACTATTCCTGTGTAAGACATTTATTTTTGGGGTACACATTGCTCTTTCTGTCCCTCTTGTTCTCTCTCTCACTTTCTCTCTCTTCCCCCCCATTTGGGTTTGTATTTTAACACAAATTAACTTAAATAAAGATCGCTTGAAGTTTATGGATCAGAATGTCTGTCTGCCTCTCTCTCTGTCTCTCTCTCCATCCATCATCCATCCCCCCCTCTCTATCTATCTATCTATCTATCTGTCTGTCTGTCTATTGCATTTCATCAAATTTGTGGTGTAATATTTTTGCTTAATGTTGTTTCACTTTTTCGGATGGAGGGAGAACAGATTGATGAATGCACTAGGCTGCATTTCTCTTTTAGATACTCTGTGCTTTTTTTTAGCTCTCTTAGAAATGAGGACAGCATGAAAAGAATGAATAAAAATTACCTGGCCTAACGATGAAACTAGAGCAGCCACAGGCGATCAATATTAGAAAACGTGAATGGTTACCAAAAAAAAAAAAGTGGGAAAGAAAAATGGAAAGTGAGGACTGAATACCAAAGAAGGCATGATCTTAGTGCAGCATCACATCAGATACAAGCACCTTAAGGAGGGGAGGGGGAAATTACATCTTGTATTAACTGAGTTTTTCTTACCTACCAGTCCAATTCCTGTTTTGCAATAGAATATTGCATTATTTTTCACAACTCTTACTTTTTTTCCCTATAGTTTTTCCTCCTCCTCTTCTTCTTCTTCCTACTCTTCCTCTTCCTCCTCCAGTTCCTCCTGCTCCTCTCCGCCTCCAGTTCCTCCTCTTCCTCTTCTCCTCTTCTCTTCTTCCTCCTCCTTTTCATCCTCTTCCTCCTCTTCCTCTTCCTCCTCCAGTTACTCCTCTTCCTCTTCTCTTCCTCCTCTTCCTCCTCCTCCTTTTCCTCCTCCTGCTTTTCTTCCTCTTCTTCCTCCTCTTCCTCCTCCCCTTCCTCCTCTTCTTCCTCCTCTTCCTCCTCCAGTTCCTCCTCTTCCTCTTCTCCTCTTCCTCCTCTTCTTCCTTCTCCTCCTCCTGCTTTTCTTCCTCCTCTTCCTCCTCCCCTTCCTCCTCTTCCTCCTTCCTCCTTCAGTTCCTCCTCTCCTCTCCCTCCTCTTCTTCCTTCTCCTCCTCCTCCTCCTTCTCCTCCTTTTCCTTCTCCTCCTCTTCTTCCTCTTCCTCCTCCTCTCCTCCTTTTCCTCTTCTTCTTCCTCTTCCTTCTCCTCCTCCTCCTCTTCCTTCTTCTCTTCCTCCTCCTCCTTTTCCTCCTCTTCCTCCTCCTCCTCTTCGCCTCCTCCTCCTCCTTTTCCTCCTCTTCTTCTTCCTCTTCCTCTTCCTTCTCCTCCTCCTCCCCCTTCTCCTTCCTCCTCCTTCCTCCTCCTCAAGTCAAAAAACAGTCCAGTTGCCTTTTGAAAAAGCACCTTTGAGGCTTCCTGCAAACTCTTTGTTCTTCCCACAGAAAAGCCGGCCAACCCCCTCCCTGCACACCTTGACCTTATTTCCAGAGCCAAGTGGCAATTCCGGAGACCTTGGCTTGCATGGCCAAGCCCAGAGCCTGTGGATTCAGTTCTAAATTTATCCCTTTCCTGGCCACTGCCATCTTCTGCTTGATTTACTACATCCTTATTCCCGCTCATGAAATGCAAATACAGAGTTACCCAGAGTAGCGATTCTCTGAAACCGGTGGTGGTGGGGTAGGAGTTGTATGTGCAAAGATTCTTTGGTATTGCAAAGAGGGCTGTACAGATTGTCTTCAAGCTGCAACGGTTTGTTTAGCGACTGTTCAAAGTTACAACGGCACTGAGAAAAGCGGCTTACGTCCGTTTTTCACACTTAACGACCGCTGCGGCATTCCCCAGGGTCACGTGATCAGAATTCAGACGCTCGGCAACTGACTCCTGTTTACAATGGTCACAGTGTCCCCGGGTCATGGGACCATCTTGTGTGGCCTTCTGACGAGCAAGATCAGTGGGGAAGCGGGATTCACTTAATGACCGTGTCACTAATTGAACAACTGCAGCTATTCACTTCAGAACCGTGGCGCGAAAGACCGTAAAATGGGGCAGAACTCCCTTAATAACTGTCTTGTTTAGCATGGCAAACAATGTCGGTCGTAAGTCAAGGACTACCTGTAGATATGAAGCCTTCTCAAAAAAAAATTCTTTGTTTAAATGCAGTTTAAACTTCTGCTTGAGCAAGAGGCTGGACCTGATGATCTCCAGGGTCCCTTCCAGCTTCTCTTCTCTTCTCTTCTCTTCTCTTCTCTTCTCTTCTATTCTATTCTATTCTATTCTATTCTATTCTATTCTATTCTATTCTATTCTATTCTTTCCTATTCTATTCTTATTATTTCCTATTCTTAATTCTATTCTATTCCATTCTATTCCATTCCATTTTTTTCTATTCTATTCTACTCTACTCTACTCTACTCTACTCTACTCTACTCTACTCTACTCTACTCTACTCTACTCTACTCTACTCTACTCTACTCTGTTCTATTCTCCTACTCTACTATTCTGTTATGTTCTTCCCTATTCTATTCTATTCTATTCTATTCTATTCTATTCTATTCTATTCTATTCTATTCTTATTATTTCCTATTCTTAATTCTATTCCATTCCATTCCATTTTTTTCTATTCCATTTTTTTCTATTCTATTCTGTTCTATTCTACTCTACTCTACTCTACTCTGTTCTATTCTCCTACTCTACTATTGTGTTCTGTTCTTCCCTATTCTATTCTATTCTATTCTATTCTATTCTATTCTATTCTATTCTATTCTATTCTATTCTATTCTTATTATTTCCTAATCTTAATTCCATTCCATTCCATTCTTATTCCATTCTATTCTATTCTATCATTATTCTATTCTATTCTATTCTATTCTATTCTATTCTATTCTATTCTATTCTTATTATTTCCTAATCTTAATTCCATTCCATTCCATTCCATTCCATTCTTATTCCATTCTATTCTATTCTATCATTATTCTATTCTATTCTATTCTATTCTTATTATTTCCTAATCTTAATTCCATTCCATTCCATTCCATTCCATTCTTATTCCATTCTATTCTATTCTATCATTATTCTATTCTATTCTATTCTATTCTTATTATTTCCTAATCTTAATTCCATTCCATTCCATTCCATTCCATTCTTATTCCATTCTATTCTATTCTATCATTATTCTATTCTATTCTATTCTATTCTATTCTATTCTATTCTATTCTATTCTATTCTATTCTATTCTATTCTTATTATTTCCTAATCTTAATTCCATTCCATTCCATTCCATTCCATTCTTATTCCATTCTATTCTATTCTATCATTATTCTATTCTATTCTATTCTATTCTATTCTATTCTATTCTATTCTATTCTATTCTATTCTATTCTATTCTATCATTATTCTATTCTATTCTATTCTATTCTATTCTATTCTATTCTATTCTATTCTATTCTATTCTATTCTATTCTATTCTATTCTATTCTTATTATTTCCTAATCTTAATTCCATTCCATTCCATTCCATTCTATTCTATTCTTTCAGGCCATGATCAAATGTCTGCAGTCTTCTTTCAGGCTATCCCAAAATGAGGCTACCTCTCTCTCTTGGTCCACAATTTTAAAATCATTTCTGGCCTTAATTTCTGTGAGGGCGGAAGTAGTAACTTCCCGCCTCTCCTTGGTGTCAGACAGACCCCACTAGCAATGCGAGAAATTGAGACAAGTTGGTGCTGCTGCTGTTG
>JARGCV010000555.1:0-30045 GCA_034064705.1 Bothrops alternatus
ACTACAATAACAATGAAAATACAGTGCACTCAGAAATATTTTGTCAATTTTGTTACGCAGCAGCCTAATTCTACATTTGTTGAAATTCATGTTTTTCTTATTAATCTACACTCAGTACCCCATAATGACAAAGTGAAAACAGAATTTTAGAAACGTCTATAAATTTATTAAAAAGAAAAACCTGAAATATCACATTGCAACAACATTTGAAATTTCGCTCCAGTGCCCCCATTTCTCTTTATCGTTGCTGATACGTTTCTACATCTTGATTGGAGTCCACCTATGGTTAATTAAATTTATTGGACATGATTTTTTAAGTTTTTTTAAACATCACCCTAAACCCAAATAATATTGCTTTACAAAAGAAATGGGATCTTTAATTGTGGTCAGTAGGGTTATCTTTTTAAAATAGAATATTTTGTCAATATTTCAGAAAGAATACATCAAACTGCCTCAGCTCCAAGAAACGAAGGAAGTGAGACATCTGAAAGTATGTAATGTATTATTGTAGTCAGTACACTAGAGTAACAATGAAAATACAGTGCATTCAGAAATAGTCAGGCCTCCTTCACTTTTGTCAATTTTGTTATGCAGCAGCCTGATTCTACAGTTGTTGAAATTCATAATTTTTGAATCTGAAATATCACATTGGTATAAGTATTCAGACCCTTCCTTCGCAACCACATTTGAAATTTAACTCCGGTGCCTCCCACTTCTCTTTATTGTTGCTGACATGTTTCTACACCCTGATTGGAGTCCACCCGGGGTTAATTAAATTGATTGCAGATGATTTGGAAAGGTAGAGGCTTCTCTATGAAAGGCCTCAGAACTGACAATGCATACTTGTAGCAGAGTAAAAGCCATGAAGACAAAGGAACTACCTGCAGAACTGAGAGAAAGGATTATTGCAAGGCACAGATCTGAGGAAGGCTACAATAAAATTTCTGCTGCAGTGAAGGTTCCTTAGAGCACAGTGGCCTACATAATTTACACATGGAAGAGGGTTGACGCAACCAGGACACTTCCAACAGCGGGTCGTCCCGACAAACTGAGCAGTTGGGGGAGAAGGGCCTTACTAAGAGAGGTGACCGAGAACCGGATGGTCATTCTGACTGAGCTCCAGAGTTGGGAGATGGGACAGAGTTCCAGAAGGACACCCATCACTGAAACCCTCCACCGATCTGGGTTTTATGGCAGAGTGGCTAGACAGAAGCCTCTCTTCAGTGCAAAACAAATGAAAGCCTCTCGGACTGTGAGGAACAAGATTGTCTGGTCTGATGAAACCAAAATTGAACTGTTTGGCCTCATTTCTAAACTTTATGTCTGGAAGAAATGAGTCACTGCTCATCACCTGCCCTACATCATTCCAACAGTGAAACGTGGTAGTGGCAGCATCATAGAGCGGGGTATTTTTCAGCAACACGGACTATGAGACTGGTTAGGATTGAGGGAAAGTTGAATGGAGCAAAGTACAGCAATATCCTCAATGAAAACATTTAAAATAAGCAGTTTAAATGAAGAAATGTTTATAAACGTTCATAAAGATTATTAAGACAATATACAATAAACAAATAGCAAAAGTAATTTTAAATGGGGAATATGCGGAGAACTTGGTTAGAAAAGACGTTAGGGAAACACATAGACTTTAAGCCCGAACTTTTTTTATTAAGTATAATTTCAGAAAAACAATAACTCTTTCACGGAGGAGAAAACATCTGTAAAGTAGCAAAACTTATTTCTTTTTGTACTGCTGAATGCTCAAGGCTGAGGGGTGGAGCCAAGATGGTGGACAGGCAGCAAAGGCTGTAAAGAGCTCCTCCAAAAGCAAAAGCTTTTTTTATTTTATTTTATTTTTATTTTAACTTTTAACTTTTTAACTTTCTAACTTTTTAATCCCTTTTAACATTGCATTTTTAACCCACCTATTTTTAACCCTTTTAATCTATTTTTAAACCTGTTTTAAACCTTGTTTGACCTTTTTATAATAGTCAAAGACTTTTTATAAAGTATATATACCGGAGAGGCCAGTATATATTGGAAACAGAAGCCACCGGAGGAGGACGGAGGCATGGGTATTTGCACAGCACTGGAAAAATGAAAAAAACACCATTGGAGGAAGAAATAATTAAGAAAATACTGGACTGTGTGGAAATGGATAGATACAGAATATTATCAAACATGGAACCTATTTTATCAATGGCTGGAAACGGGACAGAGAGAAAGAACTTAATTGGTATTACTAAATATAATAAATTAATCTAGACAGCACATTGCTCATTAAGCACTAAGGAATTGTAATAACAGAAAATTAATAAAATATTATATAAAAAAGAAGCTTGTGAAATTTTGACCAGTAAAATTATAAAAGTCCAGTTTAGCCTAATACCAATGAAGAAGGAAAATAACATCTCTCCAAAGAAACCAGCATGGCTGCATAAAGAACGCTTTGATAAACTGAAAGACAAAAAGGACAAGTATAAAAAGTGGAAAGAGGGTCACATAACTAAGGCAGAATATCAGCATCTGCTCACCCTAGACGAGTTCAAATCACCAGGAGCAGATGTATTACAATCCCAAGGTTTTGAAGGAATTGGCAGACGTGATCTCAAAAACAGATCATGCCAGACAAATCTTACTGCATTCTTTCAGAAGGTGACAAAATTAGTGGACCAGAGGACTGCTGTGGATATAATTGACATGGATTTCTGTAAGGCATTTGATAAAGTAAACCACAACGTGCTACTTGATAAGATAGGAAAATGTGGGTTAGAGAGCATCACCACCAGATGAATTCAAAACTCGCTGGCTGTCCAACCGCACTCAGTATGTCATCTGAATGGAACTTCATCTAGCTGGAGGGAAGTATGCAGTGGGAGGCCCCAAGACTCTGTTTCAGGCCCAGTACTCTTCAACATCTTCATCAATGATTTGGCTGAGGTGATAGATGGGGAACTGATCAAATTTGCAAATGACACCAAGCTGGCAAGAATAGCCAACACTCCAGAAGATAGGATTCAGATAAAGAACAATCTTGACAGACTTGAACATTGGGCGTTATTGAACAAAATGAAGTTCAGTGGTGAAAAAAGTAAGGTTCTACACTTAGGCAAGAAAAACCGAATGCTCGGGTACAGTTCACGTGGTATCTCGCTCAATAGTAGTAACTGTGAGAGGGATCTTGGAACCCTAGTGGACAATTACTTAAATAATTGTGTGCTGCAGCTGCCAAAAGAAGAAAACACAGTGTTAGGCTGCATTAATAGAGGGATAGAATCAAGATCACGTGAAGTGTAAAACCACTTTATAACTCCTTGGTAACACCACACTTGGAATACTGCATCCCGTTTTGATCAGCACGGAAATGTAAAAAAGATGTTGAGACTAGAAAGGGGCAGAGAAGAACCACGAAGATGATGAATGGACTGCTGGAATTGGTATGTCTCGTGTAATGAAAAGAAGGCCTAGGAGTCACATCCTAGCAGTGTTCAAATATCTCAGAGGTTGCCGCAAAGAAGAGGGAGTCAAGCTCTTCTCCAAAGCACCTGAGCCCTCCAAGGTCCCTTCCAGCTCTGTTATTCCGTTCCGTTCCGTTCCGTTCCGTTCTGTTCTAGAACCTCTTGCACAGCAGTCAGGACCTCAGTCCGGCCAAAGGTTTACTTTCCAACATGACAATGATCCTAACAAATAAAATAGGGTTTTTAATCCCTGTCAGTAAGTTTGTCTTTTTAAAATAGAATATTTTTTCAATATTTCAGAAAGAATCGTTTCAACGTCCGGTTCTTCCAGACCGGACACAAGAATTGAGACGTCTGGAGGTATGTAATGTATAATTGTAGCCAGTATACTACATTAACAACAAAAACATAGTACACCCAGAACTATTCAGACCTCCTTCACTTTTGTCAATTTTGTTATGCGGCAGCCTGATTCTACAGTAGTTGAAATTCATTTTTTTCCTCATTAATTATACTCAGTACCCCACAATGACAATGTGAAAACAGAATCTTAGAAATCTCTGTAAATTTATTAAAAAGAAAAAACTGAAATATCAACATTGGAATAAGTATTCAGACCTTTTGTAGTAACACTTGAAATTTAACTCTGGTGCACCCCATTTCTCTTTATCATTGCTGACATGTTTCTACCCCTTGATTGGAGTCCACCTGTGGTTAATTAAATTGACTGGACATGATAGTTGATTAGAATGATAGTCATCACGGAAGCCCTTAGGCTTTATGCCAAAGTGGCTAATATTAGAATATTTTGTCAATATTTCAGAAAGAAAATCTACAGCTGCATGTGCTGCTTAAGTTGGATAAACCTCGACGTCTTGAGGTATGTAATGTGTAATTTTAGCCAGTATACTAAATTCACAATGAGAATATAGTGCGTTGAGAAATATTTAGATCTCTTTCACTTTTCTCAATTTTGTTATGTGGCAGCCTTATGCTACAGTTGTTGAAATTCGTTTTTTTCTTATTAATCTACACTCTGTACCTCATAATGAGAAAACAGAATTTTAGAAATTTCGAAAAAAACACGAAATATCATATTGGAATAAGTATTCAGACCCTTTGTAGCAACACTCGAAATTTAGCTCTTGTCTTTATTGTTATTCTTTATTCTCAGTATCCCACAATGAGAAAGTGAAAACAAAATTTTAGAAATGTCTGTAAATTCCATACATTTCATTCAGTCGTGTGAATTTCCAGGCAGGTGTGCAGAGTTTAGATGCCAGAGATATAAGTTGGCACCTAAATTTAAGAATAAATCTAGATAAAGTTGTTTTTGGAAAAAATAGGGCCTTAATAGCTGTCAGTAAGTTGTCTTTTAAAATAGGGTATTTTGTTAATATTGCAGGAAGAAAGGCTACCGTGTTTTCCACAGAGACAAATTGAGGGATGTAATGAATATTTGTAACCAGTACATAAAATATTAACAATGAAAATCATAAACGCTGTAGAAGCCCAGTATCGTGGTGGGGAGAGTAGGGAGGGTGGGTGGGCCGATGGTTAAAGATATTACTTATTGTAATATATTAACTTGTACTTTATCTCTTTTTTAATCTCTTTTGACTTCTCCGGATTCTTCAAAAACAACAGCCTCTGGAAGATTTTGTGTAAGTCTTATCATAGTTGAAAATAACTTTTTGTGGAGTTGACAATTGCGATAGCTGCAGACTGATGTAAACTGTGAATGAAAGCATGGATGCCCATGGAAAGGAAAGGTCTTTGAATAGGAGATTTTCAGGGCTTCCTAGAATCATCTGTGATGTTTTGAACTGGGCCTTGAACACAATCAGCAACCAGGGAGGATCTTTGAACCTGGGCGGAGAAGGCAATTGTGCACAAGGGGTTAAAAACAAAAACATAGAAGTACTTGTATCATTTTTGGTCTCCTTTTGCTGTCTTAGAGTCTACTATTGGGTTTAGAAGACTATTCCTCCTGTGTCATTTTAAAGGGTTTAAAAAGTTTAAGGTGTGTGAGAGTTTATCTCAAGTTTCCTTTGCATTGTAGAAACTCAGGATATAAACAAATAAATAAAATTGAAATGTCACATCCACAACCTAATAAGCAGTTATCACCACTTAATAAAAAAATTAGCTGCTTGTCTTCTTTCATATTACTACATGCTAGCAACCCTGATTATTGCAGTAGTTAAATACCATTTCCCATAAACCAGAGCCTTAAAATAAATAAAATGCCACATGCGAACAGTTACTGCTCAATTTTATTGTATTACAAACATCCACAATTCTATAAAATAAACTTCTAAAAGAACAAAAAAGCTCTAGTATGCATAATAAGACTGTTACTATTGTTGTTTTTTGGACAGAAATCTATCAGTGTTACTACATATAAATTCCATCTTATTGAATATTTAGATAAAATTTCAATGGATGTTTTAGGACAGTGTAACTTAATATTATTAGCTAAATGTTACATATAACACTCTTCAGTTATTGATCAAGCTTTGAAAGTAATATCCCCCTCCCACACCAAAAATTAAAAGACTGAAAGAAAGCCACCATGGGTTTGTGAAAAACAGATCATGCCAGCAAATCTTATTGCATTCTTTGACCAAGTGACAAAATTAGTGGACCAGAGGAATGCTGTGGATATAATTTACTTGGACTTCAGTAAGGCATTTGATAAAGTAGATCATAACCTACTACCGGTACTTGATAAGATAGAAAAATGTGGGTTAGACAGCATCACCACCAGATGGATTCGTAGCTGGCTGACCGGCCGTACTCAGTTTGTGGTCCTCAATGGAACGGCATCTACATGGGGCAAAGTGTGTAGTGGGGTGCCCCAGGGCTCTGTTCTAGGCCCAGTGCTCTTCAACATCTTCATCAACAATTTGGACGAGGGGATAGATGGTCCAGATTCACATGTAACCTTTTGATTTTTCTAGAGAGAAACCACAAAGGAAGAACAGCTTGCCAGTGATACGCAGGAACCAGGTGGGGTCATCAAGCAGAGATTTCAACAGAGGCTTCATGAGTCCCTGGCAAAGAACTGTGGATGGTACAACAGCAGAAAACAGGCAAGAACCTCTTGAGAAGTTGAAGCATCATCACGACAGACATGAACTAAACAAACAATGGCTTAAAGCCTGTCTGGACAGTCTCAAAACCAAAACGACAAAAGAATCCAGGCGAAAGGTATTGCAGTGGCTGCAAAAATGTCGCAAAAGCCTTAATGAAAAGTCCTACCAAGCAGGACCCAGTATTTCCCTTAGAACATGGCTTGTGAATTCCTGGATCACCTTTGAGAAGGAACATCCTGAAGAATTCATGGGGGATGTGGCTAGTTGGCTGGAGATATCCCTAAAACATATGGAACTGAGAGGACCAAAAACTCGTGCTTTGACACCGGAGGAATGGCTTGAAGCATCTATTCAAGCCATTCAAAATCTATTGACTACTGAAGCAAAGTTGCAACGTACCCTAAGATGGCATGGGAAAATCATTTAAGAAATCAACATTCTGAAGGATGCGTGGAGAATATAATGGATTCCAGGATCTTTAGTAAGCTTTTTTCTCTTTCTTTTCCAAAGGAACCAAAAACAAAATTGCTTTGCTTCTAGTTCTGGGTAGCAGGTTTTCTTCAAGGGGGAACTGGAAAGGAAGAGGGCACAGCATATGTTTGCATGCAGTGAATTCCGGGGAAGAAAGGTGTCCCTGCAGTGACGTTGCTCATCTCCATTTGTTAAGCCAAAGAGCCGGTGTTTCCTGGAGGTGTTTCCGTGCTCATGGTGCAGCACAGAGTGTATGCTGATACCCAGAGAGTAACTTTCCTGCAAGCTTAATGCAGTAACTATTCATATACCTGCATTTACCTGCTTTCAGACTGCTAGGTTGGCAAGAGGAGCTGGGACAGGCGATGGCAGCTCACTCTGTTTCACAGCCCTCATTCTCAGACTGCTAAGCTAGAGACCGCCTTAGCACTGAGGCACCGAGTCCCTTTCAGGGGAAAAAAAATCTATTTAATCATAAACCAGAAATTAGGTAAGATAAAAAAAATGAAAAACATAGGCCAGAGAGGAAGCAGGTGAAACTCCAAACCAAAAAGCTACAAAAGGAGGGAGGAGTGTTGGAATGAAAAGGAAGAAGACTGTGAGGACAAAGGGTTTTTAATGAAGTGAGCTGCAGCTCATGAAAGCTGATGCCTTTTAATACAAAATGTTAGTCAGAAAAGCTGCTACAGACTCCTTCCTGATTTGTTACCAAGAGTCCAATAGGAATTCTGAATATAAATGGTTCAAGCCCTCCCATAGATTGGAAAAGACCCCTTGGTGAAACCTTCAAAATCATTGCCCGTAGGTGCAGACTAGGAACATGGGGCCCACCCTTTCTTCTTAATGATGGTCCAAGCATCCTTCGCCTTGGTTGCCTGGAGCTATTAGGGGTTGAACTAAAAACATAGGGAAGGCTATATGGGCCTCATCCTTGGTGCAGAGAATGCTCAAAACGAGGAACAAGAGCCTCCCTGATATATTCCTCAGAGGTCTCGGGGTTCAATGCTAGTCTTTCTCTTTTGAGCCCTCAACTCAAGAGCCCAATCAGGACTGGAGTCCCTATATTTAAGGAGAGCAGTGCTTCTTTTTCCTAGACTGCAGGAATAATGGAAACACCACCTTCAGATGGCATCGTTTGCCTACCATGAAGCATTATCCCTCAGGAAATAGGCCCCGTGAGGGACATGGTGAACCTCTCTCCCTGCAGGAGATTCAATGAGGTAGCTCCACAGCAGATAATGGAGAGCAGCCATTTTCCATCGGGATTTTAAAAGAGATTACTAGGAGTTTCATGAACGATCCTAAAAAATACATATTTTTTTAATTTAGCGCACCATGTAATATCTACTGCAGATACAATATTTTTATGCAAGAATTCCATGAGATTTGAAAATTATTTCAAGAGTACTTCATGGTAAAATGTTGGGAAAAGGCTGATTTATAGAGAAGGCGGACAGAAATGCAACTACTATTGCTATGAATGTAATATATGTGCCTGGAAACCTATTCACTTATTGTTTTCTTTTTAGAAAAAAAAGGCTCTTTAATAGCTGTCAGTAAGTCGTCTTTTAAAATAGGGTATTTTGTTAATATTGCAGGAGGAAAAAACCCATTTCCCATGTCTCCCACAGAGACAGGTTGAGATATGTAATGAATATTTGTAATCAGTACACAAAATATTAGCAATAAAAATCATAAACGCTGTAGATGGTTAAAGATACTGCTTATTGTAATATATTCACTTGTACTTTACCTCTTTTTAAATCTATTTTGACTTCTCCAGATTCTTCAGAAAGAACATCCTTGTAAGAATTTTATCAAAGTCTTATCATAGTTGAAAATAACTTTTTGTAGAGTATTTTCGTAGTGGAAATATGCATTGACATTTATTACTTTATCTTCTAGGATTCCGAATTTGGTGTTCCGAACTAAGGCCCGTAAAGAGGAACACCACTGGGGTATGTAATATGTTGTTGTATAAATGTATAAGTGATGATAGGATTTTAGCCTTGCAACTCAATCTCCATTCTTCCACATGCTAACTTTGTCACGTCATTGGTGTCCCAGATTGGTGTCCTAAGTGGATTTCTACAACATGTTTCTACATAGAGCTGCCCTTGAAGAGTGTTCAGAAGCTTCAGCTGATGCAAAATGCAGTGATACAGGCAATCATGGGTGTCTGTCATACAGCACATGCAAACTCTCTGCTCTGCAAGGTGCATTGGTTGCCAGTATGCTTCCAGCTTCAATGCAAGGTGCTGGACCTCATGGTTTGGGATTGAGTTACTTATATAGGACTGTTTCTCCCTATATTATACATCTGACAGGAGATGAATGCTCCTGTCCCATCAGGGAGTGTCATCTGAAGAGAGTCTTTTTTGTTGTGGCCCCTGTCCTCTGGAACATCATTCCCCACGGAGATCAGACTAATTGGACTGACTTTTTTTGTAAAACTTTGAAGACTTGGTTTTATCAGTGATTTTTATTCTGTTTTTAAGTATCATTAGCTGCCAGATTCATATAGGCTTGAGATGAAACCCATGTGCATTAGTATCTTATTTTCAAGATGAAAAGCTGGAAAGTAACCATTCTGAAATTAAGATATTGTATTCATCGTCACATTAATTATGGATACAATTAAATAATCAAATCAAATATTTACCTAGGCATTTACTTGGAAGTTTTCATCACAGAGATATCAAAGTTATAACCTCCCAGGATGGCAGAACAGTCTGCTAATCTCCGATGACAACTTCATGTCAGTTGTTTGACCTTGAAAACATCTATCTCTAATCACATACTGGCAATACATCAAGCTACAAAGTGAAAAAGAATGCAGACAAATGGGATAGTTGGTGGGAAAGACTGATGTCCTTTGGACCTGTTGATTTCTCAAAGGCACAAAGGAAATCCCAGACACAATAGGGATTGGAAAATGGTAATACTCACATAACTTTTTTTTAAATAGAAAATAACATAAATTGCCATACTATTTTACTCTCTTTATTTTTAAGATTGTCTAAAATGTTCTTGAAGAATAGAAACCATGGGTGATTACAGCTCAAGATTTTTAAAGGAAGCATGTCCAGCTGCCCAGAAAGGGGGGAGACATAAACGTGGGTTGATAGAAAATCTCCAGGGTGGACTTCAGGAATGAATTAGCAAAGCACCTCAATTCCCATTTTGTCAATGTGTAAATTAGTATTTTATTTTACACATCTGCCTATAATATGTTCCAAGGGTTACAAATGTGCCCAGTGGCTCAGAATGTATACTCATTTACTAGTTTTGCGTCTCAGAATAGAATCCAACAGATCAGCAGTGCTGAACATCATGCTTGCCTCAGAACGTAACAAATGAACAGTTTACCTCTTTCCTTTCAAAGCTTTCCACAGCGTAATTCAATATGTATCTCTTCTTCTTTTCTTTTGTAAAGTGGGCGAAAGGATTGCTGAAGCGAGAGGCTTACTAAAGATCCTGGAATCCATTATATTCTCCACACATCCTTCAGAATGGTTTTTTTTTTCTTTAATGACTTCTCAGGCCATCTGAGGTTACTTTGAGACTTTGCTTCAGAATTCAATAGATTTTGAATGGCTTGAATAGATTCTTCAAGCCATTCTTCTGCTGTCAAAGCACATGTTTTTGCCATCTTACTTCCATATGATTTATGGATATCTCCAGCCAATGAGCCACATTACCCAGGAATGCTTCAGGATGTTCCTTCTCAAACTTCATCCAGGAATTTACAAGCTATGTTCTCAGGGACATACTAGGTCCTGGTTGGTACGACTTTTCATTAAGGCTTTTAACAGATTTTTGTAGCCACTGCATACATTTTGCCTGGATTCTTTTCTCTTTTTGGTTTTGAGACTCTCTAAAAACGCTTTAAGCCATTTTTTATTTAGTTCATGTCTGTCCCTATGATGCTTCATCTTTTCAAGAGGTTCGCCTGTGTTTTCTGCTGTTGTATTATCTACACTTGTTTGCCGGGGACTCATGAAGCCTCTACTGCTAGATGACCCCCACCTGGTTCCTGTGTATCACTGGCCAGCAGCTGTTCTTCCTTAGTAATTTCTCTCTAGAAAAACCACTTCCAGAAGACTTACTTCTAGATTTGTATATGTAGGATTAAATATATAATAAATATGTATATATATGTATATATATATTAAATATATAATTCATAAATTTTCAGTCTTTTAGTTTTTGGTGTGGGAGGAGGATATTACTTTGAAAACGTGATCAATAACTGAAGAGTGTTACATGTAACATATAGCTAATAATATTAAGTTACATTGTCCTAAAAAATCCATTAAAAAGGCCTGGAAAAGGCCTCTGGAGCCTGGATCATGTAATCATGGATTTGTCTAGAAGTAGGTTCCTAGGCTAATCTTCTCCCAGATAAACAGTTGTGAAACATGACCTGAAAAGCTAATTCTTATTTATAGCAAGGCCACATTAACAGACTCTTACAAATCCGAAAGCACAAAATTCTCACCAAAGATTTCTACAGCTTTTAAAGTTAAGCAGGATCCTTTCTGACTTTCTTTCTCTGCCTGTTATAAAGCTGAGCATTCCCCTCCCTCTTACTTAATCACTTGTAGCCAGCATCTCTTCCCTCATCCCCAAAGTCATTTCCACATATCATTACAGTTTGTTAGTAGAATGCAGGTGTGGGAAGAATCCAGAGGAAAAAATATTTTGGGAAATATTAAAAAGGCAGAATATATTTCCCCAAAGGATCTTAAAGGCAGAAACCAACTTCCCCAAGTCTCTCTGCCCCAAACAGAAACCAGGTCTGCAGAAATGCAGATGTGATAATCTTGTCAGAAAGATTGGAGCCAGAAAGCTTGGATTAGAAAGACAGAGATCCCTAGAATCAACAATCCCACAGCCCCAGGGAAGCAGGATATGACCTTTGGGAGGTAATAGGATTAATCCACCGCCATCAAAATACCAGAAAGGCACACTCAGATTCAGATCAAAGTTCATGCCCCAGGAACACCTCCAAACAGAAGTTCAAGAAGGTATAAAAGCCCACCACTTCCTGCTACAGGTGCTCAGTTTTCCCAGACCCATCTTTCTAATCTGGCTCTCCTTTTCAATAAACTACAACCTTCTTTCTAAAGCAGTCTCCATTTTGATTATTCCCAGCTTGGACTGGACCCTGATGAAGATTTTTCTTTCAATATGGGAATGCTTGTTATATAACTGAATTTCATCAAAGTATTTTAAAAAACGTCAAATGGTGTGATAATGAAATGGGAAAAGTCTCACAATTGTACTCAAATAATTTTTAATGTTCCTCAAAGAACGTGACAGATTGAGAACAATCATTGCTCATCTAGTCTTCAATATATATTCATTAATACAGGCAGATAAAATGGATAAATCATGATTTTGTGATGCATAATTTATATCAGCTCTTAGATAAAACTCTTTTAAAAACTCGAGGTTCCAGAAAAAATATCCTTTCTCAATAGAGAGTGGTGCATAAATAAAATTCAGTCGAAAAATATCTGATATCTATGGAGATCCAGGTCAGGGTTACATCAAAGGTGCTTTTTCAAAAGGCAGCTGGACTTTCTTGTTTTTTCCTTGAACACGTTTCGCTTCTCATCCAAGATGCTTCTTCAGTTGAACCGAACCGAAGAAGCTTCTGGATGAGAAGTGAAACATTTTCAAGGAAGAAACAAGGAAGTCCAGTTGCCTTTGGAAAAAAGCACCTGTGGGAGAAAAATATCTGATGTTTAGCGATTTGGATTTGACAAACTATGGCATTTTGCATAAGAACAGATAGATGGGAGCTGCCCTGTAGTTCTGTCATTAAAGTTTCAGAACACCTCCCCCCCAATAATCTCCCCCCTTAATAGGATAGGGACCGAGTATCCTAGGAGGCCAAACGGCCGCTGCCTCAGGCCGGAAAGCCACGAGAGAGAAAGGGGTGTGTGTGTCTGTCTGAGGCAAGTTAGCTGGGAGGTTTGAACCAGCGACTTGATCTTCCTGCAGAGAGCTCAGACGATCGGCCGACAGTCGCCCCATCCCCACCACACCGGCCCGCCTTCCTTCGAGGTGCAGACGAGACAGGCCGCTTCTACTCAGCTGTGGCTGGCGGGCCATGGAGTAACCCCCGACCCCTTCCCGCCCTGCATTTAGCCCCGCACTTTGCAGAAAAAAGGCGAAGGCGAGGCAGCTGCAAGGAAGAAGCCGGGAGAAAGCTGCCCTCTGCTCCGAGCGAGGATTGGTCTCCCGGAGCGGGGCGCTTTCGGCAGCCTGAGCCTCCGCCAGGAGGAGCCGGGGAGGAGGCGCCTGATCGGGCGGTTCCTGGGGCTGGAGGAGGGTTTGCGCTTGGGCTGCGGAGGGGGAGGCGGGGCGGAGCAGCACCCGAGGGCGAGAGCCGGAGCGGAGCGTGGAGAGGAAAGGTTGGGTTGGAGCCCATCCTGCGTCCCGCTGCCGGCGATACCTTCGCCCGTCCGCGCGTCACTTCTTCCCTTCAGCCGCCCCGATCGCCGGCAGGATGGGCGGGTCGAGCTCCGGTTTGCTGGACGAGAGCAAGCGCACCTACATCCGAGGTACGGCGCCCTGCGTCCCTTCGCTCGGCGCGCGTTGCCCGGACGGACCCAGCTGCCAAAGTGGCGGGAGAAGGAGCTGTGCCGAGCGGTCGGGAAAGGGGCGAGCGCGGTCGAGGGGCGCCTGTTTTGGCCCGCGAGGGGAGACGCGCGGGAAAGCGTCGTGAAGCGCTCGCTCCGTGCGTGGCAAGCGGGCCTTGTGCCGCTGGGCGCTGACATCGGTCGCCTGCAAACCGGCGAAGCGCTTTCGTTGCCGCCCTCGGAGAAGAACGCGTGTTTTGCCCAGGAGCCCCGACGGTCACCCGGAGATCTCAGAGATCCCCTGTCAGTCAGCTAAACGGCTCTCGCCCCTCGCGGCCTTATGCGACGGGCCCGGAAACTGGGAGGCAAGAGAATGGGAAGTGTGCTATGTCAGGGGGTCAGAGAGCCCTCGCTCGTCATATTCTCCCTAGTCTGAAGGAACAAGTAGCTTGCGGTTTCCTGAGAAAACGAAGGGGCTGTCAGTCATTTTTATAATAAAGTTCCCAAACTTTTCAAGTGATATTTTAAAAACTTTTGTGTCGATTTCAAATCTACAGGAGGCTTTCGCTGATTGCTGAGTTAGATGAATTTGCACCTTCTGTTAATCATCTGTAAAGGTATCCCACAGGTTCTTAACACGATAAACATAAAAACATTGGAGAAGCAAAAAAAGGGGGGGGAAGAAAGATCTTAAGTGGCTCTGAAAATCACCAGAGCCCTCAGATATGCTCCTAATTAGTCAAAGAGTTTGAATACAGTGATAAGTTTAGGGGGGAAAATCAGGAGTGGCAGAAATGCCATTTCTTCGAGATTATGCATCCCGTGACTTTATTGAGACTGAGCAAGTATATGCAGCCATTAGACTTAGTATTAGGTTTTTTTGTGGTTCATATTGTTCTATTGGGAACTGAACTTATAGTCACTGTGCTTTATACAATTGAACTTGTACGTCACTGTGCTTTATACATCATCTCTATACAATGCACTAATAAAATATAGCTTTTGATATATTCCGGGAATTCAAATAAGGACAGTGCATACTACTGTAAATGATTCTGTGAGATAATCGTGTCAGAGTTGGAGCCTCTGTTATTAAAATACAGGTGAACTGAATGAATCCCACTGAGAGATTGATTTGCTGAAACTCAGATCATTTTAAAGAAGTGACATTCTCATAAATTATGTCAGGTCCATAAAGAAGTTAGAGGGATAAGCTTAACAAAATAAATTCTGCTACGAAGTACATTCCAACAGAGCAAACTCAATAAAGGCATCTGAAACTGTTATTGCACAATTAATTCTAGATCAGTGGTTCTCAACCTTTCTCAGGTTGAGACCCCACTTGCCCCGCCCATGCAGGCTGCGACCCCGACCCGGGTGAGTGCGCGCATGCGCGCGCGCTCAAAATTTTTAAAAAAAAAAAATTAAAAAAAAAACAAAAAAACAAAATGGCGGCCGCCACGGGCGGATCTGTGCCTGCGCGGATCGGCCCGTCGCACGCACCGCGCATGCGCGGATCCGCCTGTCGCGGTCCGCCATTTTGTTTTTTTTATTTTTTTAATTTTTTTTCCAGTGCGACGGGCGGATCTGAGCGTGCGCGTCGCACGCACCGCGCATGGACTTTCTTGTTTTTTCCTTGAACACGTTTCGCTTCTCATCCAAGATGCTTCTTCAGTTGAACTGAACCGAAGAAGCTTCTGGATGAGAAGTGAAACATTTTCAAGGAAGAAACAAGAAAGTCCAGTTACCTTTGGAAAAAAGCACCTGTGGGAGAAAAATATCTGATGTTTAGCGATTTGGATTTGACAAACTATGGCATTTTGCATAAGAACAGATAGATGGGAGCTGCCCTGTAGTTCTGTCATTAAAGTTTCAGAACACCCCCCCCAATAATCTCCCCCCTTAAAAGGATAGGGACCGAGTATCCTAGGAGGCCAAATGGCCGCTGCCTCAGGCCGGAAAGCCACGAGAGAGAAGGGGGTGTCTTTCTGAGGCAAGTTAGCTGGGAGGTTTGAACCAGCGACTTGATCTTCTTGCAGAGAGCTCAGACGATCGGCCGACAGTCGCCCCATCCCCACCACACCGGCCCGCCTTCCTTCGAGGTGCAGACGAGACAGGCCGCTTCTACTCACCTGTGGCTGGCGGGCCATGGAGTAACCCCCGACCCCTTCCCGCCCTGCATTTAGCCCCGCACGTTGCAGAAAAAAGGCGAAGGCGAGGCAGCTGCAAGGAAGAAGCCGGGAGAAAGCTGCCCTCTGCTCCGAGCGAGGATTGGTCTCCCGGAGCGGGGCGCTTTCGGCAGCCTGAGCCTCCGCCAGGAGGAGCCGGGGAGGAGGCGCCTGATCGGGCGGTTCCTGGGGCTGGAGGAGGGTTTGCGCTTGGGCTGCGGAGGGGGAGGCGGGACTGAGCAGCGCCCGAGGGCGAGAGCCGGAGCGGAGCGTGGAGAGGAAAGGTTGGGTTGGAGCCCATCCTGCGTCCCGCTGCCGGCGATACCTTCGCCCGTCCGCGCGTCACTTCTTCCCTTCAGCCGCCCCGATCGCCGGCAGGATGGGCGGGTCGAGCTCCGGTTTGCTGGACGAGAGCAAGCGCACCTACATCCGAGGTACGGCGCCCGGCGTCCCTTCGCTCGGCGCGCGTTGCCCGGACGGACCCAGCTGCCAAAGTGGCGGGAGAAGGAGCTGTGCCGTCTCTAGGGTCTGAGACATGGCTAAAAGAAAAATAGAATCATCATCATCATCATCATTTTGATCCTACCTTTTCATGTATAACTCAAGATGGCAAACATACCCAATATTCTTTCTTCTTATTTTTCCCACAACAACCCTTGAGGTGAGAAAGACCACCCCAAAATCACCAGCATTTTCATAATTTTAATAAGCCCTGTAGATTGGATAAGCACAAGCATAGTCTTGCTAGAGCAGGATAAGATCCATTCTAATGCGACGTTTTGTTTCTTAGAGTGGTTAATGAAACACCTCTAGGGTGCTCTCAAGTAGGAGACGGAGAATTTACATTTACCCCACTACGGTTCACCTAAAATTGGTATTTGGAATCAAACTGCTCCCAACGCAGAGATAAATTGGGTCTTCCAACTTTCTAGTTTTTAGCTAACATTCCATGAATCTATCCAATCCCTTTTAAAGGCATTCAAGTTAGTGGCCATCTAACTTGTTTTGTGATAATCAATTCCACAGAATTGATTACACACGGTGAGAAGTACTTTCTTTTTCTTGATCTCTTCAAATTTCTCCTGTCTATTTCTACTCTATATATGATTTTATCCATTTTGATAAGGTTATTTCTCAACTGATTTTTTACTGCATTCTGTATGTAACAAACTACATCCCTCATACTATTCCCAGTTCCACTATGCATTTTTATTTCTCAAACTTTAACACAGAAGCTACTTTGTGGAGAGAATAGAATGACAGAATAAGAGAGTTGGAAGGGACCTTGGAGGTCTTTTAGTCCAACCCTCTGCTCAAGCAGGAAACCCTCTAGCATTTCAGAAAAATTGTTGTCCAATCTCCAGTTGACCCCCTCTTCTTTGTAGCAGCCTCTTAGATCCTGGAACACTAACACTAATGTCGTGTCACCTCCAGTCCTTCTTCTCTTTAAACTACTAAAGCCTTCTCACTGAGGAACAGGCACAATTGGCACAGCAGATGGAGATGCGCAAAAGCCCTTTTCACCATAAATCACAACTGCCTCTTCTCCGAGCAAGAACTGCGAGTCCAATATTATTGGATTCCAGATGATTTGTTGAAAAAAATTAGTAGGTTTAATCATGATTTATGAAGTCATAATAATTACACCCATTTACACTGAGAGGTTGATAAATTGATATAACCTGATTTGACTTCTCTTAGTTGATTCAAAAGGGATGACCATTCATCATTTCAACTTCAGTTTCAACTTCTGTTTTTTTCTTTCCTTCAATCATGTCCAATTCTCACAGACTTCCTAGACAAGTCCTATAGCTTTTTTGCTAGGTTTTCAGAAGTGGCTTGCCATTGCCTCTTCCTAGGGCTGAGAGAAAATGACTGGCCAAAGGTCATCCAGCTGCTTCACGCCCAAGATGGGACCAGCACTCACGCTCTCCCAGTTTCTAACGAAAGCCTTCAATACTACATCAAATTGGCTCTTCTCCTTCTATTACAGCACTTAATTTCTTTGATTCTTTCTTTGCTATTATAAGACAGACCAAATGAATTATTTTCTATTTTTCGTTTAAAACACTTTTTGGGATAAATAATTCTGCAGCAGATCATTTTCTTTGGAAGCAACTCAAACCGTATTACAAATGTTTAGAACACTCTATATCTTGATTCCAAATGAAGACCTTCTGTATCTCTACCCTTGAACTTTAGAGGGAATTTTATCAACCCTCTGAAAAGTCTGTTTTTTGCAAATATCACTTATATAAATATAGACTCTAATTGAAACAAGCATACATAAAACTGTGATTCACATATAGATAATATGCAGGCTCTGAAGAGCATAGATAATGTTGCAATTTTATTGCACTATTAATACAATAAATTCCTGCAATGGTGGCAAATATCTGTCAACCAATGTTCAATGAAACGAATACTATCGTATTAAATCTCATCATTTAACTACACTTTGAATTTTACACTTTTCAATGTGGGAATATTGCCGGAATGGGGCAGTGGCTCAGCGGTTCAGACGCTAGGCTTGTCAACGGGAAAGCCAGCAACGCGGCTTCGAGACCCGAGCGCCTCGTCCTATCCTCACCGCAGTTCCAAAGCGGGCAAATCCTTTCCCTCCTTTCACCTGCCGCCGACTAAAAACACCGGCCGCTTCGCTCCGAAAAAGACGGGTGGCCGCAAGCAGCCCACTTGCGCTGGCCCTTAGCCAAAGGCGGCGAGCCCCCAACGCAACCCTTCGCACTGAAGGTTCGAGACCCCAAAAGCGGCTGAGCGCATCCGCGCCCCGGCAAGAGTCCCGCGGGCGACCGTCGCCTTCGTCCCGCTCGCCCTGGCCGGGGCTGCGCCGGGGACGGAGCGATTCCGACCCCCTTGGGCCCCGGGGAGGCGAAGGCAGCCGGAGCAACGGCCAGCACGGCAGTCAGGATACCCGCGGCCGCTGACACCGCGCCTGGCCCTCCCCGACGGCGGCCGACGGACCGTCTCTCTCTCTCTCTCTCTCTCTCTCTCTCTCTCTCTCTCTCTCTCTCTCTCTCTCTCTGTCTCTCTCTCTCTCTCTCTCTCTCTCTCTCTCTCCCTCCCTCCCTCCCTCTCTCTCCCTCTCCCCCTCCCTCCCTCCCTCCCTCTCTCTCTCCTCCCCCCTCCCTCCCTCCCTCTCTCCCCCTCCCCCTCCCTCCCTCCCTCCCTCCCTCTCTCTCTCCCCCTCCCTCCCTCCCTCCCTCTCTCTCCCTCTCTCTCTCCCCCTCCCACGCCCCCTCCCTCCCTCCCTCCCTCTCTCCCTCTCTCTCTCTCTCCCTCCCTCCCTCTCTCTCTCTCCCCCTCTCCCCCTCTCCCCCTCCCTTCCTCTCTCTCTCTCCCTCTCCCCCTCCCTTCCTCCCTCCGTCTCTCTCTGTCTCTGTCTCTCTCTGTCTCTCTCTGTCTCTCTCTCTCTCTCTCTCTCTCTCTCTCTCTCTCGCCGTCCGGAAAGGAGCGGCCAGGCAAGGCGGCCTCCAACCAGACGGGGAGGGGGTGCCTGGAAAGGGGGGCGCCCCAAGAAGGCCTTCTTTGTCCGCGGGGCCGAGACTTTCAGCCCCGAAGGGGGACCGGGCGACGGAGGCCTGGTCGGTCGGGGGAGCCTCCCTTTCCAGCCGCCTTCCGCGCCGCTCAAGAGCGGAGCCAGAGCCCCGCCGCCCCCGTCCCCTTCCTACTCACCGGCCCCGTTGCTGGCGAGGTCTCGCAAGCCGGCCCGCTCCCGCCGGCGCCCCTGCTTCTCCCGCCCGTCCTGCTCCTCGTCCCCGCCCCCGCCGCACGGGATACGCTGTCCGCCGAGGGGGCGGGGAGGGACGGGGAAGTTCCGCGGAAGCTCCGCCTATTGGCCACGCCCCTCTCGGCTTCATTGTCGCCGGGATCTGATCCGGGCTGCCGTTGTAGCTGCGCCGTTGCGTTCCCCGAATTAGGACTTCGACCCTCCTTTGCCTCCCTCCTGTGGCCTGTAGGTCTCCTTCTGCTTCTTGCACAATCAGCTGCTCCTTCCCTTACAGCCTCCTCAGCTGTGATTCCTCTTGCTACGACTTCTCACTTGGCTGGTCCTCCCATAACTGATACTTCTAAATCCTTTAGGTTTTACTGTCCCTTCCTACCTATCTGTCTGTCTGTCTGTCTGTCTGTCTGTCTGTCTGTCTGTCTGTCTGTCTGTCTGTCTATCTATCTATCTATCTATCTATCTATCTATCTATCTATCTATCTATCTATCTATCTATCTATCTATCTATCTATCTATCTATCTATCTATTGCATTTGGTGCCTTCAAGTCAGTCTGCGCTCCTGGCAATCGCCTGGACTAGTCCCTGCAGCTTTTTAATAAGATTTTGGACATGGTTTGCCATTTGTAAACTCTTTTCTCACCCAAATTCAGGGAACAGGGCTTCCGTTCCACACCAGTGAGGGTGCCTGATTTTGGAGGCAGCAGCCCCATGTAGTAGTCTGAACAGGAAATGACCAGGGCTTAGATGACCTTGAGCAGAGAGCAAGGGGCCTAATTGATGCACAACACAAAGTTGGACTGTATGACCTTTGAGGTTTCCTCCAGCCCTGGGATTCTCTGAGACTGTTCCCAAAAAACTGGGAGGAGCTGCTGGTCTCCCCCCACCCCCATGAGGCGGTAAAACTAAACTCCCCACCCTGTTTTCTAATCTCTCTCCCTTTGTAAATCCCATTTACCTGCCTGCCTGCCTGCCTGCCTGGAAAGAGGGAGAGAACCCCTTTAAGTCACCTGCCTTGACTCCAGACTGAAGAAGAAAGAAAATCTCTCTGCGTCATTCAGGGCCCAAAGCAGCAAAGGCACAAAAGTGCAGCAACCGACCATGGCAGAAGAAAGTTTGTGAGGCAGCCAAGAGCTTCCCAAACATCTCCCAAAATTAGCCAAGTAGAATAGAGGCAGATATCCCATTGAGTACAAGCCTTGAAAAGGCTCCCTTCTACTCCCAGACGCCCAAGCTGAATGACACAGCCGTGGTCCAGGCCCTTCCCAAAGACCAAAAGCCTGGGGCTGGATTGGGCAGGATGGGGGCAGCGACCGGGTGTCCAGGAAAGGGGTCCTTTTGGATTCTGACACAATCATCACATCAGCAAATAAAGAGCTCTTAAGCTTTAGTATTCCTTTAAGTAAATTAAAGAAAAGCACAGCCTAAAAAGCATACATCTCAAGCAAGAGGATACCAAGTCTCCTCTAAACTGCCATGAGCTCCTTAATAACGAAAAGAAGGAGACCTGAAGGGCGACCAATGTTATTTTAAATTGTCCTGGCTGTGCAACAATTGTCGTAAGGATCTGGAGGGCAAATACATTTATAGTATTATTTGGTGTTCTGGACATTGTTTCTCAAAATATACATTCTAATTTTCAAAAGAAAATGTTAAAACTATTACGCATTCTAACCTTAATCTTTATCTTTATTTTCTAGTTAACCACTTTTCACAATGGAAGGCAGGAGAAGAAAGGTAGGAGAAAACACTTGAGCCCTATAGAAAGTTTAAATAGATACAGAGATGGATGATTAGGTGGATGGATGGATGGATGGATGGATGGATGGATGGATGGATGGATGGAGTGATTGTGGTTTATATTTGTCCTCAGTTGCCATTATAGGTTTTTCTTCTGTGGCGTATTTTTGTAATACATTTTAACTTACGTTATCTACCCAAGAAAGCCAGTTTGGTATCATGATTAGTGCATGAGGTTAGAAACCGGGTGTTCTCATCCCACTTCAGGCACAAGCCAGCTAGATGACCTTGGGCCAGTCACATTCAACCCTAGAAAGTTAGCAATGCCAAAGCACTGCTGAAAAACCCTGCCAAGAAAACTGCAGGGATTTGTCCAGCCAGGCCCTAAGAATTAAACACAGACAAATGGAAGGAAAGCAAAGAGAGACACCTGGAGTCTCTATTGCATGTAGGGCAGCCATGTAAGTTGGATGAATCTGCAGATCTAGCTTAAGTCGTTATAAATATTGGTTTAATAGACCAAGTTACTAATCTCCAACTTGGATAAAGTTGTTTTTAGAAAAAAAAGATAGGTCTTTAATTGCTATCAGTAAGTTTGTGTTTTTTAAAATAGAATATTTTGTCAATATTTCAGGAAGAAAAACTGAAATGTCCACACCTCAAAAACTATGATTTAATGCAAGAATACAGTTATCCTCTTTGAGTTGTATCTATTTCACAAGAGCCTATGTTGTCCTTCCCAAGAATTGTGTTGAACAACAAATGATGAAAATACCTAGATTCCTGTGCAAAAAGTATCAGCATGTACTTTAGGCTAGAGAAAATGAAACCATTTAGAAACAGGCTTCATGGCTAATAAATTAACTAACTAGCTATATAAATAAATACTGTAAATTGGTTTTGTTTCCAAGCCCTTTTCCTCTCAAGCAGAATATTCAGGCTCATCTGAAAGCTGAATTTGGGGGTACAGGGCTCAGATACAGTATAATCTTGTTGTAGTAGCATTTTGAAGTTCCACACCAATCTTTCCAAGAGGCTAGACCTTTTCACCCACTTTACAAAAGAAAAAGGAAATAATATTTGTAAGAAGCTCATTCTGTTTCTTGGTATCATTTTTCCAAAGCCACCTGGATCATCCAGCATGGTCCTTTATGAAGGAGAGGTGTACGTTTGGAGTAAGAGTTTCCTGACATGAAAGCAGTTCCCATTACTGATAACTAAGAATATTTTTAGTTGGTCCAGATTCATATGTAACCTTTTGATTTTTCTACAGAGAAACCACCGAGGAAGAACAGCTGCTGGCCATTGATATACAGGAACCAGGTGGGGTCATCTAGCAGTAGAGACTTCAACAGAGGCTTCATGAGTCCCTGGCTAACAAGTGTGGATAGTACTACAGCAGAAAACACATGAGAACCTTTTAAAAAGATGAAGCGTCATTGGGACAGACATGAATTAAATAAAAAATGTCTTTAAGTATCGTTTAGACAGTCTCAAAACAAAAAACGCAAAAGAATCCAGGCAAAATGTATTGCAGTGGCTACAAAAATCTCTTAAAAGCCTTAATAAAAAGTCCTACCAGCCAGGACCTAGTATGTGCTTGACAACATGGCTTGTAATTTCCTGGATCAAGTTTGAGAAGGAACATCCTGAAGCATTCTTGGGGGATGCGGCTAATTGACTGGAGATATCCCTAAATCATATGGAAGTAAGAGGGCCAAAAACATGTGCTTTGACACCAGAAGAATGGATTAGAAGGGGAAATAACAATGATGGAATTAATAGAAGCAATTAACAGACAAAAAAATGGAAAAACACCAGGACCGGATGGATTACCAGCAGAGCTATACAAGACATTGCAGGAAGCACTAAGCAGTGCAATGTTGGAACTTTATACTGAAGTTCTTTTTGAAGCTAAGATACCAGATTCGTGGTCTGAAGCACTTATTACCCTGATACCAAAGGAAGAAATGGAAATGCAGAAAATAAAGAACCACAGGCCGATTTCCCTACTGAATGTGGACTATAAAATATTTGCATCAGTAATGGCGGAAAGATTTAAAAAGTTTTTAAATGAATTTATACAATCGGATCAAAACGGTTTTTTATCCAAAAGACAGATTAGAGACAATATGCGAATTGTATTGAACACATTAGAATGCTATGAAACACACCCGGAAAAACAGATGACATTGATGTTCCTGGAGGCACAGAAGGCATTTGACAATGTGAACTAGCAATTCATGATAAGCCAAATACAGACTATGGATTTTGGGGAGAAATTTATAAATGTAATGATAAAGGGAGATATGACTGAGAAGATTAATATTATGAGGGGAACAAGACAGGGATGTTCTCTATCTCCACTATTGTTTGTCTTGACATTAAAAGTATTTAGATGGAAGAAAAAGGAGGAGATAAGGAGGGAGACCCAAGCGACACAGTTGAATAATCGGAGGTCATATAAATATTTATAGAAGTATATACCGAGAAGGTCAAATAAATAGAAGTATTAACGTAATAGAAAATCAATGTTACTATATATAATACAGTTAGGGAAATTTAGAGAGATGAGTTGCTGGGATATTACCCCTGACTTGTATCTGAAGAGGGATGAGAGGGAAGAAAGGAGAGGAGAGAGAGAAGAGAGTAAAGGAGGGGGGAAGGAAGTAGGAAGGTTGGAGGAGGAGAAGTGGGGAGAAATGGGGGGAGTGGTGAAAGAAACAGGAGAGGAGAGGAGAGGAAGAAGAGGGAAGGAAGAGAGAGAAGAAAGGGAGAAAGAAGGTAGAGAAGAAAGAGTAGGAGTGTGGATACAATGAAAGGGGGAAAAGGTGAGCAACACCAAAATGTATGTGTATGTATTTATTTTATTTTATTAAAAGTATCTGATAGATAAGAATGTAAAAAGAATGTATGTTAACACATGATAAATATCGTGGTATATGTATGGGGAAGAGTTGGGAAAAATTAAAAAAAAACCTGCAAGGGGGCATCTAAAGTATGTGAAAAAGTGGCTTGAAATAGCCATAAATCACCTCCATGAGGAAGAGCCTGAAACTTCCCATCTAAATTTGGAGGAGGGATTGGAAGCCTCTAGACACGGACTGCAGGAGGAAATACTTCAAGAGATGATAGGAAAGAAAGATTCTGAAATATGCAGGAAAAAAATACATGTTTCCAAAGGAATTCCTTCTCACAGAAAACAGGAATGTGAAGAGCCAGTATAAATAATGATATTCAGGGTGGGCTAAATATTCCTGCTTTTTTCTCTTCCTATTCCTTATATATTGAACCAAAAAGGAAGTTGCTTTGCTTCTGGTTCTGGGTAGCAGGTTTTCTTCAAGGGGGAACTGGAAAGGAAGAGGGCACAGCATTTGTTTGCATGCAGTGAATTCCGGGGAAGAAAGGTGTCCCTGCAGGTTTTCCCCCACTACGGTAGTTGTGGCTGACTTTAAGTGACCTTGCTCATCTCCATTTGTTAAAGCAAAGATCCAGTGTTTCCTGGAGGTGTTTCCGTGGTCACGTGTCCAGCTTGACAGCATGGTGATACACAGAACCAACCATGGCTGATAACATGGCTTGTAAATTCCTGGATCAAGTTTCAGAAGGAACATCCTGAAGCATTCCTGAGGGATGTGGATAATTGGCTGGAGATATCCGTAAATCATACGGAAGTTAGAGGGCCAGAAACATTTGATTTGACACCAGAGGAATAGGGAAAATACCTAGATTCCTGTGCAAAAAGTATCAGTATGTACTTTAGGCTAGAGCAAATGAAATCATTGAGAAACAGGCTTCATTGTGAAACGGTCCAAGAATCCATTGGAGTTGGATGGCTAAAAAATGTAACAAATTAACTAACAAGCTAAATAAATAATGTGAATTGGTTTTGTTTCCAAGCCCCTTTCCTCTCTGGTGACTATTGAAAGTAGAATACTCAGGGCTCATCTGAAAGCTGAATTTGAGGGTACAGGACCCAGATACAGTACAATCTTGTTGCAGTAGCATGAAAAATCTCATACGTTCATATCAGTGCTTTGAAGTTCTATACCAATCTTTCCAAGATGCTAGATCCTTTCGCCAACTTTACGAAAGAAAAGAAGTTCATTCTGTTTCTTGGCATCATTTTTCTATAGCCGCCTGGATCGTCCAGCATGGTGCTTTATGAAGGAGAGGTGTCACATTTTGCTGAAAACCTGAGGAAATGGAAAGAGAGATACACATTGAAAGTGTATACACTGTGGAAAGCTTTGAAAGCAAAGAGTAAACTGTTCATTTATTAAGCTCTGAGGCAAGCATGATGCTTAGCACTGCTGATCTGTTGGATTCTATTCTGAGATGCAAAACGAGTAAATGAGTATACTTTCTGAGCCACTGGGCACATTTGTAACCCTTGGAGCATATTATAGACAGATGTGTAAAATAAAATACTAATGTACACATTGACAAAATGGGAATTGAGGTGTTTTGCTAACTCATTCCTGAAGTCCACTCTGGAGATTTTCTGTCAACCCACGTTTATGTTCCCCCTCCCCCCTTCTTGGCAGTTGGACATGCATCCCTTAAAAGTCTTGAGTTATAGCCACCCATGATTTCTGTTCTTCAAGAACATTTATAGAGGACAATACTGGAAGAACCCAGAAATACCGCCTATGGAAGAATGGACTGTGAAAGTATCAAACCTGGCGGAGATGGCGAAAATATCAGCATACTTGAAGGGTCGTTCCAATGAACAATATTTGACAGACTGGAAACAATGGATAGACTATATCCAAGAGAAACACCAATCAAACAAAATGCATCTGGCGTTTAGCTAAGGCTCGACGTGAGGAGGGAAGAAAGTATAACAAATCAAATGTTTACAAAAAACTAACATTTAATGTTGAATGTATATGCTCTAATATTTACCAAACCAGACGTTTACAAAGATTAATACTTAGTGTTATAAGTGGTGATTGTTTATTAATAAGATCTTATGGCTAATGTTGAACATTTTTAATATTGAAAAAGCAGACTGAATATCTACCTCAGGTTATTGAATTACTACCTCAGGATCTAGTATTAGGGACCACACAGGTCAAAAAATGTAGCAGGTGTATAGTAGAGGCTTGAAATGAGGAGTGAAGAATGTATCCCTATTGTTGTATGTTATGTTCTACGATGATCGCTTCTCAAGATTTTGTGTACAATGCTGATTGTTTTAATAAAGGAATTTTTTATTAAAAAAAATTAAAAAAAAAAGAACATTTATAGACAACCTTAAAAATAGAGTAAAATGAGATGGCAATTTATAATACCCATGTTTCCCCGAAAATGAGACCGGGTCTTATTTTTTATTTTTTTTGCCTCCAAAAGAGGCACCAGGTCTCATTTTGAGGGGCTGTCTTTTATACTCACCGACACCCCTCCCAGCCGGTCCACTTCTACTGACCAAAGGAACAGCTTCATTCTGCAGGTGCATTCCGGCCTGCATCTTGCATTCAGTCCTTTCCGGAAGGCCTCTGCAGCTGAGAACCAAGCTATGGATTGAATCCATACCTTGGTTCGCGGCTGCAGAGGTCTTGCAGAACCCAGCTATGGACTGAATTCATAGCTCTGTTCTCGGCTGCAGAGGCCTTCTGGAAAGGCCTGTGACTGAGAACTGCAGGCCATGCTGTAGAAGACGCCGCAGAAGAAGAGGGCCGTTGAGGAGAGGCCTGGCTGCAAGGTAAGAGGCTGCTTAGCATTTTAAGTGATGTTCTCTTTCAAGTGTTGCATTGTCTTTATAAAAGGTTACACACATGGCTTAAAGGCCTGCATTTAATAAGCTCGCCTACCTTACACAATAAAGTGCTATTCTATGATTGTCCTGAAATGTAATATAGTTTGAGCCATATCAGACTCAAAAGCTGAAGCTCAATAGAAGCAAAGAAAGTAACAGAGACATAATAAAAGTCAAGTAAATACTAATATTCAAACAGGCATTGAGGCACAATTCTGATGCCAGAGACAAATTACTCAGATTAGGGAAGGTATGTATGCATATATTTATTAAATTTATATAACTGCCCATCTGATGCACATCACTTATACATTCTGAATCTGGGAAATAGTGAGTTAATTTTTCCAATCTACAAGTTGTCTGGAGTTTGCTATGCTAATACATGTTCAATTCCTAATCCTCCATTCTTTTCTCCAGCCAAGAATAAAATAAGTTCCAAATTTGATAGTAGTCTGTATCTTCTTTATCTTTCAACCTCATAGTTAATCTGTCCATCTCTGCACATTCCAATATTTTCCTGATTATTTCTTCCTCTGATGGCAGTCCTTCATTCTTCTAGTATTGTGCAAAAATTATTCTCGCTGCTGTAGTGATGTGTAAGATTAAATATAATTTCTGCTTATTAATCTTTTCAGGCATAATACCTAGTAAAAAAAGTTCAGGTTTAAAATCCACTTGTTCACCCAATATTTTTTCTAACCACATATGTATCTTTCTCCAATAAGCCTTTGCCTTACCACATGTCCACCAAATGTGATAATACGTGCCTATTTTATGTTTACATTTCCAACATCTATCAGACATATTTTTAAACATTTTTGCTAATCTCGCTGGTGGCAGGTGCCATCTATAAAACATTTTATACAGATTTTCTTTGTATGAAGTTGACATTGTTCATTTATAGTTTCTCTCCCATAACATTTGCCATTTTTCTAATTCTATATTATAGCCAAAAAATTTTGCCCATCTTGTCATTGTTTCTTTCACTTGTTCACTTTCCATATCTAAAATTAACAAAAAGTTATACATTTTCTTGATTAATTTCTCATCTGAGGTTAACAAAATCTTATCAAACACAGTTTGATCTTTGTAAAATCCATACATTTTTACATCTTTTTCATGTCTACTTTGTATCTGTAAATGTGCTCACCAGGACAGGTTAATTCCCTGATTTTCCGATTCTTGTTTAGATTTTAATTTCCCATCAATATCTAGAATATCTTTACATGTCCATATTTTTTCAAAGTCTACCAAGTTTGGATGTATAAATGCCTCCATCGTTGATAACCACCCTGGAATTTTTAAATATATTTTAGCTTTAATTTTTTCCCGTACTGTTGACCCAAGATCTTTGAAATGAGAGAGATAGGGCTTTGTGTTATATACATGCTTGTCTCTTTAAGGATCAGCTAGTGGGTGATGAGTGGAGAAACCAACTGTGTTGACAGGTGCAAAACCATTCTCTATATTGTGGGGAGAACTTGGCTGGTAATTCAGTCAGGCATGGAGAAAGCAAAAGCTGGATTGGCAATTCTATTACTTGTTTCCTTACCCTGTCATTTTGTCTAGCTCCACCCCTTCCCACCTCGCCTCACCTTGTGGCGGCGGCACCAGAGCGACGACACACGCTCTCCTGCCCCGTTGCAACTGTGAGAAACCAGACGGTGGGATGGAGTCGGTGGGCTCTTAACTAGGGAGTGTTTTGGGGTAGGGGTTATGTTAGGCACAGGCTAAAAAATCATGGTAGGGCTTATTTTCTGGGTTGTCTTGTTTTTGGGGAAACATGGTAATTTCTTCTGGTACAAATTTGTGGTGTGGAAGATCACATTCACACTAAAACAATACAATGATACAAACTGTTACCACTATGCAAAGATGGAGGAGAAAGTACCTGAGGTGTTCTTTCAAGTCCATGTAAGCTGAGTTTCCATGTTTTGCTCAATGGTTGTGTGCCATTTGTCTGTAGGGTCTGAGACATGGATAAAAGAAAAATAGAATCATCATTATCATCATCATCATCATCATCATTTTGATCCTACCTTTTCATGTATAACTCAAGATGGCAAACATACCCAATATTCTTTCTTCTTATTTTTCCCACAACAACCCTTGAGGTGAGAAAGACCACCCCAAAATCACCAGCATTTTCATAATTTTAATAAGCCCTGTAGATTGGATAAGCACAAGCATAGTCTTGCTAGAGCAGGATAAGATCCATTCTAATGTTTTTGTTTCTTAGAGTGGTTAATGAAACACCTCTAGGGTGCTCTCAAGTAGGAGACGGAGAATTTACATTTACCCCACTACGGTTCACCTAAAATTGGTATTTGGAATCAAACTGCTCCCAACACAGAGATAAATTGGGTCTTCCAACTTTCTAGTTTTTAGCTAACATTCCATGAATCTATCCAATCCCTTTTAAAGGCATTCAAGTTAGTGGCCATCTAACTTGTTTTGTGATAATCAATTCCACAGAATTGATTACACACGGTGAGAAGTACTTTCTTTTTCTTGATCTCTTCAAATTTCTCCTGTCTATTTCTACTCTATATATGATTTTATCCATTTTGATAAGGTTATTTCTCAACTGATTTTTTACTGCATTCTGTATGTAACAAACTACATCCCTCATACTATTCCCAGTTCCACTATGCATTTTTATTTCTCAAACTTTAACACAGAAGCTACTTTGTGGAGAGAATAGAATGACAGAATAAGAGAGTTGGAAGGGACCTTGGAGGTCTTTTAGTCCAACCCTCTGCTCAAGCAGGAAACCCTCTAGCATTTGAGAAAAATTGTTGTCCAATCTCCAGTTGACCCCCTCTTCTTTGTAGCAGCCTCTTAGATCCTGGAACACTAACACTAATATCGTGTCACCTCCAGTCCTTCTTCTCTTTAAACTACTAAAGCCTTCTCACTGAGGAACAGGCACAATTGGCACAGCAGATGGAGATGCGCAAAAGCCCTTTTCACCATAAATCACAACTGCCTCTTCTCCGAGCAAGAACTGCGAGTC